>CM021102.1:454991772-455290266 GCA_007115665.2 Sequoiadendron giganteum
TAAAGGATCCACTAAACTATATAATGGTCCTATAGGTCTTGGGATCAAAATCTATATCACAAGTAAAACATTGAACCCACATGAGTTCGCCTCTATTTTTCCACATACATAAATACAAGCTCATAAAGTGGTCTCGAAGGCCATTTAGTGCATTCAATTATTATTTGAAAAATACATTAGCTAGTAGACATAAGTTAAACCCATAAATGTAATATTACAAAATATTCTACTTTTGAGTATATCACATTTAGTGTATTACTAATCATAAAGCTTAACATACATTTATCCACCATACATATATCCACCATATTCAATATACTTGCTATTAATTAGCTATTGTTAGGAAAGGTGGTCATAAGGAACTCCATCTTAATCTCAACATAAGTTCAAGTATATATGTAGGTAGATCTTTAGTACCTATCAAGAGTTTCTCACTCATCAAATCATAATGACTAAATACCTCATTATAGTTGAATACAAGGTTAGCAAGTTTTGTTAACTTTGTGATAGCCAAGTCATGGTCAATTTTATCATGACCCCATTTCTTAGAATAATAGACCTTAATATCTCTTGAGGCTAACTTATACCCTCTTTTACTTGTCATTGATTCAAGACATAAGGTCATATTGTTTAACACACAAACCTTGATTATTCTAGTTTAGATAGGTTTGGAGTCATTTTCACACATTCACATCAACGCAAACCACAATGACAATGCCTGCAAAAGTTCATTCAAGATTGGAATAGAATTTGGAAAGCTAAATACCATAAATCTCAAAGTACGAAAGCTTGATGATGATAGGTTGCCTTTCATTGACTCAAATCTACATAGTGGGAGCATATTAATTGGAAAGGTGAGTTCACAACCATCTAATGGATAATTCAACCTCTAGTTGAAACATACTGAAGAAGGATTGATCAAATTTAGGAACACTTCAAACCTTGGAGCTTTTCCCAAATCCTTCCCCTACGAACTTGGGTCATAGGGGCATCCTTTGTCCAAGGACTATATACATACCTATATAGCTATAGATAAAACCATTTGCCACATAAATCTAAAAATATATAGCTAAATATAAAAAAATGTTGGTAGGAATTTAAAATATTATAGATGAATGTCCATGGGGTTGAGCTTAATTCATTTTTCACCATTGTTGGGCTAAGCCATGGCCCTTTTGTCATTGTTCTACAAAAGCCTCCATTTCCCTCAATACACTAGGGTTTTAGAGAAACACCATATACCTACTCAACTATTTTCTTAAACACATTAAAATAATCTTGAAATAGGACAAAAAACCTTCATTCATATTGTTCCATCCATCAAATTGACAAACGTTGACTTAACAACCACAAATTCACAAGAAAACCGCCCCTATTAGCCCTAGGGCATCATTTCAATGCCAAGTTTCTTTCTTTAATACACCCATAAATAAAATGAACCTCTATACTACCATGTTTCACACCAATTCACTGAGTTACAATTCCAAGACATTGGGTGGATTGGTGGATGTCATTTGTTTTTAGCGCTCAAACCCTTACATAGGCAAAACAGGGCAGTCCATGTATTTGATTGTTTTCTCCCACAAAACAGTGATTTAGCACTTCAAAAACAAATGAAAATAAAAGAGAACACATATATTTATCTACACTAATTATCTCAAAGCATTTCAAGCTTGTATGGATCCATACAACACAAAAGAACTTCAGAAAAATAGTAAAAACATAGAAAATTGCTTCAATAACGTGGTATTTGATATGAAATTTTGGTATCAACTCCTCCAAAAACCTTTTCTCGGGCCTTGTAATGATTTTTAAATCATCTCAGACCCAAAATACCTTCAACCAACATCCATAACTGACTTACAAACACTTAACAACCCATTATTTTGCAAAATTGCAATTTTGACAACTTTTAGTGTCAACAATTGCAACTTTTTACATTATCAACTAGATGACCTTCAAGCACCCTAAACAAATTGAGAATGGTCTTGTTAGACCTTAATAACCTTGAATACATGACTCCCTACAAGAAAAACTATTCTACATACTTTGACAATATTTGACCATCATTGACAATTTCTTCACATATTTGATCTTGTTTACAATATGGATCAGTGAAACAATAAATGGTCTTTTAGACCTTATTAAAGCATCAAAAAAAATTGCAAACCTCCCTAGACACTTATATGATCAACCTCTAATGCTCTAGTTGTGAACATAAGGTGTAGGTTCTCCTACACCAGAGACTCCCCAATGGGCTATGCCTATATCGCATGGAGCCATCTTCCATTGATTGTAGAACATATTATTGACCCCCATTCACAATAAAAAATATGGTTGCTTGGGCAAAAAATTGGAGCAACTCAAAGATAGGGTCTTAGCAACATTCAAAATTTAAAATTTCATTCTTCCTTTCTTGTCATGCAAACTTGTGACTCAACAAAACAAGTATGCAAGGCCAACAACTTCAAAGCTAAGAATGATAGATTGCTAAATGCTTAACCTTTTTTCTTTGAAATGGGATGGGAATACAATATGATAGAAGTGGGATAAGAAATGCATCGTTTTAAGCATCAAACCAATATGCAAAGATCAAAGAAAGTGCTAACCCCTTAAACTCAAAAAGTTTCTTTTAACTTTAAGTTTGTTGGGTAGCCAATTCTTTTAAGTTATCAAATCCTACCATCATTTATAGTCAAAATGTTGCTGTTTCAAATGACTATGAGCACTAACTTTAACTATTTGAAGATGTTGAAACCTTGTCATAGAGAACTAAAACATTGATGCAACCACTCATCCTACCTTAAAACATACCAAAAGTCTCCTAGCAATTAGACATAGGAATATTTAAGATGACTTAAACATTTTTTATTGCCAAAGCATAAACTTATGATGACTTAACCAAGCCTGGTACACACTCCCTCCTCATTAACCACTTAGACATATAGAGTTTATCAGTGGACAGTTGAACCACCTCACACATGCACCTAAATTATGTCTATTAGTGTTATAATTCATCTTTTTCAAGACAACTTAAACCAAAATATTATGTATGGTGAAACTATTCTTCTGCACACTACAAAAAATTTCAATGGAAATTTGCATTAAATGTAAATTTGCTGCTATTTTTAGTCATGTAAGTATCCAATAAATCACTTGGTGGTGTTTCCCTTCAAGTTTATTTACTTGAATGAAGAGAAAAGGTCCTTTTATTACTGATTAGAGAATACATTTGGAGGCCTTGATTGTGTAACTAGTGGACCATAGTCACATTTAACATCGTTACAAAGTTTGAGAGTTAAAACGTTAAGTAGAAGTCTAGTAAATCAAATAAATTGGATTAACACTGTGAGACTAATAATGACTGTCATTCATTACATTTTCTTCTCAATTGTCATGCAAAAATCCTTGGAACACTGCCATACATTGTTCATGTAGGAAAATTCATCACTGAGTCTAGGTGTTTTAGGCTTTCATAGCCTCAGCTACTGTGAACTGCATCTCCCAATCTCCATGTTTGTGTTAGTTTGTAAAATAATTTCATTTTAAAGTCATTAATTGCAAGGGACAGTCTCCTTCATACATTGATTTGATTTGTGATGGACACATTTAGACGGTAGTAACAATAACTTGCAATCTATCAAGACTTGATTACCTTATAACCTATCAAATTCTAGTGATGAAATGATAGATTAATCATAATGTCACCTTGGGATCACATCACCATGAAATAAATTCATCCAACATACTTATGAGTGCATGTACCACCAAATAGGTATTTTTCAGATCTATCTTCCTCGAGCGAGGGAAATTTAGGAAGAGAAGAGGAAAGCGAGACATGTAGTAGGTCTAAAAGAGGGAGATCAACTAGAGGTCAAAAGATTAGAAGAAAATTTTGTAAATGCATGGAATTTTTTTCTTGTTGAAGGGGGTCATGTTCTTATGATGATGAGTGCATAGGCGATATTGAGGTGCCATTGAGGTACAAACATCTATGGAAACAATGGGTACCCAAGGAAATTCCTCCAATAAACACTGATTTTTGTGTCAACGAGAGGATATATCGCATACCACCATCATCATTACAGGGTTTGGGCCTATTTTGCATGGATGACATAAAGGTTTGTTACAACAAAGTTACTGAATTGATGGATTTTGTCAAACCCCATTACAGTTACAAAGATTGGATGTAGTTGGTTCGATATACATGAAGTATGCGTAGGTATGCACTGTTAGCAAATTATATACAGCTAAAAAATAAGGATCAAAATAAAGGAGTGGCTATGTACATTGATGGAAGGCCAAAAGCATCACAGAATATTGAAGGATTTATAAATAGTACATGACCTCAATTAACAAATAAGCAACCCAATTACATATTTGAGGCACACAAGGGAAACCATGTATTCGTATGTGCAATAAAATCAATAACTGTAGGGGAAGAGTTGCTAATCGATTACAATTTGAATCGCATAGATACAAACACAATTACTATGGGGGTGGTATGTACTATATACCATTTTACCCAACCTCCAATTAATGACTCCAATATACCATTTTATTATTATGTTTTTTTTTCGTAAGTCTATTTGTTTCATTTCGGTAATGTTTTTTTATATTTATTTTTTGTCACAGCGAGACATTGATCGTACGAGGAAGGCTTCAACCCATAGCAAAAATCATGATGCATCTTCAGGTTCTTCTACCCGACAGGTTTACCTCATTGTAATTGTACAAATTAGATACAAACAAAAAAATTTATTATTATGTTTTTTTCATAAGTTTATTGGGTTAATTTTGATAATGTTTTTAATATTCTTGTTGCAGTCGGCTGATCGAGGAAAGGCACTAGCAGTAGAGGAGAGAATCCATAGGGAGGTGCAATCACTATTATGTGATGATGACATTGCATATTCTGCAAACCCTCTGGATATGATAAGGAAGACCCCAAAAAAATGCAATGAAGAAATCCTCTAGTTGTTATTCATAGTGCCTCAAACAAATGAGATAAGAGAAAGGGTTAAAATATTGACTGAGAGAGCACAAAACTTGCAAGTAAGCTATCATGAGGTCTTTAATTATAACATAAGTTCATTCATGGTTTTATATTTTGTACTCTTTTATTTCATAAACTAAAATATGTGTTGTTTTTATAGGATTTTTTGCGTCCTCATGATGCTACTGGCCATGATCAGGGTACTATAGGTGCTTCTCGGGGAGTAGGGGTTGGTACAAGTGTCAATCTCGATCTTCCTATGCATCATCTGACCCCATCATCTATGCCAATATTTTCGACTGAAATTTTGGCAACACATAGCATGCAAACATCGGGTAGTGTACCCTCTAGTAGTGAACAAATGCCAGAACATGCATCGGGACATGTACCTAGGGATGCAAAGGCCACTAGTACTAGTGATGTTTTAGTAGCATTTCCTGGATCTTCCCGTATTACTAGTACGGGAACATTGTCTATCACATTTGTGGTGACCGAGGATTTCATTCCCATAAAGATAAAGAAGGTCACAAGTACTTTAAAATGTTTTTATTATTATTATATATAATCCAACTGAAAATTATTTATTGATCACTCTTTTTAGACTAATGATCCCATGATCATTTTGTAGGAAATGATGTTTTTTATCAAAATCTAAATGATATTACATTGGAGATCTTCAAGCCCACCATAAGTACATGGTGGAATGCCCAAAATCAAGATTTAAAAGATGACCACATTAATCGTTTAGTTGTGATATTCGGTAATAACACATTCAACCAAACCAAGGTCCTTAAGAAAGTTGGTACCTATCTAAAGTATGTGAGGGACCAATATAGGTCATATTTAGAGAAGAACAAAAATTACAAGCGTGCCCCATGATTCCAGAGAGGGAGTGGAAGGACTTGGTGTCAGATGGAAAGGAGAAGGATGAAAAGAAAAAAGGAAAGACACCACTGGGCCAAGGAAGGTATGTGATACTATCAACAATGTAATTATATAATGATTACTCTTTCTTTTTAAATAATCTAGCGTATTTCAAACTTTTCATAGGTTGCCCGACACATCTAAGGCAACAAAGGCAAAACTAGAAAAAAATGGGCAACACAAACTTGGCTCTGGTGGTTATATAAAATTAGCTGCATGAATTGTAAGTATCAATAAATGAAATATTGCATCCAAATAATAAATTGCAAACAATTTTGGTTTTATCACACCATAGAAGCAAAATTCATGATCTTATGCAAAAATGAAAGGCTCTGAATTCAACAGAGTTCCCACAAAAGAGGACCTGAAGATTGCCTTACAGCAAGGCTATGGAGCCATGGCTGAATACCTAAGAGTCTTGACTAGGCAAACACAATCCGACACATAGGTAAATAAACTCAATGAAGTTTATTTAAAATTAAATACTTGTGCAATCTATTCAATATTAATTTACACCATAAAGTAATTTTGTGCCTATTTGTTTTAAACATTCAAGCAATGATAATACTGCACATGACATTGGAATGTAGCCTAGTGAGGGTGGAGCACAACTTGCAGATGAAGGTCATGGTGTGCATCTCGGTACTAGATGTATTCATGTGCTATACAAAATATAGTATGGATTAATACAATTAAACATCTTTAATTGCAATTGGTGTATTAATTAATGTAACCTTTCGTGTTTCAACTTTAGAGCATGTAGAGTGTAACCAACATGTTGAGCATGATCGAGCTAGACAAGATCAGGAACATGATGTGGCCCCATTAGGTAAAGAGGACCACTCTAATGTTCTTTTAAACATATTTAATTGCAATTGGTGTATTAATTAATGTAACCTTTCGTGTTTCAACTCCAGATCAGGATTTAGAGGGTGTTCGACATGTTGAGCATGAGGCTATAAGAAAATATTGGGAACATGATGTGGCCCCATCAGGTAAAGAGAACCACTCTAATGTTCTTTTAATTAATGAAATACTTGTAACAATAATAATAAAACATATCAATTTAACATTTCTTTTCTATTGCAGCAGACCTCCCCTTGCAATGGTGTCCACGTCGTGAGTACATGACTAAGCATACATTAAGATCATGAGAAGAGCTCAAAAAAATTGAAGGGGGGACAAATGATTTAGAAAATGATACTCCACTTCAGATTTTTTTAGCTACAAAAAGGAAAAAAAAAAAAAAGTGATTGTAATCATATTATGACAACCATATTTTTGATAATATGTAAAAACTGAAAGAATGAATGTTATATGTTAATGAATGAATGTGAATATACTAATGAATGAATGTTATATGTTATTAATGGATGAATGAATTGTGAATATGTTAATGAATGAATGTTATATGTTATTAATGGATGAATGAATGAATGATTAATGTTATATGATATGGGTATGGGGAGTTGAGAGTGATGTGAGTGGGCAGGAATGAGCTTCCAACTTCACGTGGTTGGCCCTATTAAGTAGAGAATATTAAACTATTCTTGAAACAAAGAGAAGCTTAATAAGGCAATGCACTTTTCAATATAAGAAATGCATTGTTTGAAGCATCAAACAAATATGAAAATATGAAAGAAAGTGCTAAATTTTCACTATGGTGGTAGAAAAATGATTCTTTATACCCTGATGCCTTCATTTTCCAAGCCAATTTATCCTACTTTACATAGCTCTACCATGTTTGTGGATGTGATATGTCTCCTACACAAAAAAATGTACTAGTTTATGGCCTTCAATCCAACTACATCCAAGTATATTTTTAATTCCTCTATCTTTCATCAATCTCTTTACTATTTGAACCTCATACAAATGTTTTATATGAAGAACCCATTATCGTGAAATGTGCCTCCAATTGAGTAAATTGAATCCATGCTCTGCATCATAATTTGAAGTTGTTTCCATTCCAATGTTTTGAGTTTAGTTTGTTTGTATGGATTTGTATGAATACCACATTGTGTTGTGTGTGGATTTGGTTTCAAAGATCTGTTTATTTTGTTTTTAGTGGTGACATAACTCTAAAATTTGACTTTTGTGCATAACAGGCTAGTGGAAAAATTGACAGCTCTAAAGGGTTTAGAGGCTCGATTGAGATAGATACACGAATATTTGGATCTTGTTGTTGATGGGATGCTTCCACTTAACCATGAAATTTTGTACCATCTGTAGGTATGCAAAAAATTCTCTACTTACATTCATTCAAGAGGCTATATCACTTATCTTTTGTCATATGGTTGGATTAATGTGGCATACAATGTCAATGTGGGCTATAGTTATTTTAATATGTTCAAGTTATGCATAGTTTACAATGAATAGAGGGTAAAACGGGGTGTGTAAGTTAAAACAACCATCATTAACAATCATTATTTATACTATGTTATATTTATTCATTATTCCTAAAATTCTTAAACATACAGACTAGGAAGAGAACTCTAGTCAATACATGAGTATGTACTACAGATATTGTTGTATCCAAGCCTTATGATCTTGGATATATCTAGGAAGGCCCAAGAAAGGAATTGCATGTATATAAGTATTTGATTGGATGTCTAAGAAGTTTTGGAAGAATAATAGTAAATTTTTTTCGGTGCTTGCATTTTTCCCTAGGTTTACGGTTTAGTGCTCAATATGATCATAAATGTCATTTTTCCATGTTGATTTTTATCCCAAATGCTTTGTTAGCTATTCTAATTTCTTGTATACTTTGGTGATTCATCAACTTTAATATAATTTCTCCATCTCTCTATGTCTTTTGGTTCAATAAATACTTGTCTCTTTCTTATTTGTGTTTTCTCTTGTTGTCCTGAGTGAGATGTAGAATGCTTGAATCGAACATTTCTATCACATAAACCCACATATTTGCTTCATGCCATATTCACTCTATGGGGACATGTAATTTGTTATTTTGTATACATGTCGAGGTGAAACTGAAGGTTTAGAAGGTTCAGGGAGCTAGGTTATGATGGTCTCTTTCTTATTCTTTGCCTTTTTCATATGTTTTGTACTGATTTTCAGGAGCTTGAAGAAGAGGGGAAGCGCCCACCTGACCTCCCAAACCTTAAGAGGAGAATAAATTAAGAGGGTAAAGTTTTAATCTTTATTATTGCAACATTATTTTCAAGATTACAAGGCATCACTTGTTTCATCTATTTGGACTATGTTTGATAGTGTTGTGTAATGATACATATGGATCTTTTCTCCATCAGTTGTTAGAATTCTGTCCAATTTCAAAGCTTTCAGTCAAAAAGGGTCTAGTCGGAAGGACTATACTGAGCAAGTTGTTGCAGATTTGTTTGTATATTATGGCTACAATGACTATTTGATCTAGACCTTCCTCGAGGTTGAAGCCTAAATTTTTGGAATTTTGTTGTTATTATCTATTCCAGTGCTTTGTTTAATTGCCATTTTAGCACTTTGTTTGTAGCTTAGTGAATTTTAGAATAAAGTTAAATGAGGTGATATTGTGTTGAATGACTGTAAATTGTGTTCTCCAAACTTTTAGATGTTCCTTGTTGTTGAAGAAGTAGAACTTATTGAAGAAAATGAAGCTCCTCCACCTACATGCCTCTAGACCAACACTTTAAAGGTCAGTAGCTGGAATAGCCAATTTATAGTTGAATGAAATACTTATTGCTCACCTGAGTAACCGAGCATCTATTGTTGGATGTTATTTTCCTACATTGGTTTTCCTAAAACAAACACAAGAAGCATGCGCGAAAAATATACCAATTTTCCTAAAAAAAATGCAACGACTATTCACAAAAGATATCCTGATGTGCATAAAACAAATGGAGGAAGTACCCACAAGAGATGCATTGATAAATGCAAAAATCACACCATGACCCTAAGCACCTATAGGTACTACTACAACAAAGTGGAACACAAAATATTACTTCATACCAACCTCATTGCTCTATGAGTAAACTTACCAATAAACTTCAAGGAAGGATATCCAACTTTCTCCTCACATTTTACAACATTGTTTTCTAGAGTTCCGTCAAAGATCGAAGAAAATCCAACTTTCTTCTCAGACTTTAAATCTTTCAAGATTCTCAAGTTTCTTCAAAGATTGAAGTAAAGATTGTGCACTGTCACCCGTATTCATCAAATCACTATGCATTATTGATCTTTCATCTCATAGTCCATTTTATTGATATTTTCATACATTTTTTTAATTGTTAAGATTATCCTTTATTGATTATTGACTATCTTTTAAATAATTTTCTACCTCTCATGATTTAGCATCTTCTTGAAGACTCTAAAATCTCTCCATCATTGCTCACTTGGTGAGGGGGACTGTCACTGTACTTGTTTGAAATGCTTGTGGACTGTCACCCTTTGAATCTACCCTTTACATGACTATCTTTTACTTCCCTTAGTTGATAGTCCTTCTAGGTGACTACCCTTTATATGTATGGTGATTGTCTTCTTTGAGCAATCGATTTGAGTGTCATTTGAATATTGACATTTTCTCTTTCATGCCTACTAGGTCTGTGCTCTGCTCGTCTTTTGTTCCCATTGACCTCATACATTTAATATGACAATCCTTTAGTGCTTGATTTAGTAGCTCTTGGGTTTGATGTTGAAGTTAATCATTCTCCTAATAGAATTTTGATACAAATATATATTTAGGAGAGGGAATTTTCAAATGGATTTGGTGTTATATTGCACATTGTATTGGACTTGCATTCTTCAAAGATGTCTTCATATTGCTGCAATAAATTTTCAAACCTTTCTTGCTGCAATGGGGTTGGCATATTTGTGAGCACTATTATTGTGTGTACTTGCTTGTGTAGGTGCATTTGTGGACTGTGAGAAGCACAAAATTCTCTGTGTGGGCAATGATCTTGTAACATTGTCTAGTAGAGACCAAAGCTAGTCTGGCTTGTGATGTTAACTCACAGAGGTTAAGTTTCCACTTGTCATTATTTCCATTTTTGTGCCTTAAAATGGTAAATTACATCATGATCATACACTCACGGTTCTCCAATATAAACAGATTATATCTTTTTATGTATAATTTTAGTTATCTCCTCCCGATTTTAAATAAGTAATATTTATTTTCAATAATATTTTAACCAATAGATGCATTTGGAAGAATTCACAGACTCCTATGTCTACCTTGAAAGAGCTCACTGATGGAGAGCAGAGGCCATAGAAGACTCTCACTGATAGGTAGCAATTATATGATTCTAACCTTCTGGAGGATTATCTATCTCTTCTATTTGTATTTTCAGTTATATCACTTTTTTGCTTTGGCACATTATATTATAAAGCTCTGGCAATTTTTTTATTCCCTTACACTACATTTTTTTGTTATTTTGGTATCAGGAAAATAAAGATGCATTGATCAAGTGTATCACAAAAGATGTTGGCTTTAGTAATGGAAGACGTATAGCTGCATGTATCATCTATAATTCACTTCTCCAATGGCATTCATTTCAAGTTGAAACAACCAGTGTTTTTGATCGTATCATTCAAATGATTGGTTCAACAATTGAGGTATCATTCATTCTGCATTTCCCTAGTTCCGAGTAGTTAATGTGAGAATGTATATCTCTTATCAGCTATCACTTATCAATGAATCATATTAAAATCTTATTGGATTTCTCCATGAATACTCTTCCAAATTTTTTTAATGCTGAGATAATGTTTTTTGTATTTTAAAGACTTGGGAGAGCAATGATGTTTTAGCTTATTGGTTATCAAATTCATCCAATTTAATAGTTGTACCAGAGGCCATGTTTAACAAACCAAATGTAATTGCTAGTCAAATACAGTAGTGGAGTATTTTTGGTACTTGTTTTTAGGCCTCTTGAATGATTGTATTCACTTGATTTGGTTGTGGGAATTCCCTTCTATCCTTTGATTTTCATAGTCATTTAATCTTCCTTGAATGCACCTCATCATTATTAGTGCATTCTTAAATTTCATATGAATTATATTCCCCACTTTATCTTCATAACCTGTAGGTATTCATATGACTATCTCCTTGAATATCATTAGTGTATCCACTCTTCTTTGGTGATGTATGACTATTCTATGATGGTGTTTTCCTATTAGCACTATCCTCATGTTCAACTATTCTTTTTAAATTTCCATTACATCTGTCATGAAATGTGTATCAATGGATATGACTATCCTTCACTTGCTTCCTCAAACTTTTTGTCCCTTGTTTAGAAAAGAAATATGACTATGTCTTTGACTGTCTCTAAACATGGTGCTAGGAATTATTACAGTTACATTTTTGGAAATCCATTAGCATGTTTTCATTTATTAAGCTTCATATTACTATTGCATCATTTCATTGTCATGTATTTTCATATGTAATGAAACCCTCAGAGCACTGTTCATACTAATTAATTGCGACATCAAATTATTTTCATTACAATTAACAACATTGTCATGATATGAATGAAATAAAAATAATGAAACCCCTAAGACTCTAATTTTGCTACTATACAAGGAACAAGGGTTTCAACAATAATTTTGATAGGCTCAAACTTTATGCAACATGTAACTCCTTTATGAAGGACTTCATGACTCCTACAAGGGTTTGCTATGGAGCTATGGATTACATCTTTTTAAATAATTTGAAAATATTCAACATTGTATCATACCTTTGCACAACCATGAGATGGGTTCTTTTGACTATGATAAAAAAATTATTTCCACTTCAATCCTTTTTGATCTTATGATTGTCATATTGTATTATTCTTTGTTTCTTGGATTGAACTTTCTCTAGTCTTTTATAAGTTTAGGGCCACAAATTTCTTTATCTTTTGTCTCACTATATTTTTCTTTCCCTTAGAGTAAACAACACTACTATACCAATCTCTATCCACCATGGATAGTAATAATGGAAAAGGTTTAGAAACCTAACCATGCATGGGTCTTTATAACAAGGTTTTGATAGTTGACAATATTTGAGAATCTTCATGCAAGGGCTTCAAAAATAAACAATTGTTAAGTAGATTAAATAAAGCTTCAATGAACATGCATTCATAATTTAGTTATTTATTAGTGAAAACAAACCAAGAAACAAAACACCTACTATATGCAACAACTAAACCCTATGCAGGGTTTTATGACTTGGATAGTCTAAGATTTGCCTTGATGACTGTCATGGATTCACGATCTGCCTTGATGACTATAATGGCTTCAGGAATTATTTAGTACCTTTTAGAATCTCTTCATAATGCCATGTCTCTGCTTATTGCCCTTGAACTTCCACTTTCACATGTATGCCTATGCATGGAAGGAGAATAGTAATCTCTAAAGGCTCTTCGATCATTCTAATATTTATTTTACCCATAATGGTTGAATTTCCACAATAGAATTTCCACAATAGTAATCCCTAAAGGCTCTTCAATCCTTGAAATAGAATTCCATGCATTGACACTTGAACACAATAGTGAGGAAGAAACACATAAGGTTTTCCTCATCAATTGAACTGATATTTGTTGTCAAAACTCTCATTAATATTCTTCATTTTGATCTATAATAAAACTTAGTTGCTCTTGGAACTTGAAAGTTTATACAAAGAAACCTAAAAGTGGTAAAACCATAAGAGTGTTGACCTATTCACTATGAATCAAACTCCTTTCAAAACATGAATCCCTCCAAGCTACATGCACATGAAGTTGAAAAAGTCAAGGTATTAACAAACTAAGACTCCTTTTCAAATATAAAGATATGACTTATCCCTCAAAGATGGAATAAACACCTTAATAAACTCTAGATTCTGAGAACACTTAAACATTTTTGATGACTCACTAAATCACAAAGACAAAATACCTCTGACGAAATTTTTGTCACAATGTCAACTCTTCTTTGTCGAAAAATCGACGAAAGTTTTTTGTTTATTCGACGCTTTCAAATGGCACTCTGTAACGGTTTTTGGATTTTCTGTCGTCGATAAATGGACATAGTTTCATCAATTTTGTGACGAAAAATACCAAAAATTTTCATGGTATTGACTGATGATTCTTGGTCGTGGTTTCAATGAATAAAATTTGGTCATTAAAGTGATGAAATGCCATCGATGAAATTGAAAATAGTGTTGTGTCAGAAATTAGACAATAGTTTGTCAAAATTTCGATGAATATTCATCGAAATTTCTAGTCAAATATAGTAGTGTCACAATCTCACAACACATATGACTCAAAAGTGATTTGTGTTAAGGTTCAAAATGAATAGAATACACAACCTGAATCGGGATGCAACTCTTGCAAACCAATCTACAACAACAAGACACGAGAAGGATTCAATAGATTGAATCACAAAACACATCAAATTTGCTATTGCAAAGCATAAACAAGAAGTTTGTTTTATTGAATGGAGTGAAAATTATCTGAAATATGAGTACAAAGAAAGTTTACAAGCTCTCAGAATGTGTGTAAGAGCAAGAAATCAATATCTAACCCCCTAAGAAATTAAAATTTCTTAGACTTATAGGCATTAAGTGACCCCAATAGTGCAAAATAGAAAAAATCAAACCCACTGCTTCACGAAAAAGCAATCCATTCTACATTTTCAAGCTTAGTAAAAGGCTTGAAAAGATGACCCCAAACAACTCCAAAAATCACCCAAAGGGTAGAAATTTCCCATCTCCAAAGAATCCACTCAAAAAATCTTCAAAAAATAGGTGCAACTGGCTGGAAACTAAAAATGGAAATATTAGTTTGCATTCTTTTCTCCAAATTTGCTTAGAAGAAAATCAAATCCAAAAGATCTTGGCCACCTTTTCTCTGCTTTTATTAAAAAAAATCTAAATTAGCAATAAAACAAAGGAAATTATAAAAACATTGCTTTATTTCCGCTTTACAAAACTTGCAATTTTAAAATACAAAATAAAGTTCATCTTTTCTTCATGATTTTTTGCAACTCAAGATTTTGGAAAAATCTTTGCAAAAAATAAACAATCTCGAATATCCCTATTACAATTGATTTTTCTAAAAAAAATCAAAAAAATATTAGGACAAATATTTATCCAAGGCTCTAAAACTGATTTCTATAAAATCAATAAAAATAAATACCTAAGGCGCTAGACATTTCAAATACCTAAGGAATACGAAAATTTTATCCTCCCACCAAAGCATTAAAATGTTACATGATATTTTCCAAAACACATTACATGCTAAGGCATAAACATATTTTCAAATACACCATAGAGTATTTGGGAAATCATGAGATTTTATATTTAAATGCAAAAGCCCCTATGGTCGACCTAGAGCATATAATACTTTTTACCATGGTATTAGTTGGGAGTTTAATATTTTAAAACATGGGAAAAAATCCCCAAGTCGAATGATGGCATACTAAATCCTAATGACAAAACTTGTGTTCTCCACCTTATTCACATTTCATTTTCACTCTTGGCTGACTTGGAAGAGAGCTCTACAAATCCACTACCATAGGAGTTAGGGTTTGGAGCCTTGGAGCTCGATTCTTTTCCATTTTTGGAGCCATTATTATCGATTCTCCTCTGGAAATCATGGTAAGTTGTTTTATTTTCATTTGGACACACCTTTGGCTCTATTTGAAAAGAAATTTGGCCCATAGGCTGTGGCCTTGGCTATAAATTGATGCATTTTGTGTGTTTCATTGTGTCTATACTCTTTGTCATTCAATGTGGCCACCATTGGATGGTTTGTTCAAGCTCCTTCGAAGTTCTTTGGTCGTGGATTTGATGAGCTTCACCACAGAAACATTCATGGTGAGCTCTATGTTTCACTTCTGATTGCATTTCCCTCTTAAATAAAAGCTTTATCAAGCTTTTATCATAAAAGAAATGAAGATTCTAAGGGTTTTTGGGTTCGGCCATTGTATGCATATTCTTCTTGTCTCTATGAAAATAGCTTCTCCTGGGCTTGACCCATGGTGTGCAAATGAAATTATTGTTAAATGAAAACATTTTTTTAATGCAAGCTCTTCATTTTATGGGTTTTCAAAGTTATTATGGCTGCAACCATTAGCTATACTATACTCCATTTTCATGGAGCTCCATTGTTTGTATAAGCTCGAGCCTTTTAGTTTACTCATGTACTTGCATTCTGAGACAAAACCCAAGTGGGTTTGGAATTTTGTGGAGAGAAACATCCTCTTAGGCCACGACCATGAGAACACTATCTAATGGTTTTGATGCATTTTCATTTCTCACACATTTCTGAATATGCATGAGTAACATGTTAGTTTCATTTTTTTGGAGCTCACAAGCTCGATACTTTGTAATTTATCTGGTGTTTTCTTTAAAACTCAAAACCCCAAGTGGGTTTTCCTAGTAAAGAGGGAATACTCTCTCTTAGGTCATGGCCATGAGAGTGCCAACTAGGGTTTGCAATTTGAAATCTATGTATGAGCTCGAAAACACCTTTATTTCTGCATTTTGAATCTTTTAATACAAACCAATGTGGATTATGGGCATTTTCACTTGTCTCCATTATGAAACCCTAACATAACTCACTATTCTGAAAACAAGAATGACCTCACCTTTTTAAGCTCAAAACCTATAGCTATAGATTTACTTTCTTGCTCTTATCATGTAGATTCCACTTAATTGATGCTTCCTAGTTACTTATCAAAACATGCTCTCTATTTCATGCAATCTTAGTTTATTGTTTAGCATTATTTTGACAATGTCATTTGCATATGTTTTTTTTCAGATGGAAACACATAGAATTTCCTTTTTTTTTTTTCCATCAAGGCATTGTAAATAAATTATTCTATTTCACTCACCTGTTTTAAAAAGCTACACTTAGTCATCATGGTTTATGATGGATACAACCATTCCTTTGTACTCTTCATGCATTTTTGTCTCTTAAACAACAAATGTTAACATGAAATCTTGAATTATGCATAGAATATTTTGAGATACAATACCATGATGAAAGTGTTCTAAAGCCCTTCAAATTAATTCAATTACTATTGATGACTTGTAAACAAGGCATTATGTATGCCTATTCACTATCTCACTTCATGATGATGCACTCCTTGATGATTCATTTGAGCAACTGACCACCTATGATATTCAATTCATTTCACTTCAGACTTGATTGTCCTAGATGGTCACTTGTTTGAGCTCTTATGATACTTGATGTATTCCTTTAGATGCATTTCTCTTTAAGCAAAATAAAACTATTTCTTTTCTGGAAAACCCTTCTATGGAATGTTGAGGGGTAGCATGTCAGGTCTCAATCCTTGTGGGAGCCCGTTTTACACCACATGCTTTATGATCTTCAAATTGAAACAACAACATGACTTGTCCTATACCTGCACAGGAAACAAATAATGTTAGATTAAAAGAAATAATTGTAATGTTTCTTATGATATGTTATCCTTGGTATTCTCTTGCATCCCTCTTGTCTTTGCTTAGTTGATTTCAATACATCATAGATAGTATTATACATTACTATTGATGGATTATGTAGGAAGGCTCATAATATGAGCTCTAACAAAACTTTCACCCTCTTGTAGGTTCACTTGGAACATGGAAGCAGAAGGGAGAGCTCAATACTGAATTCAACTCAAACTTACAACTGGGCAATCACAATTATGTTCTTTCTTGCATGCTCTTCTCCTTTTATCTTCAGTAGTGTAGTGTACTCTTTTGATTCATTGTTTTAGCTATTCCCACGACTTGTGTGGGAAAATTGATTCTCCTTTTATTTCAATGAATACAAAACAACATTTTATGCAATTCTTGTTCAATTCTGCATTTCTCTATTTGCAACAATTGTATCAAACATTGTGTGATAAGTAACTAAATAGAAAATGAAGTACTTCCTTTTACAATTCATGGAATACTTAATGATGTAAATTATGAATGGAAAACTGAAACACATTTCACTTAAACAACTTAAATTCTCAAATGTATGCAATGGTTAAAGCAACCGCAAAAATAAATTGAAACTCTTGACCTTAAAATGAACCTTAATCAATCAACTATGTCAATTTGAGTTATGGTGAAAATTTGATAACAATAACATCATCATAATAATAATTAGAGGTATTCTATGCATTCATTCAATTCATTATCATATATAGTATTTAGTAAAATCAAATTTCCAATCATAATGAGTGATAAAGTCTGAAAATGATAATAGGTCAAATAGTGTAAATGTTAGGGTCACCAATGGTTGGAATCACAAAATTAAATCCATTCTATTCATGATATAAATGAATAAGATAATCTAAAATCAAGGTAATATGTTTCTAAATTTAATAAAATTTAAGTAAAAAATGTGATATTAAAAAATTACTGTCTATTGGAATCGTTGAGCTAACTAGTAGAAAAGGACCTTATTCATGACTTAACAAAATATTTTATTAGCTAATGCTATGGATTCCCATTATTAGGAAATGGTGTCACCAAGCTCACATGTAAGATGATATCTTACAAAATCTTAGCCAAGATGTCAGTTATATAAAGAGAAACAAATTTCAATTTCAGTCACACTACACTAATGAAGGAAGAAAATTTTCATGGAGAAATTATTTAGAAACCTTTCCTTAACACTTAACAAAAATATCTTCCTAGAGTTATGAAGGTCATATGTCAACATAATGTATGTGAGTTTTGAAATTTTCTTCTCCCTTTTCATTGATGAGATGAAGTACCTTATGAAAATAATTTCCCCATCTAGCTCTTACAACCATAATGCTTAGAATTTTTTCTTCAAGTTATAAATATGGTTGGTTCAATATTTATTGATCCCAGTTTCTTTTTTTTTTAAGCAAAAGTGGTAGACCACTGTAATATATTATTATTATATATAAATAGATTATACATAGACCTGGTTCAAAGGGCATACCAACAAGAAAGAACCAGGAAGAAAACCTCTAGTTATAGCTCGACTAGTTACAAAAGATTACAAAATTGTCTCGCAAATTATTACAGATTTGTTCCCAAGTATGGACCCATAGAAGATTTTTTAAAAACTAGCTAACTATAGTACCACCAACCTAGAAATTACCTAAATGATATACCCGTTACACAATTGATTCAAAATTGAGCCATAATTTTCTTGTTTACGCACATCCGGCCTCTGCAAAAAGGAAGAAAAATTCAACATTTTTTCATCTAGAAAAGCGTGGGCTGGCATTATTCCTCCATACGCTCTACGCAAACTAAATTTTCATCCTGCACTTTAGCATGACCAAGAGGAGGAAACTCTAAGAGAAAAAAAGTCATACCCAGTAAATGAAGCCTACACCTTATCTGTATGAGCTACATTGTCAATTTGAGCCCTTGCAATGAAACCCTGGTTCACAGCTTTGGAGCTCTCCACTAATGGTTGCCCATTATTTTCTTCTAAAGCTTGTGCACCTGGTTCAAAATGCATTTTTCCCTTCATTCCAACAAGAGAAGAATTAAATGGAAGATGAGGCACATGATCACGAAGGTGAGATAGGACATAATTTTTTTCTTCAATGTCAATATCCATAGACACACATATCCTTTTGTAGTTTTTCTTTAAAGCACGTAAGAGAAAGTAATCATTCTTCGACTGAAGGGCCAATCTGATGGCTTCAAAAATTTCTTGAAACCCTGATCACAAATTAACATGCTCATGAGGGAACATACCTCCAATATACCCATCTCCATTAAAAAAATTATAGTCTTGCACCATATTTGTTAAGGAAACTTTATCAAGGAATTGGGGATTCACAAATTTTTCTACAATTATCTCTAGTCCCTTCAAGGATTGAAGAAAATCCATGGTATTAGAAATAAAAATAGAGATAAAACTTGGGATGGAAATATTAACCAGCGAGCTCTTGGATTGGTGAACTCCACATCGAGCACCGACCTTACAGACTCCTCTTCCCTCAAGCAATCCACTTTAAATATCAGGCTAAGATCCTCGTGGGAGAGGCTTTCCTCAAACAACCATTCCCAAGATTGAACCTGGCATTTGATTCTGAGATTCCATGGGCGGAAATCCATATCACCAATATGTATTGTGATAAAGGAACAATAGGAAACATGCTAGTAGATGATGCTTCTAGAAGAAACTTGTAGCTGGATGTAATGAAAATGAGAGATAAAATTCCCTTTAAAACCCAAGGAGATCAATAATGATGATTCACATTTATCGGAGGCCATATGATGACTCAAACAAGTATGGGTGATTAATTGAATCAAATTGTTTCTTACAAAGTGTTTTTCTTCTGTATTATTAGTTGAATCTAGTAAGAAATTTGAACTTATATTGGCTTATATATGATTTGTCTTTCATGAAACATCCTAATGTTGAATCAATATGAATAGAAAACTACACATTTCCATCTCCATAAATCCTTCTAAGTCTAGCTTTGATATAGTCCTTCACAAATTAATTCTTATTGAACTGTAATTCATAGTATTGAGAATATAACCAAAACCTCATATCATAATATAGGAGTGTTCTCTAATGATCCCTACTCACTAATCACATAAATTATCTTTCCTTTTATTTGTGTATTCAAATCAAATCTACCTTATATGTCCTAATTTTATGGTTATTTTGTGCACCTATATAACATCAATTGCATCAATGCAAATAACTATTATACTTTCCTCATTTTTAACTATAGCCTTTGCCTTCCTTCTTAGTTATTTTAATCATCACATGTGACGCTCAATTCTTACCTTTAGAAAAACATATAATATTTTTTTTATACAAAGCATGGAAATAATGTACATAGAATAATTAATAACTTTTGGTTCATATCTCTATCCATTCATCAAATTATTCATCCCTAGTATAATCATCATTTTATTCATGATATTAAAGTATATATCATCTAAATCAATTATATCCTTCCCAATAAAGTGATACATTTTTTTCAAGGGATAGGACCTTTTCAATTTGAAATATAAGTAAACCAAATCCACATTTTACTCTGGTATCAAAGTTTTGGAAAGAAAAAAGTAAATCATCAAAATCACTTTTCTAGGAACACAACACCCTTTTTTCTCCATTTGGGTCCACCATCAAGGATTCTAGAATCAACAAGAGATTGGAACTCTTCTAACTTATATTTTAGTATATTTTTATTTTGTTTAAAAATGTAGAGACATCATATAATAATTCTAATATGTCATATGCCTCTACAACTTTATTGGAACTTTCAAGTGAATATTTTACATTCTTGTAAATAGTCTTCATTGTAACCACTATGGGAAGCCATTTCAAAAAAAAATTGTTGGAAGCTTTGTAACATGATCATGAAGTATGGATGGTTGTGTTGGTTGTTCCTATGTTGTCATCGATGTCAACATGGTAATAACTGTATGGTGATAAAAATATGAGAAGTTTACTTGGTCTACTAGAAGTTGTTCTCTGCCAGTAATACTCCTTTTTGGTAGATTAGTATGTTGGTATTTGAGTCAGAAACTCATCACAAGATCTGATATGACTCTGGTCTCCTAACCATGTTTTATTGGCTCATTTGGACAAATATATCTTGGATCTTGAGATGTCTTTTTGCTATGTACAAAAATTTATCTCTGATAGAGTTCAACTCTATATTCTATTATTATTTTGTGTGAAGGTATACTGTGTGGGAGACTCCACATTCTACTAAGGTGAACATTCATATACTATGGTTTTGCTGATGGTCTCTTTATTGGTAGTATGATGGGAAAATAGTGTACTCTCAGATCTGGAAGGTGTTTGATTTGAGAATCATGGTTTAGTCTTGGCCAACTCAGCGAATGAAATATATTATGAAGACTAATAGTCAAATTGGTATAATGCACTACTTGTATGAAATGATTAAATCTTATATGGTGGTGACATAATTGATAAATAAGGTACACTTGTGTAGAAACTCAAAATATCCTAATTGATATCATACACTTGATCTTGATTAACTAACATCGATTCTTCCTTAATCATTTCCACACTAAGAAATTAATTGAATAACCTTTATTTAATTAATTTAATTCATTGTATTTCCTCCTTAAATCAAATAATGAAATTTATCAGATTTATTTCATCATATCCTAATATTCTTCCTTTAATTAAATAAATCAATTTTATTTAATTAAAATCCTAATGAACTTCTCTTGATTAAATAAATAATTTTTATTTAATTAAAATTCTAAGGTTCTACCTTTAAATATATCAAATCCTAATGTTCCAATACCCTCCCATTTGATTTAAATAAACTCAAACATTTAAATTAAAAGTCATAAATCAACTAATTTCACCTAAGTTAATTAATCCTAAATTAACTAACTCCTAACACTAATCAACCATTCCTCTAGCTTTTAACTCCACCCTAAGGTAAGTCAACCTTGGTCAACTAACCAAGTTGCGCATGTAAATAAATTTATTTGATTTACTAATTACCTTAATTTCTTTCAAAATGGAATATTCTTAGAATATTCCACCCACTTGACTTTTCCCTCCCAAAGGACTTTTGTCCTCTTTCTTGAGCCACCTTGGCATTAAAGAGCTCTTACACACAAGCCACCTTGGCTTTAAATAGCTCTTACACATCTCTTACACAATCCACCTTGGCATTCATTCTTCTTACACATCCCATCTCCCAAGATGTGCTCACACATGTGTGAGCACATCTCCTCCAAGATTCATTAGCATGTTGAGAAGTGGCACTATGCTATTAGTCCATTTTTTAATCCCACATTCTCCCCATTTTTCACTCTTCAATCCTTGGCTTCTATAAATAGAGGAATCATTTTCACAATGAGAATCCATAACTAAGAGAATTATAACTATAGGAATTTCATTCCATAGTTTTCATCATTTTCAAGCAATTTAGATAGATTATAGTCAATTTCATACTTTTTTCATCATAAATCCATCATCAAGCTTATCAAGGGGTTAGGAAAGGGCTTCTTTCCACATCAAAGGAGCACTAATCCCCCTATGGGATGCTAGTTTGAGCATTAGAATAGTATTTCATTAGTAGTTGATTCGATATTCTACTTTGTTTTCATGTTCTTATGCTTAGATGAATTTTATATGGAATGCTTAATTCCTACTTGTTTCTTGACTAATGATCACTTGTTTGTTCATGTTTGAGAAAGTCTAGGAAGAGCATTCACATTTTGGCACTAGAAGGAGGGAAAAAATCTTGAAATTAACACATCTTCTTCTCTATTTCCATCATTTTTTCCCACTTTTTGTCTTTCCAGGACACAACGACGTTGAATAGACAAAAAACAATGCAATAGTTTCAGCATCACTATATGGTGACGCTACACCTTTTGTAAGTGTGAATAAGGTGTAAAGCACAAAAGACACTTCTTAATACGACATTATATCAAAGACAAAGCTAAATGAATCAATTCAAAGCAATAATCTACTGAAAGCATCATATTGTTCTATATCTCTAAAGATTTATTAAATCACGGTGGCTCTCAGATTGTGTAAGCAATGTGACTATTAAAATGATTATCTGAAGAACAAGATGGATGCTAATGAAATGATATGGAGCTTAATGTGATAATAATAGATGATAAAGAAACTAAACTAGCATGAATTGACATGGAAACATATAAATGCAGCTACAGGAGGCAGCCATGATATGAAAGCTTGATTGTTGGATGTTGGATGCTTGATGCTTGAATTCTTGTAGAGTAAGAGTACATAAGTTAGATTATTTGGATCCTTTTCTTGTTCAATGAGGCTTTATTTATAGAATTCCTAGCTGTAGAAATGCACAGGGATGGCATTGAGAGGCTTGGATTCAATCTAGAGGATTGAATGATGAAAGATGGAGGATATTGAGAGAAATTTGGTGATTGTCTCTACCCATGAAAACACCACACAAGAGAAGAGGAAAGATTGATGCAGGAGGATTGAGAGAAGAATTTCGAATTTGTCTCCAAAACTTCCCGTGAAGTTTCAAAGAATTAATTGTGACATATTTTAGACATAAATTAGACATAGGATATTTAATTCATTTTTGAGGAAATATAGATGTAATATTCTTTATGCCTTTATTCAAATATTTTGATTTATTTAAATTAGCAAAAGAGGGATAAATAATGTAATAAAATGAACTATAGAAGCTGTTTATTAAATTAAATAGAAGAATATGGCAATTAATAAGTAAAGTGTTTTAATCTTTATTTAATTAATTTAAGATTGATGTGATAGAATAAAATAGGGATGATAATTAAATCAAACAAAATATTTAATTTAGATGAGAGATTAGAAGAATTTAAATGTGAATGTGAGAGTGAACTATATAAATAAATATTTCTATTTATTCAATCAGTAGAGGAAATTAGGATAATTAATCAAATAATTCATATTTAATTAATCAGAATTCTCCAGACCAATTTTAGGTGTATACATTTTGCCCCTCTTCAAAGTGATGTGTTTATGCGTTGCTTCGAAGAAAATTTTTTTGCTACTACTGCTAGGATCGATGATAAAAAAAGAATAACTTTGTATGCCCCGGACATGCCCTAGATATTGGTTTTCAAATGATTGATGATAATATGCCCCCTCAGGAGATAAATTAATGTTTTGACGATTTTTTAGATTTTTCAAATTTTGATGATGATTTGATGATGAAATAATTTATCTCCCGACAAATGATGAAGAAAAATATAGCCCACAAATGAATTTCAATTAATATCATGGATAAAATTAATCAAAATATAATAAAACCCCTCAAAAATCTCTTTTCAAAAGTTATATATAGACCAAAAGGTCATTTTCAAAGTTATTTGTACTTCGTGAGTTTACAGATCTTGTGAGAGAGACATTTCAGCCAGCTGGAGCAGGATGCCAATCCCCTACCACACTCACCATTTTGAGCACATTCGACGTCACCAATGGCCAACCGCGTATGGACCTCCGGTATGTACCCCTTATCCTCCTCGTTTTTCGTACAATTCTATTTTTTATGCTTTTTATGCTTTAGGCATTTTTTAGCTAGTTTAGCGCTTCCAAGCCGTGCTGTAGTGCTTTCACTCTAGTGTAGCACTTTGAGATTTAGCACATGCGTTAAATTCTCTAGTGATTCTATAGAATAGTGTAGCGCTTTCAATGATTTAGCACTTAGATAGTTGCTTTTAGTGCTTTGATGCCGAATTTTAGCGCTTAGAGAGTTCTCGTGCTTTGATTTGGTAGATTAGTGCTTTGATGGAGTGTTTTAGCGCTTCGATAAAGTAAAATAGTGCTTAGGGTAAAATAGTGCTTCGGATGCCTGTTATAGCGCATCGGAGTGCTGAAGTGGTACTTTTGAGATTTAGCGCTTTGGGTGCCTATTTTAGCGCCTTTGACTGAGAAAGTAGCGCTTTTGAGATTTAGCACTTTGGATGCTTGTTTTAGCACATCCATGTTAGAATTGCACATTTTGACTTAGTAAACCTTGATTTCGTCAATTCTGATAATGTCTATTCTTCGGATTGATATGATTGATAATCCAAATTCTTGATGTTGGATTTTGATGATTTAAATAAGACTTACTCTCATGATAGGTGAGGAAATGATTCAATATCTGATAAATCTCATGATAGGTGAGATTAGATAATGTTTGATGAACCTCATGATAGGTGAGGTTTGTTGATGTTCGCCCATGAATTTTGATTGGAAATTCATACCAATTTTTTTGAATAGACTTGATAGTAGAATGACTTTTGATTTCTTGACATAGTACACTGATTGTGGATTTTTCATTGCGATGATAGGAGCGTCTGGGTACTCTCTAGATGCAAGAGAGGTTTCCTTGGACTATAGACTTGATACCTCATCTGACACTAGATGAGATTCAGATTATAGGTCGATGCGGCCTGACCAATTTACTTGACATGCCCCAGATTAAGATTAATCGAGGTCTTTTAATTGCTTTGGCTGAGAGGTGGCATAGTGACCACAACACATTTCACTTACCCACCACCGAGATGATGGTCACAGCCAAGGATTTGTGGTGGATTCTATGCATTTCATTTATGGGGGAGATCATAGTGTACGATTCTCATGGGGCTAGTGGGAGAGATGCTCTCCATAGAGTATTTCAGGATCAGGATATTGAGGGTTCGAGTGTCCGATGGAGGAGGATTGCTAACTCATACGTGACACTACTAGCAGTGCTTGCTAGATTTATTGGAGGTTTCCTTTTCCCTGATCATAGGTCAAGGGGATTCCTCATGGGTTGGGGTAGGACCTTAGACAGCATGATCGTACATGGTATGAGATATGCATGGGGGATGTGTATGCTGGAAAATCTTTACCATGATCTTCATTCAGTGGTGTACCTCGATGCACACAGCTTATCAGCAGGGATGACCCTGTTATAGGTGTGGGCATGGGAGCACTTTTCTATTGCTCGGCCATTTCCATAGCAGATAGACCAGCAGGTAGACCATATGTGTTTAGATACAGAGGTTGGCTTACCTAGGCTCGGATGGGTAAGTTAGAGCATTGGAGGTGGGTTTTTGATGATACAAAGACTGTTACTTGGTGGCCGTACTTAGACTGTGAGCAGTGGGATGAGGATGATGCCATGTTGGGGTATCTCTGCGATTCCATGTACCTGATTGGCCAGACACCCTTTGTATTAGAGATATTTTTGCTTTGCAGAGTGTACAGGTAGTATGGCATTGTTCAGTGTATGCCATAGGGGGTAGCCCACTATGCTAGGTGGCGATGTGATATACCTGATTGGGGGCCCTATTTTTCATATGATGTTCTAGTAGAGGGATATAGGGCATTGTAGCCATCACCCTAGGACATGCATAGAGACATTGCAGAGGCACCTATTATAGAGGAGTATGCTGCATTTTTGGCTTTGGTTCCACATCCATGTACCTATAGAGGAGGATGTGGCTGAGGGTTCTGTAGATAGTGAGGGTGGTACTCCGTCAGTAGCACGGAGAGGGGTGGTGATGACAGTAGCAGCGATGAAAGTGATGGTGGCAGTGGAGGGGATAGAGGGGTAGGGCCAGTCAGTAGTGGTCCATCATCTAGTAGGCCTCACAAGAGGTGAGCAGTGGCAGTACTATCAGTGGACCACTAGAGATAGATTGTAGGTCTCCAGACACAAGTTCAGACACTGCAGGGACAGTTGGTACAGGCCTGAGGTTTTCTTGTTCAGATGCAGACTTAGATGCAAGCCCAGGCTCAGGCCCATGCTCAGGCTCTAGCATAGGTTCATGGATAGTTGGTCATTGTATAGACTCAAGTTACCACATTGACAACCGAGCGAGACAGTGCTCGTCAGATTGCTGAGACGGCACAGGAGACAACGAAGACCCTATAGAGAGTGGCCGATGGTACCTCGGTGGGAGATTACATGAGAGAGGTTTTGCGGGTTGGTCGAGAGGCTGAGTTTTATCGAGGCAGATATCATGATGTAGTGCCTGTTGATCGCAGAGTCAGCTATGCCCCATCAAGATCCAAGCGGATGCATACTCGGACAATGAGTGAGGGTGTGACATAGCCTCCACATAGATATCCTAGAGATCTTGGTTCTTTCGAGGGTGTTGGTGGTATAGGTCCTATTGGGCCCACACATTCTGGCAGTAGCAGATCGTAGATGCTATTGAGATTTTCCTTTCTGAGACATGATGTATATTATGATGTACCTTATTTTTGATGATGTATCTTTATTTTTAGACTTCATTTGTATACTTGACACTGATGATATATATATATATATATATGAGATGCAGTTGATGTGATTTTATGATGGTTTATGATTTCTATGTGATGGATGCATTGATTATGTGATTATGCAATATGTGATGTTCTATATGAATGATTTTTATTTCAAAATGTGATGATGTAGTGATAAATGCTTTTATTTTATGTAATGATTCTATGATAAATGCATTTTGTAGAATATATGATACATGGATGTAAGATGTGATGTATGAATCTCTAAATGATGATCGATATATTAATGAATGTTTTAAATGTGATAAAGATGTATGGATGGCTGGATAAATGCTTTTCATTGTTAATTCGATAATGATGAAAAATGATCTTATGGTGAATGATAATGGATGATGTAATGATAATAATGACATGGCTTGCATTTATTTTATATGTGATAAAATGTATGGATGGATAATGATGTATGGGTTAAAAATTGATCAAATGCATATGATGTTTGATGGATGATAATGCAATGAATGTTTTTATGGTAAAATGAACATGATATACTTATGGTACAATTTGATTCATAATTTACTTGATGTAGAAATGCATGAATGATGAAATGATGAAACTAAATGAGATGATGAATTCTACATGTTGTTGATGATTTTATGATTTATGTCAAGTATACTCAGTCCTATTTGTAGATAAGATAATCATTGATTGGAACCCTTTATGCAACAAATACTCTGCAGATAATGAATATGATGAATGCAATCTAATTTTAACATGCAACTATATGCAAAACCACTGTCATTTTAACAATACCTTTGTTCTTTTTGTCATCATTGAGTTTTATTGGATGTTGAAAGTGAATACAAGCATCAATAGTATGTTTTAGACCGATGACGACCTGAGTATTACTTTCATGATTTTTGATATTGCAAGTGAACACAACCATCTAGGTATGATTTAACAAAGATGACCTAAGCATTCATTGCCTAAATAGGCTGTGGTTAATCA
This sequence comes from Sequoiadendron giganteum, assembly GCA_007115665.2. NCBI lineage: Eukaryota > Viridiplantae > Streptophyta > Pinopsida > Cupressales > Cupressaceae > Sequoiadendron > Sequoiadendron giganteum. Next base: position 455,020,345 of record CM021102.1, read on the forward strand.
TTTCAATGTGTCAATTATGAATGTCATCGGTGATACATTTGCATAGCACATCCCCTGACAATTCATACATGTAAATGATTAACTTACAGACAACAGATTATAAAAACATCATTCTTTTTCCTTGTTTCTCTAGTTCAATACATCATTGAGTTACTCCAAATAAATGATAATAAAAAATACAATATATCCATTTGTTACTTAGAGTGTTTCAATCATTATTTAGATTTTTAGATCATCCATCCTGATTTTGTGATGTTTTTGTGATTTTCGAGATTTTGACCAATGACCTAACCTACTAACCTATCCTAGGGGTCTCGAGGGCTGATCAAAGATTAGCCTTGCCTACATTACACACTTAGAGACCATGTAGTTCGATTGACATAGACCTCTTTTTTTTTTGGATTTGGCTTTTTCAAACTAACTTTTTGACATGTTTTTGGATTTTTGATATGATATGGGTGTTTGATGCCTCTCTGATGGTGATTGATGTTGCGCTTTGATCTTTGTTTTTGTTTTTACTGCCATACTATTGTTCACCCTTTGGTGAAATCAATGTTTTTGTTGCCCCTAGTGATATCCAGATGTTGCCCCCAAGCTTTGGAGTGAGACTTGACTATGTGAAATGATTTTGATATGGATGCAAAGATGGCAAGACTACTGACATGATATGAAATGGTAATGACTACCAGACTAATGATCTTGATATGTATCAAAATAGATGGGAAAGCTGACCTTAGAATCACATACGATGCTTGTTTCTAGGATTTTACCATATGTTTTGATTACACTCTTTGTTTTGTGTATTTATCTCATTTTTCTCTTTTTCTTTCTTTTTGTATTTTGTATTTTTTTGTATTTTTACGTTGCCAAGATGCCTGTTTGCTAGGTTTTCATCAAGGAAACCATTTTCAGAAGTTTGACCCATGCACTAGGATATTCAAGCATAGAACTTTCAAAGATGGATATTGTTGATAGGTTCATCAAACAAATCCCCTTCTGACATTGATAGTTGATATGCCCCTAATTCATATATTGATATGATGACAAAAGGACGAAGCCAATTAGGATCAAATTTCCCTTTCTTCTCCCTGTCATGCTGATTCTTAGGGTTTTCCTTTAGTACCAAGTCACCAACCTGAAAGACCCTCGGTTTTACCCTGTGGTTGTAATTTCTTGTCATTCTCTGTTGATAAGCCGTTAGATGATTAACAACCTGTTGACGACACTCATCCAACAATTCTAGTTCCTGCAGTCTATATACCCTAAAGTCTTCATCTGAAATGATTCCTTTAAGTGATACACATAGGGATGGAATCTGAACTTCAATGGGCAATATGGATTTTGACCCATATACCAAGGCATATGGTGTAGCTCATGTTGGTGTTATGATACTTGTTATGTAGGCCCATAGTACAGGATTGAGTTGAACATGAAATCACATCCAACATCGTTAACCGTCTTTTTGAGAATTTTTAGAATGGTTTTGTTCAAGGCCTCTGCTTGTCCATTCCCTTGAGGATAGTACAGTGTTGAAAAATGATGTTGGATATGAAACTTCTCACATAGCTCTTGGACATCTTGATTCTTGAAAGGTCATCCATTATCAATGATAATGGATTGAGGGATTCCATACCGACATATTATGTAATTCAAGATGAAAGAGGAGATCTGCTTCCCAGTGATGCTTGTAAGAGGTATTGCTTCTATCCATTTTGAGAAATATTATGTAGTTGTTATGATGAACTTGTGTCCATTGGATGAAGATGGATTTATTTTTCCTACCAGATCTAGGCCCCATTGACAAAAAGGCCATGTTGATTTGAAGGGATGCAGTTCTTGTGCTGGTGCATGAATCAGATTGCTGTGAATCTGACACTTTTGACATTTCTTGACAAACTGATAGGATTCTTTCTCCATGCATGGCCAATAATATCCCAAACGGAGGAGTTTCTTGGCTAGAGTTATCCCACTCGAGTGAGTTCCACAAATACCCTCGTGAACCTCTCGTAGGGTCATTTTAGATTTGTCATGTTCTAGACATCAGAGTAAGGTACCATCAAGACCTTGATGATAAATTATGTCGGTGATTAAAGTATGTCGTGCGAATTGGCAGATGAAGTTTCATTTTTGGTTCCTGGATATATCAGGAGGAAGGATAACGTCTTTCAGGTAAGCATAGGTCTTTTCATAGATGGAGGTTTCAATGGTTTCTAGATGGTAGATGGTAGCGAATTCTAAATTATTATGGGAAGGACATGATACTTGTTCTACCATAAACTCATAACAAACACACTTCTCAGACAATTGTAATAATGAAGCAATTGTAGCCATAACGTCCACAACTTTGTTCTCTGCTCTTGGAACTTGATCAAACTTGATACTGACAAAGAATTGTTTTAGATAATCTATGTGTTGCTTGTAGGGCATCAAATTTTCATCTTTTGTTTGATACTCATCATTCACTTGATAAATGACTAGTTGAGAGTCCCCATATACTTGTAAGTCCGTGATCTTCCATTGAATTTCTATTTTGACCCCAATTATCAATGCTTCATATTCTGCCACACTATTTGTACACTGAAACATGAGTCTATATGATTTTGGAATACTGTGTCCTTGTGGAGAGATGAAAAAAATCCTTGCTCCTGATCCTTGCTATGTGTATGATCCATCAAAATATAATACCCATTGTTGGGGCATCACTGTCAGAATGTGCGTATCCGGAAACTCCATTGTCATTGGTTGATCATCTAGTAAAGGAGCCTCAGCTAATTGTTCAGCGATTTCCTTTCTCTCTACATATTGAATGTCAAATTCACTTAATAGCATGACCCACTTTTCCAATCTACCTGTTAAGGCAACTTTACTGAGTAGATATTTTAAAGGATCGATCTTTGCTATTAGCTTGATTGTATGAGTTAGCATATAGTGTCTTAGCTGTTGAGTAGCAAACACCACTGTCAAGCAAGATTTCTCTATGAAAGTGTAATTTATTTCATATCCATTTAATTTTCTGCTGATATAGTAGATGGCATGTTCTTTTCCTTCATAATCTTCTTGCTCTAATAGTGCCCCCAAAGAGATATATGTCGTGGCAATGTACAATATCAAAGGTCTTCCTTCTGTTGGTGGCATGAGAATGGGTGGTGACATTAGATACTATTTTATTTGATTGAATGTTGTTTCACACCCATTATCCCATTTGAAAACCACATTCTTATGCAATAGATGATTAAAAGGATGACTTTTGTCCGCCAGCTGGGAGATAAATCTTCTGATCGATTGGAGCCTTCCCTGTAGTGTTCTGAGTTGACTGATATTATTAGGAGGTGGCATCTCCATTATTGCTTTGACTTTCGCTGGATCTACTTCAATGCCTTTTTCTGAGACAATGTACCCCAACATTTTTGTTGATGTGACCGTGAAGACACACTTCTTGGGGTTTAACCTGACATTCAATTTCTCTAGTCGTATGAAGATTTTGTCTACGATATGCAGATGTCCTTCCATAGTACCAATTTTTTCCAAGATGCCATCCACGTAATCCTCCATGAAGGTGTGCATCATATCATGGAAGATTTTCATCATTGCTCTTTGATAAGTGGCTCCTGTGTTTTTGAGACCAAATGGCATGACGCTCCAGTAGAAAGTAACCATGGACATGTAAAAGCCATCTTTTCCTGATCTTCTGGAGCTATTTTTATTTGATTGTACCCAAAGAAACCATCCATTATTGACAACATGGCATGCCCTGCCATCAATTCCACAATGATGTTGATGTTTGGTAATGGAAAATCATCCTTCAGGCATGCTTTATTTAGGTCCCTAAAATCTGTACGTATCCTGATGCTATTGTCTGGCTTTGAAATAGGTACAATGTTTGATATCCACTCAGTGTAGTCTATATACCTTATGAATCTAGCATCCAATAATTTCTTTATCTCTGTCTTTACCATCAATGTGATATGGGGATGCATTTTTCTCAATTTTTGCTTGATAGGCTTGATTCCTATGGGCAAAGACAAGTGATGCATGAGCAGATTTGGGTCTAAGCCTGGCATATCGGAATATGACCAAGCGAAGTTGATGCTTCTTTTTTTAAAGAATTTGATGAATTTTGGTCTCTCTTGATCTGTCATGGATTCTGCCAGATGTAGGATTTTTGCCTTTTCTTCAGTGCCGATGTTCATAGACTGTGTTGGTTCTACCAGGACTGATGATCACTCATGATAATGTTCCGGAAGAGTGTCAAATCTTCCATCTTTCAGTGCCTCAGAAAGGTTTTCACCACTAGATGCGTTCTTTATTTTTTCTTTTTCCAGATCTAATGCTACCGTAGAATGGTTTTCACCATTAGATCTATTTTCCCTGTTTTCATTTTTACAACTAGAAGATTTGACACCCTCCTGTCGAGTCATGTTATTATGAGTATTATAGATAGAACTTGTACTAGGTTCTCTATGACATAGGAAATTTATGATGGCATCATCATCTATAAATATTGGTATAGTCAAAGGTTTGACAGGTTCCCAATCTATGAGTTTTGGATGGATTAATGGTATGAGGTCATCAGATTCATTTGGGTTGATGGATGTAAGGGTTTGGACAGCCATTTTGTCATAGTTGTTTATTGGAATATCGAGGTTAATGATGGTACCATCTTCAAGATCGTCTAGCTCACTCGAGGTATGTTTGTCCCCACTTGAATCATTGATATTTAGTGACGCTGCCACGAATGGTCTAGATCCAGAGCCTTGGCCCTCCTCACGCATAGGTGTATATTATTGGATGAAATCAATATTAATATTAGTGAAAGATACATTGGAACATGAATCCCATTCATATTCATTTGAATCTATCTCAGAGCTATTTCTATGTTGAAGGATTCTTTCTACAACCTTATTTTCCAGTTCCTGTTTTTCTTCATTAGAGTATCCCAGTCCTGGCTTCTCTTTTGAGTGGAGAGTGAGGGGTGTAATAGGCTCTATGATTCCATCCTTTCTTAATCCAACAGCTCCTTGTCCTTCATACCCCATTTTTTCTAAAATAGCTTTTCCTTTTCCATATTTATTAGTGTTAATATTGACATTTTTGATACTGATATCTGATGTAGAGGGCTCCTCATCTTTGTATAGCCAATCTAGGATCGCTTTGCTGCCTGATTCATCCTCTATGGTACCTTTTTTGACAAACCTTTCATCAAGAGTTGTGACCGGTAATGATGTTTGAGATTTGATCATAGATGGTTGACCATATGTCCTAGGAGATGGCATTAACTGTGATAGGTTAAGTGATTGCTCCATAGAATATGTTCCCACTCCCTTGTCCATCAATTGGACTTGCTCTTGGAATTTTTGTGATAAAGTATTTTGTGGATCCGTATTATCTATTGATTGAGTTTCAATAGGACGCGTTTCTTTTTCTTTACCCTTCTTCTCTACCCTCTTGGTAGTGATACTTGGACGTTTTTCTTCGTTGGATGATTTTGAGCTTGATGCTTCCCTTTTGTGTGGCACAAAGGTATCTTGAGAGATCCTAAGGGTGTCACAATGTTGAGGATGATTATCATCAGAAGATATAGTCACCTCTTGTCCATTTATTGGAAACTTCAAACATTGATGATATGTTGAAGGTACAGCTTGCATTTCATGGATCCATGGTCATCCTAAGAGTATGTTGTATGTTAACTCTTTTTCCAACACTTGACATGCTATATGTTTCATCATTGGCCCCACTTGAATGTGTAGCACAATCAAGCCTTTAGACGATCTTTCTTCCTCATCATATGCTTTGATAGTCATTTTTCTTTGGGCATCAATAGCATCATCTAAATACCCTAGTGCACGGATTAACTTGAGAGTGCAAATGTTCAGACCATTTCCCCCATCTATTAAGACTCTCTTGATGCGATGATTGTGGATTAAGACTTCAATATGGAGTGCAATATTATGGGGATGGTTTAGTGAGATATCATCGTGTTTAGAGAATGATAGATAATGTGGGTAGTCAAATGTCCCACCATAGCATGGAACTGGAAAATATCTATATTCTTTGGTATCGTAGTGGCTACTAGTGCTTGTTTTAGAACATCCTTATGTGATGGTGATAATTTAAGGAGTTCTAGTATCGATATCTGTGCAGGAATGTTTTGTAGTTGATCGACAATGTTATAATGAGATGGAGGTGGAACTGCATGTGTAGATCCAACTCCCTTTAACACTACCTTGGATTTCCCCCTAGTCATTACATTTGCTGGTTGATGTTACTGATGGTCTCTAATTTTTAAGACATTTATTTTATTATCATAGTTTTGTATGCTTGGGAGCAAGTTCAAAGGGGTAGTGTTGTTTATTTTGGGTTCGTCAATGTTGTGACTAACTGTATGATCACTCTCTATTCCAGATAGACAAATGATTGTTGTGTCAAAGACATGGTTGATTTTCTTCCCTTTTTTGTTTGAAGATGATGATGCTCCTTTGTCATAGTTTGGAAAAGGTTCCTTGAAGGCCGAATGATCGTTATTGTTTTGGGGTGTTTCCACATATGCTTTATTGTTGTCGATCAAATCTTGTATTGTGTGGTTCAACTCCATACAATCATTGGTTTTGTGGCCTTTTTATCATGGAAGTTGTAGTAATCTACATCATTGCACCATGGTGGTTTGACCTTTGGATCCTAGAATCGGGCTTCTCGTGTAGTGATAAGGCCACTAGTGACTAATTCTTTCATTGCTGATTGTATCATTTGGCCTAAAGGTGTGAACCTTCACCGATTTGATGGTTTCTAATATTACTATGTTTGTATGATCTTGTTGCTTTGTATGACATTTGACTTGACAATTTTATCATTGTTTTGATTCTTTGATATAGATCCTATCAAGTTGAAAACCGGTTTGACATTTTGGGAATCATTTGTTGTTTCATTGGTAGTTGCGTTTCAATTCTTTTGCCAAAATTTTGGCTTATCACTGCTTGAGTATTGATTGGAGGAGTTATTTGCGTTATTTGTTTTATCATTGAAATGTTTGATATCTCCTTTTTTGACTAATGCCTCCTCAATTTTAAGACCGTTTTCTATTACTTTTTTGAATGTGGAAAGACATTGCAATTCAAGCCTATAACTCATTTCCCCCATTAAGTTGTCAATGAACAACTCCATCTTTTCTTCCTTAGGAATGGATCGAGGATATCTAGTGAAAAATCATCGCCATCTTTGTAGAAAAGACAAGAACATCTCCCCTTTGTTTTGCTTTAGGTTATAAAGATCCTTTATTGTAACATCGTGTTGGATGTCAAAGGAACACTGGGAGATGAACCTATTGAAAAATTCCTCAAAAGTTCTGATACCTGGTTGTAGTTTTGAAAACCACTCCATACATGATCCTCCCAAGCTCGTTGGGAATAATCTCATTAAGTAAGTTTCCTCTTGGGAAAAATCGAGGCTCATTGTTTTGAATTCCCTAATATGATCTATTGGATCTATTCTTCCATTGTATTTATCATATTTTGGAGTCTCACAGTGTTTAGGAAAAGGTATCAAACTGACTTTTACATCGAAAGGATAAGGACAAATGTCCTATATCGCATATCTTTTGGTACTCCCTTTCATCATATGATGTATCTATTGTTGTAATTTTTTCATTTGGGATGTCAAAGAAATAACTAGATCTATTGTTTGTGTTGGTTGTAGTATTTCAGTCTCACTTGTTCCAGGTGCTTCCTTCAGACGATTCACATCAAAGTCCTTGGGAAGTTTGGCACCCTATTTAGCCAACATCAAAAGATACTTCTCCATATCTTGTTCTAAAATCTTTTCCATAAATTTATGGAACTTGGGATCTTGTTGAGTTGTCTGAATATCCTTTGGAGTTATTTCGTTCTTATCATTTTGGTTCAGACTGTTCCAAGGATTTTCTTCTCCCATTGTTTGGGATGTTTCAAGTTCTTGCTCTAAGAGTCTATGTTTTTGGGACCTAGTGAAGATTGGCATACAAATTTTTGCCCTTTCTTCTGAAATATTGATCTTCTATGCTAGAAAAATATCAATTGAACTTTTAAATAATTCGAATAAGATGATGGATCTTATTGATGTGACTATGCTAAAAAAATTTGATTACTATACTTGGTTTCGTGATAAAGGATGATAGTATCCTGATGATGAAACTTCAATGTAGTAATCGATTGTGTATTTGATTTTGATACTTTTGATTTGCAAGATCTTGTTTCAGTTGATAGGATTGGAAATTTTCATAAACCTATCTGTTTTCGGTCTCTAGACAGTGATTTTGATAAAAAGAAACTTGGTTGCGATAAAGACTGTGGATAAAATGACAGACTGACTTACTGGTAAGATTTTTGAACTCTCTGTTTTGAAAGCATTAAAATAGATGACAGAGGCGATATTTCACTGAAGCGCTAGAATAGAGTCCCGAAGCATTGAAACAGGTGGCAAAAGCGCTATCTAGATAGAAGTGCTAAAACAGTGCTCGAAAGCATTGTAGAAATTGATGGAAGTGCTGAAACAATGCTCGAAAGCACTGAAATAGATGATGAAAGTGTTGTTTAATGGAAGCGCTAAAATAAACAATCTAAGCACTAAAACAGTTCCCAAAAGCGGTATTTCATAGAAGCACTAAAATAGTGGCCCGAAGCGTTGAAACGGGTTTCTAGAGCACTAAAAATAGGACTTTTAAGACTCCCTATTGTAAAATTTGATCTGGCATTGTGACATACTGTATCATGGATTGTGGAAGATAAGAATGATGTATGCATTGACTATGGTTGTGATATTGTGTGAGAGCTCTTCCTTGAAAGAAGGCTCATGAATAGCGTGGTTCTATTGCGTAATCTAAAGTGTGACCCCTAGAAAAATCGTGATATCTGTGGATGAATGTTCTATGTTGTATAAAGAGTTTTTGATTTTGATATAGAAAGTTCCCTCTTCTTAATTTATCTCGATAACCGAAAGGTCTCTTGGGTTTTGTGGTTTTGATTTTTCTCTTGACAAATGTGGTGGAATTCCACTTTCGAAGCATGGATTTTTTGATCTAACTTGACTTTGTTGTTTTCAAGATGATTTTTAATCTGATTTTAATGAACTTGTGAAAACACAACAAGCAATCGTGAATAATTGTTTTAAACTGAATAGATCGTGTATGTTCAAAAACCACGAATGATTCTTATTGATTTTCACGGGTTGCTTTGACAATTGTACACAAATCAAATAGACTCACACTTAAGGACAAATAGGTCATCATTATACTCATAGCCCACATCTTGAATTGCGTTGATGCACATAGCCATTTCACCCCCTAAAGGGCGCCCGTGTTTTTGTCGTTTTTAGGCACGTACTCAGAGTTGGATTTCTCGCCCTCTGAGAAAACAGTCCTTGGAAATTATATGGTGAGTGTCTTGGGGGTAGATTCTTCCCTCCCCTTGCACCGTGAGTATGACAATGTATGGATACTGACTCAGCGGGATACTACTCTATGGTTCGTAGATAGGGCTTTTGTGTAGTGCGGCAATTGATAAAATCCCTCAAGAGACCTCTCAATCTTTAAAACAAAGATTTTTGGGATGGTTATCTTGCTCACTACCGTCAAGTTGGACTTTCATCAACAACTTGCATTTTTATTATAGTGGGTTGGAATCCTGGGCTTTAGGCATTCCCACTTAGGTCGTTCCTGTATGGTGAGTACTTTTTCCCACTACGACAGGCCTTCTAAAGGATTTAATAAAGCATAAATAGCATGAAATAAAAGTGAATCTGGCACTTTGGTCACCTAGTTAAGGGGAGAGCATAAGCCTAATCACCACAAGCACAACACATAAGTTGTTTTGTTTTAAGCCCAAAAATAAAATTTTCTAATCTATGTGAAGGTGTTGCTTCACATAAATCATGTTTGTTCTTTTTAACTTATACTATAAAAATGTGATGACTATCCTAGGATTGATAAATTTTCTTTTAAGAAAACAAAAAGTGGCTACCCTAGGGTTGATACATTTTAGAAACCAAGAAGTGACTATCCTAGGATTGATAATTTTTAGAAAACTAGAAGTGACTATCCTAGGATTGATAAATTTTAGCCCAACTGTGAAAAAAAAAATTAAAATCTGGCCGCAGTCGCGTCAGATCCAGATTGGTTTTACAAAAGCTTTGGAACAGTCCACTGAAGTTCTATAACTTTTACCTGATGCACTATAACTCGAAAGTGCCGAAACAGGACACCGAAGCGCCGAAGTTTTTCACATAAGCGCTAAATCACCGATGCGCTGAAATAGGTCATGGAAGCACTAAAGTTGAAAGCACTGAAATTTTTGACAGATGCACTGTAGTAACATGGAAGCGTTGTAGTTTGCCATAAATGCACTATAGTATTTGATGAAAGAATTAAAACAAAACACGCTGGGAACCTACGTGACACTTTTCAGAAAAATTGATAAAATTGGGGTTAATGCCCCACGGTGGGCACCAAATTGTAAGTGTGAATAAGGTGTAAAGCAAAAAAGACACTTCTTAATATGGCATTATATCAAATACAAAGCTAAATGAATCAATTCAAAGCAATAATCTACTGAAAGCGTCATATTATTCTCTATCTCCAAAGATTTATTAAATCACAGTGGCTCTCATATTGTGTAAGTAATATGATTGTTAAAATGACTATCTGAAGAATGAGATGGAGCTTAATATGATAATACTAGATGATAAAGAAACTAAACTAGCATGAATTGACATGGAAACATATAAATGCAGCTACAGGAGGCAGCCATGATATGAAAGCTTGATTGTTGGATGTTGGATGCTTGATGCTTGAATTCCTGCAGAGTAAGAGTGCATAAGTTAGATTATCTAGATCCTTTTCTTGGTTCAATGAGGCTTTATTTATAGAATTCCTGGCTGTAGAAATGCACAGGGATGGCATTGAGAGACTTGGATTCAATCTGGAGGATTAAATGGTGAAAGATGGAGGAGATTGAGATAAATTTGGTGATTGTCTCTACCCATGAAAACACCAGGCAAGAGAAGAGGAAAGATTCATGCAGGAGGATTGAGAGAAGAATTTGGAATTTGTCTCCAAAACTTCCCGTGAGGTTTCAAGGCATTAATTATGACATATTTTAGACATAAATTAGACATAGGATATCTAATTCATTTTTGAGGAAATATAGATGGAATATTCTTTATGCCTTTATTCAAATATTTTGATTTATTTAAATTAGCAAAAGAGGGATAAATAATTTAATAAAATGAACTATAGAAGTTGTTTATTAAATTAAAGAGAAGAATATGGCAATTAATAAATAAGGTGTTTTAATCTTTATTTAATTAATTTAAGATTGATGTGATAGAATAAAATAGGGATGATAATTAAATCAAACAAAGTATTTAATTTTGTTTATTTAATTTAGTTGAGAGATTAGAAGAATTTAAATGTGAATGTGAACATGAACTAGATATAAATAAATATTTCTATTTATTCAATCAGTAGAGGAAATTAGGATAATTAATCAAATAATTCGTATTTAATTAATCGAAATTATCCAGACCAATTTTAGGTGTATACACCTATGATCAAATTGTGTTGCTACGTGGACTATCTTGACACTGACTGACCAAATTCCAAAGAGAAATGCAAAGAGAAATAGTGATGCAAACGTAGTCTTTGTTTTCTCCATAGAGTGACATTGTTTTAGCAGAGCGACATTGGAAGCTTCAAATAGTGATGCCATCATGGGAAGCAACACTGGTTTTGGGTAAATGATGTACTTTCAATTTTATTTTAACATGTTCTTATTTATATTGATCATCTTTGAATTTTGACTTATTAGTGGCTCTATTTTCTATAGGCTGACCAAATTTTGCAGGTTGAGGTGACAATGAAGAGGAGGAAACAAGAAGAGCTTCCTATGGCACTTTCCTTATCATAGTTGTAAGAAAGTGTTCTTTAACACTTTGGGGACATTTGTAATCCCATCTTTGGATATTGTTATCTTCAGCTTTAGAACTTAACTACATTTTGTTTGGGTTTTAAAAAGAACATGCAAAAGCTTTCTTTTTCTCAAAGTTGGTTACAAAGAACATTAGAAACTCACTAGATTTGATTTTGGATTAGAATTGAACAATCAAATTCACACTCGAATTTGGTGCTCTAAAAATAATTCACGTTTGTTTTGTTTTGTAATCTTGTCTACAAAATCATGTCATTCGAATGTGTATGCACTTATCTCGCGCTTCACAGTGATCTTGAGAATCAAAATAATTTTAGTGGCATTAAGTTGTCTAAAATATTTCCTCCACATTTCAAATTTTGGTTTTTAAAATTGGACAAATCATGCGAGTGTGAAGAAAAGGCATTGTGTGTGTTCCCTCCTAAATGCGTTAGGTGGTTGAACTACAAATTCTCTTCTTCACTATTGTCTACCTTTAGAGATCCTGACTTGGTGGGAAAAGGTACTCACCCCAAGGGAATGACTCAAACCAATAATGAGCTAAACTCCAAGCTACTCCCAACCAGTATATAAATTCAAAAAATGAAAAAAAATCTTAGCATTATAGGAGCTCCTACGAACAAGCAAGTGATACTCTTTGTATGGGTTGATCTTGACTCTCGTGTGGCCTTCTAAACAGGTGCCTCGATTATGAACCAATTTGTGTAGAATCCAAAATCCCTAACTATTTATTGTTGTCAGGAGGTCGGACCTCCGAAGCCATCCTACGTACTTGCAATTCTTAGTAGAGATGAAGAGATTTTCATGGGAGATTCATGAGAACTCGAATCATGGTTGACCTGATAAGTGTGTGTTGAGAAAGGGGTAGCTAGTGTGGTCAAGCTTGTAATCATCCACTCTAAATAAGCACAGATGGAGAAATCCAAGTGGGAATCCAACAAATATTTCCTTTTTCTATCCTAGGGTTGTTCTTTGTTTTGAAATCAAAACACTTTGCTTGAAATCTCAAAAAATGTGGAAACAAACATTCAAAAAGGTCATCAGAATTTCAAACCCTTTGGGAAGAAAAAATACTTTTGAAAAGTCCACATGTTACTGCTTGTCCCTAGGGGTTCTTATCCCTATAAGGCTTCTAAACATTCAGGCCTACACCTCAATTCATTCCCCTCAAAGTCAACATAGAGAACTATTGTCTTAATTCTCTTGATTTCCACATAATGGACCTTTTGGTGTGAAAATAAATTGATACATAGACATTTAATTTGAAAATATAAACAAGAAAGTGTGGATGTGGTAAAAATAATAAAATTTAAGTAAGATATAAGACAATTGAACCTCACATGTGCTTGTTCTCATGATTTTTAAAAAGGTCAAGATCCCAAAACAAAAGCCTTTGTGCAAAAGCTTCAAGTTTAGGTGTCACACTAAAAAATTTATCAATAAGTACATTAGGAAGTGCAACCTCAAGCAATACACCAAGATAATCAAAAAGTTCACAAGTTTTTATAGACTCATTCCTTTGAATAATCTAGATATGTATGCTCAATTTGAACCACTCATCTATGTCAAATTTTGGTCCTTTGAATTTAGGCACTTTAGGATTATAACATGTTCTTCAATATCTAGGTCTTGTAAATAAAAGTCTCTCTAAGTACAATCTAGGATCAAAGTCAACACTCTCATCCATCCCCCAAGAAATAATCAAAATCCCATCTCAAAAGCAACTCTTAGACTCTTGGAAAAAATCATTCATGCTATACTCTTGGTAATGCTTCAAATCAAAATAAAAAATCATCTTGTTTGACTAAGTGTGTGTGGATGAATCCTTCTTCATACACTTAGTTAAATTATCACCTTGTGGACAAGTTTTATTCCAAGATAACATTCAATAACTTAGGTTTTATGAGTTCATTATACAAAATATAAATCAAATCCAAAATAAAAAATCCAAAAGTCCTAAAGTCTAGCATCCCTCCAAGGTTCTTAAGAGTTCAATCCTTTATACCATCCATATTTCATTTATCCCATCACCATCATTTGATCCTTAAAAAAACTTAGATTTTCTTCTTTGTACTTAAAGTTTAGACCAACCTAAGGAATTAGAGGCTTTCCTTATATATTCCTAAAAGTTGATTCTTATTTTATGGTCCAAACTAGATCTCAACACAAGAAAAACATTGAGTGAAACAAAGAGACATCCACTTCAAGTGACTTGAGTCAAACCATACCTGAATTTAACCCCATTGGATCTAAAAATCCCCACTCAATCTTCCTCAACAACCACAAGATCCTCAAGAGGCAGGTTTCCAAGTGGAGGATATCACCAACAATCCCCTAGGAATGACTCAAGACGAAATCATGGAGATAGTCCAAAACCCTAAAAACCCATAAGATTATCAATACAATGATGAGACTCAATCCTTCACAATACATGATAGCATTAGCAAAGGAAGGGGCTAAACTCACTTCTAATTATGATGTAAGCACTATCATGGAATCACCTCTTGGGGGCTAAAAGCACTAAGTTGTGTCACACTTTCAGCCAACTTATCAACACAACTTAATTTAAGTATTTCTAACTAAAAATCAATTTTGGTCAAACATATGATCTAGTAAGATTCATTCTAGCTAAGTTAGATACTTCAACAACTTTCTCAACTAAAATTGTTGGCTAAAAATATATGGAGCACCACTTTGAGTCCAATTTACCAAAAAAATAAAATTATTTGAAAACTTGAAGTTTCAATAACTCCTACTTATGTAAATAACATTTTGTTTAAATATAAAAATACCCTTTTGTAGATCCATACGTGTAGTTTTGAAAAATATTTTTATTTTAATACTTTAATTATTATTTATATTTATTTTTTTATTTTTAATAAAAGTAGGTTATCAGCAAAAAATATTAGGTTGATTACCATGCCAAGGAAAAATACTAGAACTTATTTAAAATTAAAAAAAATAAAAATGATGCCCTAGATAAAAGAATCTATTTCAAGGTGGTATAAATTTTTTTCCATTTTAGATAAATATTTAATATGAAAGTTGATGTTTGATGGAAACAACTATTTTTTTATTCACGCACATTTTAATATTTATTTAAAAATATATATTTATCAAAATTGGAAAAAAAAAAATCCATGCACTAAAGTTTCAAGTTATAAATACACACCAAAAATTTGAAAGAAAAAAAAAATTACTATAAAAAGTTTGAAGTCCCATGCAACTTCTTTTTTCAACATTTTATCAGCAACTAAATTATAGTGTTAATTTATTAAAAACTAGTTTAAGATAATTTTTTAATTTATAAAAAAAAAAAAAATACATAAAATATACTAAAAAATACATATTTTACTAGTGTACATCATTTCAAAATTTAAAACATATATTCTACTTTTTAGTGATTCAATTTTAAAAGTTGGATCAGTGTTGGTCGTTTCCTCTATAAAGTGTGACACAACTTTGTGCTTTTACCCTGGGACTATGCCACTGGTATCATTCACACCATCCTTCCAAAACATCATTCAACCCATTCCACAACCAATATCACCTCATGCTCCAAGTCAACCCATATCTACCAAGGGGAGTTCATTGCTTCATGCTCTTCAAACACATCCCCTTGTAAATAACCAAAACTTGGACACAAATACCATCCCTCAAGACCCAAAGAATTTGTATGTTCCACTTGTTTTCTATGATACTAACAATGCATCTACCTTCTCTGCAACACTGGCATACTCTCTTGGGACACAAGTATCTCTCCCCATGGTATCATAGGGACAAAGGGGTTTATTTGGACAAGGAGGAATCTTTGATGCTTCATCATCACTTTCTCAAGGAAACATACCATCTATCTATTGGCCCATAGTTGTTGTTACACCAAAAGATCGATTTGTTAATTCCTGATACAACTGCTAGAGTTAACGGATCCACGGGAGACAGTTAGTCCATGTCACAAATCCCAAGGGGAGTGATGAGCATCTTCCAACAAACTCCCCCTCAGCATTACCCGAGGGGATTCAAACCTGGCACCTTTGGCTCTGATATCACTTTTTGGCCCATAATTGTCATTGCACCAAAAGATCAACCTGTTAATGCCCGATATAACTGCCAAAGTTAACGGATCCACAAGAGGTGGTTAGTCCATGTCATGAATCCTAAGGGGAGTGCTAACCATCTACCAACACTATCCCCCCACCAATTCCCCTGCTAACATCAATATCCACATCAATCCAAGGTTTAGGGCAACTCCCTTTACCCAACATACCAATCCAAATTCAATTAAATCAAAACAATCCTCCAATCGTGAATCAAATCAACATACCAAATCCTCCAAGCATGCCATCGATATCACAATACTAGGTGGCACCAATCCAGACATCCCAATCAGCCATTACACCATCTACAACACCCCAGATTCTCAAAAACATGGTCTCTCAAGGACCTAGCACATCAAACATACCCTCCACCACACAATGCATGGTCATCACTCAAACACCTCAACAACCTCCCCAACAAAAAATCATCACACCATCTCACACCATCCTAAATCCTCCACCTCCACCACCAAATCCAAACATGGAAAACCAATACAACATCATGTTGCAAGTGGGCCAACAATCCTATCAAAAGGCACTCCAAAAATTCCAAGCCCAACAAGCTGCACAAGCTACACAACAAGCCACACAACAAGCACATGCACAACAAGCCCAACAGGTTGCCCAAGCACAAGCACACGCATTGTTACAACAAGCCACACAAGTTGCACAAGCACAAGCAAAAGTACAATCCCAAGCATAGACCCAAGCTCAATATCAAGCACAACAATCTCAAGCACAATCCCTATTATAGAAATAGGCTTACCAACAAGCTTTGCAACAATACCAAGCCCAACAACAAGCAACCCAGCAACAAGCCCAATATCAAGCATTATTGGAACAACAACAACAACAAGACCAATGACAAGAATTGTTGGCGCAACAACAACTACAAACATATCAACAAGTAGTACTTGCATAGAAAATCTTACAACAACCTCCCATGAATGGACCACCAGGTCCACAAGTCACCCCACCCATCATTCAAGCGACAACATCCACTCAAAACACATTCATTCCACCACCTAATCCGCAAAATGACTTGTTCACTCAAATCAAAAAGCTCTTGCAACAAGTGTTGGACATCCAATCAAGGAAAACCACAAAATCACAAGGAAATTTATGTCGTTATCCCTTCAATAGAAGCATTGTGATGAAGTCATCCCCACAAGGTTTTGAGATACCAAAATTTAGCAAGTACCATTGAGTCGTAAATCCTGAATATCACATTAGGGAATTCCATGTACACTACATGGAAGATTCCTAAGATGAATCTTATCTAATAAGGCTCTTCCCCAAAAGTCTAGCTAGCCCAACGATGGAATGGTTCTCCTGTATTCCTCCTGCAATCAAAAAGTTTCAAGAAATTGTGGACGCATTCATACAAAATTATTCATTTAACATGGGAATGGATGTAAGCTTGGAGGAGTTTTCCAACGTTAAGAAAAACAAGGGAGAGATATTCACATCCTTTTTGCAATGATGGCGATCCAAGGCCAATATGAGGAAGTGGGCTATGCCAGAAGAACAACAAGTTGGAACCATCATCTCAAATATTGAAGGGGTCTTAGCCTTCCATCTCAAAATGCAGTGCATCACCACCTATGATTAGCTCATCCCCAAAGCTCTTAACATTGAAAGAGCCCTCATTTCACAAGGGGGGACACCCACTTATCAAGATAATTATCCATCAACAAGCTACAATAAAAAACCTTAGACATGGGAAAAAAAAATGTTACCAACGATGGTGTTGTTGATGCTAAGGTTGTAATCAGTGCTCCAAGGCCAAAAACACAACAACAAACATACCAACAACCTCAAAAAAACACCCAAAACACCCCACGACCCAACACATCCCAACAACAAAACAACCCACAAATAGTCAATAATGTCAATGATCAATGTGGACCATCCACAAGAAACAAATACCCCCCTAAGTGAAAGTACACACCCCTTAGGGAATCAATCGAATCTATGATGGAAAAAATTATTCAAGCCAACATCATCATGCTCCCAGTCATTGAAAATTACTAGGAACCTCAAGTTAAACCACCATGGTATAATGAGAAGCAACTTTTGGATTTTCATAATATAAAGGGGCACATGACAACCAGTTGCATGAGGCTCAAAAACCTAATCCAAGATCTTATTCATGACAAGACTATCACCATTGAGGAACCAACTAGAAATCAAGACCTCAAGATATACATGAATCCAATGCTAGATCACAATAAAACAAACAACAATGGTAAAGGAAAAAATTATAGCAATGCCAACCATGTAGTCGTATCTTTAGATGAGTGGGTGGGTGTTATCACTATTACAAGGTCCAAAGCTCAGTGTGGAGTCACCACACATGGCAGAAAAATCACCATCCTTGGACCATCCACACAAGCTAAAGTGCCCCTTGCAAACTCAAAGTCAGTTTCCAATGGTTACAATATCTTAGAATAGTTGAAGAAGACCCCCACCCACATCTCCATCATGGAGTTACTAAAAATATCGCTTGCGCATAGGGAAATTCTAGAAAAGGCACTAGTTGCATCTTTTGTACCCATGGATCTTGATGTAGACCAGTTCCAAGCTATGGTTGGGGACATCACCACACCATATCTCCTTACATTATCTGAATAGGATCTCCCAACCTAGCCATCTCATAACCATGCACTTCATATTGAAGTCTTTGTCCATAAAAATAAAGTCAAACGAGTCTTGGTGGATGGAGGTGTAGGGTTGAATATTTGTACTTTGAAGTGAATAAAGAATCTAGGATTCTCTAAAGATATGATTGAAAAAGGAAAAGGTATCACCATCCAAGCATATGATGATTAAGAGAGGGTGTCTCAAGGCACCATCCAACTCCCTATCTAGGTAGGATCTGCAATGATGGAAACCACTTGTCAAGTTCTTGATCTTGAACTTCCATATAACATTCTCCTAGGGCATCCATGGATTCATGGGATGCAAGTTGTAGCCTCCATCTTCCATCAATGTGTCAAGCTCCCTTACAAAAATAAAGAGGTCACCATCCATGGTGACCTTGAGCCTTTTTACTACTGCAAAATATGGAGGCTAAATATTAAAAAATACCATAAGTTCCCAAGAATGATGAAGGCCCTACGAATCCATATGTAGACCCATCCACTCTAGCCTCCACTTATGTGACAAAGACACCCTCTATTCCTCAAATTTCTGATATCAAAGTTATTATCCAAGATAATGGATGTGGAGACTACAAGATGTAGAAAAGTGCCTTTGTAATAGGAGAGTTACCTCAATCTCCTAGGTCCCATGGAAAGCCACAACCAAGTGACACACCATGTCAAACCTTCAAAGAATATCTCTCCAGGTTAAAAAGTTGGAGTGACCTAGGGCGAGAAGTGGTAGACAAAAAGGATATATCAAGTATCTTATACCAAGATGAAAGACTTGTGCATGCCCTTCCAATGGATGATGATAACAAAGGACTATAGTTAATGCTTGGTATGGGATATAATAAGAATGAAAGTTTTGGGAAAAATAGCAATGAACGATTAGAACCCATCGTTGCTGAGAAGCACATAAAGAATCTTGGCCTTGGATGTACCCCTTTGAAGATAACCATACATGGTAGAGTACCCCTATTAAGATAGTAAAAGCTCCTCCTTGGTTATCGGTATCCACAAGTCTACCCTCAGATAAATATAGCTTCAATATAACTGATGTATGTGACAAGGATCTCCTCACTGACCTACCCATGTTATTTTGGGATTCTTCCTTGTTCATGATTTCCATTTTGTATTTTGATTCAAACAACCAAGCCCATGAATTAAAGCTAGTTTATCCCCAGCTAATAGACTATGACCAACAAGGACCACCAATTTTGAACACATTCAATAATGGTGAGGCTCTTTCAGAATATATGGGACTCAGGGATAATATACCATGTGGAGAACATAAAGAAATATTTGACATTGAGCTAGACACACATGCATACTATGGGAAAATGATTGAATCCCTTAGTCACAAAAGTGAAAATTTAAGTTTAATCTCTAGGTCTTTAAATGAAAACCACACTGTGGTACTTTTTGACCCAAAAATAGTAAAAGCAAAGGATGCATCCGATGGTGAAAACCTCTTTGAGGTTCCAAAGGATGAGGGATTCAATCATCCCCTTATTACTATTCATCAGGAGAAGTCACCAATGTTGGTAGAGAAGTGTAACCCCGTGAATTTGGGGGCTAAAGAGATGCCGCACATAACCTTCTATACATAATCACTTTTGACTGAAGAATAGGAACTTCTAGCTACATTTTTTAGAGAAAGAAAGGTAAACTTTGCATGGAAATACACTAACATGCTGAGACTCGATCCAGAGGTTGTGGTTCATCATCTTGTAGTATATCTGGAGGCGAAGCCAGTAAAATAGAAACTAAGGAAGATGCATCCAGAAATTGTATTGTTAGCTAGACTTGAGTTACAAAAATGCCTAGATGTTGGCTTCACAGGACCCATTGATTATCCTGAATGGCTTTCAAAACTGGTACCAATCACTAAACCCACTAGGGGCATCCAGATTTGTACCAACTTCAAGGACATAAACAAGGCATTCCCTAAGGATGATTTTCCCCTTCCAAACATTGGCATGGTTGTCGATCAAACAATGGGGCATGAAATGTTGTCATTAATGGATGGGTTTTTAGGGTATAATTAGATAATGATAGCGAAATATGATCAACAAAAAACAACCTTTACATATCCATGGGGTACATACTGTTGGAACATGATGTCATTTAGGTTGAAGAATGCTAGAGCCACCTATCAAAGGGCCATGACTCTAATTTTTCATGAGATGATCCACAAGTTCGTAGAAGACTATGTGGATGACATACTAGCCAAGTCAAGAAAGTGACAAGATCACATCAACACTAAGCTCCATCTTTGATAGATTGGAGGAATACAAGGTAAGACTCAACCCTAAGAAATGTGTCTTTCGTGTGCAATCAGGAAAGCTCCTGGGGTATATAGTATCAATGAGAGGGATCAACATAGACCTGACCAAAGTCAAAGCAATTCTTGAAATGGAGGAACCAAGGACATTGAAATAGTTAAGGGGTTTACAAGGAAGAATCCAATCCATCCATAGGTTCATAGTGTTGTTAGCAGATAAGGCTACCCCATATTCTCATCTACTCCACAAGGGAGTTGTTTGTAAAACAAGGATAGACAACTAAGAGGGGGGGGGGGAATCAGTTGTCACATAATTTAAAAAATTTTAACCTTAATAACCTTTAATCTTAGATCTGATGAATAACAGTGAAAGAATCAATCATAAACATATCAGAAACACACATGACACCAAGATTTTTGCGTGGAAACCCTGTTAGGGGAAAACCACGGTGGAGGTTAATCCACAAGTTATACCTTGTTAAAAGTATAATAACAATGAATAAGGAATGCACATGTATTTAGGAACACTACCTAGAGCTCGCTGCTCAATGAAGACACACTGTCTTACATAAAATTTTAGATTAAATCCATCTGAAGAGGTTGAACTGAGAAATTAGCTTCTTCAAAATCCTGATGACAATTCTGGTTAGGCACATAAACACTTCTTCACACTTCACTCAAAATTCTCCACACTTTGATCTGAAATCAAATGATCTAATCTTTATTCACACATTTCACATACGCACTTCTCATACATACACCACACACACTTCAAAATGAAGAAACAATCACTCTTATATATCCGCTTCATGGAATTACATCAATAGCTTTTTCAGCCAAAAATAAAAGAATAAATGAATTACAAACTATTGGCCCAATTCACGAACAAATCTCAATGCACACCAACCAAAGTCAATCACAACATAATGAATACCTAAAACAACATCCTTGAACATTCCAAGCATTCAAAAATTAATCCATGAGGATCCACAACACTCTACAACCATCATGTCGACCAAGAACATGGAAACCTAAACACACAAAGGAAAAATATTTGATCACGATCACATCGATTAATGTGGATGTGCAACAAGGATATAGAATGATCTAGAAATATCAATGAACATCGCAGTAGCATATGCAACAACTAAAATTACCAGAATTACATTCTCTTCTTCTAGAAACACCAGCTACAGTAATAGAATAACTCTAGGAACACAAAAACTCACAACTTGCTCCAATCTTGATGCACACCTCTGAAAATTTTGCAGGATAAACTAGATAGGCTCAGTAGCAAACCCTTTAATCCATAACTTTTGAATACCAACATATTGAATTTTCCACCATACCAAACTTCATAGCTTCATAGACAACCGTCAACATATTTATACTAATTTTCTCAATATCCTTGACATATACAATCTTCAAGACACCAATTCTAATAGTGTTGACATCAATGACAACCACATATCAGCAACACAACCACAACATCCAATAATCTCCCCCTTTGGCATTGATGGAAACACATAATGTGAAAAATACCATCAACACAACTAACTCTTCTTTCAACAATCTTCCCTTTACACATTACTCTTCTCATACTTTTCTTCTCCCCCTTACATTACTCTTCTCCCCTTTTTGTAATTTTTTACATTTTTCTTCTCCCCCTTTGACATCAATGGCAAAGGTACACAAGCTCTCAACCACATATCTAAATCCTCTGACTACTCCCCCTGAGTAGCATCCACCACAACATCAATCTAAAAAAAGATATGACTGTAAATGCATGGACTGATACAAAGACTTGCATCTTAGTTCTAATTTGGAGATGTAATCACCCCTAACTTCTCTCTGAGATACTCAAAAGTATCCTTAGGCAATGGATTAGTAAATATTTCTGCAATCTATTCCTTAGTAGGCACATACTCCAGTTTGACTTCTTTGTCACTCACTTTGTCTCTCAAGGAGTGATATTTGATAGATATATGCTTTGTCTTTGAATGTAGTATCGGATTCTTAGAAATGTTTATGGCACTTGAATTATCACAAAATATAGCAATAGGCTCATCATACTCAATTTTGATATCTCTCAGCATCTGCTTCATCCATATTACTTGAGTACAATTGTTTGCAACAACAATATATTCTACCTCAACAGTAGATAAGGAAATGGAATTTTTCTTTTTACTTAACCAAGACACCAAATTCTTCCCCAAGAAGAAGGAACCACCACTAATACTTTTCTTGTCATCCACATCTCCTGCCTAATGTGCATCAATAAAGGCACTCAAGGTAAGATCACCATCTTTAGGATACTAAAGACCAGAATCAATTGTCCCTTTCAAGTATCTAAAAATTCTCTTTACAATAGTTACATGAGATTCCTTCAGATTAATTTCATATCTAGCAACCATATATATAACATTCATGATGTTTGGTATGGTCTAAGTCAAATAAAGTAATCCACCAATCATTGACCTGTATCTTGTTTGATTTTCCTTAGGAGAATCATCATTTTGTGTTAACTTGCATCTGATTACCATGGGCTTACCAACTGGCTTTGAGTCTTCCATGCCAAACTTTTTCAGTAACTCTCTTACATATTTAGATTGAGATATAAAGATTACATTGTCTAACTGAGTAATTTGCAATCCTAAAAAGAATTTCAGCTCTCCAATCATTGACATCTCAAATTCAATTTTCATTTCATTAGCAAACTTCATACATAAGTCATCATCACCTTCAAAAATGATGTCATCAATAAAGACTTCAATAATCACCTCTTTATCCTGATCCATCTTAAAATATAGATTACTATTAGTAGTACCTTTATTGAATCCAAGCTTCAACAAGTATTTATATAGTCTAGCATACCAGGCTCTAGGGGCTTGCTTGAGTCCATACAATTCTTTCTTCAATTGACAAACCATATCTTCCTTATCAGTTATTTGAAATCCATCTAGTTGCTCAACATATACTTCTTCTTCTAGCTCACCATTTAGAAATGCCGACTTTACATCCATTTGATATACTTTGTAGTTCTTAAAAGTAGCATAAGTAAGAAACAATCTTACAACTTCAATTATAGCAATAGGGGCAAAGTTTTCTTCAAAATTAATACCTTCCATCTGTGAGTACCCTTTACATACCAGTATTGATTTATTCCTGACCACTTCACCTTGTTCATTCAGCTTATTCTGAAAGACCCATTTGGTTCCAATCACATTTTTATCCTGAGGTCTGGGAACAAGAATCCATGTATCATTTTTCTCTATCTGCATCAATTCTTCCTTCATTGCTTCCATCCAATATTCATCTTTACATGCTTCATTGATATTGTTGGGCTCGGTATTGGAAATCAGAAAATACTTCTGCAAATCTTCTTCTAGTCTGCACACCTTTTTTCTTATCTCCTATAAGCTGATTTTCAAAATGGTTTAGCTTTACATACCTCAAAACTTTGGGATTCTCTCAAACTTTTGATTCTTCTATTCTTTCTTCTACACATCCACTAGCTTATCCTTCTTGATTCTCTTGATTCACCAAGACAATTTGAAGTTGATTTTGTGTCTGAGCATTCTTTTTATTATCAGTACCATCATGTTGGTCATCAAAATAATATCCACAATATCTAGATGATCTATCAGTGTCCTCATCAACTCTGACATTTTCACTTTCAACCATTTTCCTCAATCTTCTATTATAGCACTGGTAGGCCTTTCTCTTAGTAGAGTAACCCAAAAAGATTCCTTCATCACTCCTAGCATCAAAATTTCCTATATCTTCATCTCTCTTGATATAACATCTACTTCCAAAGATTTTGAAATATTTAACAATAGGCTTATAACCAAACCACATCTCAAAAGGAGTCTTACAAGAATTACCATTGAAATTTACCTAGTTGATAGTATATACAACAATGCTTAAAACTTCTCTCCAATAGATATGAGGAACATTACCTTCCAACATCATAGTTCTAGTAGCATCTAGAATTGTTATGTTCTTTCTCTCAACAACTCTGTTTTGTTGAGGAGTCTAGGGAGCATATAACTGTCTTTTGATTCCATGCTCTTCACAAAAAGAATTGAACTCCTGGGAGGTGAATTCACCACCTCTATCTAACCTTAAGCATTTAATATTTAAATCTGACTCATTCTCGACCATAGCTTTGAAAATTTTGAAAAATTTTAATGCTTCATGTTTTTCTCTTAAGAAAGCAACACATATCTTCCTAGAGTAATCATCAATAAGCAACATAAAGTACCTTTCTCCTTGTAGACTTCTAATTCTGGGGGGACCACATAGATCTGTATGCACCAGCTCTAGTACTCCATTAGAATGATGTTTTTTTCTCTAGAAATAAATTCTAGTCTGCTTTCCCATCTAACATTCCTTGCATATGGTGTTAGTAGGCTTCACTAGCTTAGGAAGATCTCTAACTGCTTGAGTGGAGCTTACTTTGACAATGTTATCAAAATTCACATGACATAGCCTCCTATGCCATAACCAACTTACATCAACTTGAGAAATTAAACAAACTTCACTAGCAACACTCAAGTGAAAAATGTTACCTCTTGTCTTTGTACCTGAACCAATTACATTTCCAAAAGTTCCCAGTATCCTGCATTTTCCATCTTTAAATTGAATATTTTATCCCTTTTCGACCTTCTATCCAATACTCAACATGTTATGCTTCAATCCTTCAACATAAAGGACATCATCAATATTATATTTACTACCAAGAGAAATAGTGCCTTTGCCACAAATCACACCAACATTGTTATCTCCAAATCTTACAACACCACCATCATATTTATCCAAACGTATAAAATTTATTTTGTCACCAGTCATACGATGTGAGCATCTATTGTCAATCACCCACTCATCCTTTTCTTCAATTTTGGATTTAATAGCTTTCTCAATATTCTTATCACTAGCAGATTCAATGGGCACCAAACCATTTTCCTTGATAGAAATGAATACCCATCCATCTTCATTTCCATTTTCTTTATTAGATTCATCATCAGTAACACCTTCTTCAGCATAATAACATTTCTTTTGAAATCTAGGATTGTCAGGTTTGAACCTAGGAACTCTTTAAGGACACCTTGATGCAAAATGACCTATCTTATTGCAAGAGAAACATTTAATAGTAAAATTTCCTTTATACTTACCTTGTCCTCTAGCTTCTCTTTTCACAATCAATGCTTCCAGCTCTTCTAACTCTCTTGCTTCATCTTCAATCTATTTCATCTCATCTTCATACTTGAATTTCTTTCTAGAACTTTCTCTCGGATCATATCTCTGTTGGTTTCTTCTGGATATAGTAGCTTTAAATGGAGATTTTGTCTTAGGGGTAGATTCACCAAATTCACTTAATTCAAAGGTAGAAAGCTTACCAATCAACATTTCTCTTATCACATTTGTTACTGTCTTGAGCTCTTTAATAGCACGAGCTTTCATTTTATAAGAAGTAGGCAATGATCTAAGCACTTTAGCCACAATTTTTTTTTTCATCCAAGATTCCACCGACACATCTAATACCCATCACTAGTTCATTTACTTTTTGCATGAAAGAAATAATGTTTTCATTATCGCTCATTTTCAAGTTTTCCCACTTGCCTTTCAGAATTTGTAGCTTAGCAACTTTCACTTGTGCATCTCCTTCATACAATTTTTCTAGCTTCTTCCAGATCTCATGTGTTTTTAGACCCATCACATTTGTCATCTTTGAATCATTCAGAGAACTCAATAATGCTTCTATAGCCCTGATATTTGTTTCAACTTCTTTGATCTCATCAAGAGTAGAGGGAAGATTTTGAGGAATAATATATCTGTTCTTTGAAATCTACTAGAAGGGGTCACCAATGCACTCCAAATGACACTCCATTCTAGCCTTCCATAGAGAGTAGTTTGTTCCATCAAATCTAGGACTATCCTTCTTGTATGATGCCATCTTAGATCACCTCAAGCTTTTAAACTTCTTTAGAGGAACCTACTCTAATACCAATTGTTGTAAAAACAAGGATACACAATTGAGAGGGGGGTGAATCAGTTGTCACATAATTTAAAACTTTTTAACCTTAATAACCATTCATCTCAGATCTGATAAATAACAGTGAAAGAATAAATCAGAAACATATCAAAAACACACATGACACCAATAGTTTTGCATGGAAACCCTGCTAGGGGAAAAACCATGGTGGAGGTTAATCCACAAGTGATACCTTGTTAAAAGTATAAGAAAAATGAATAAGGAATACACATGCATTCAGACACACCACCTAGAGCCTATTGCTCAAAGAAGACACACTATCTTACATAAAAATTTCAGATTAAATCCATCTGAAGAGGTTGAACTGAGAAATTAGCTTCTTCAAAAGCCTGATGACTGTTTCGGTTAGGCATAAAAACTCTTCTTCACACTTCGCTCAAACTTCTCCACACTCTTCTCTATAATTGAATGATCTGATTTTTATTCACACATTTCACATACACACTTCTCATACATACACCACACACACTTCAAAATGAAGAAATGATTGCTCTTATATATCCACTTCATGGAATTACATCAACAACTTTGTTGACCAAAAATAAAAGAATAAATTAATTACAAACTGTCAGCCCAATTCATGAACAATTCTCAATGCACACCAACTAAAGTCGATCACAACATAATTAAGACCTAAAATAACATCCTTGAATGTGCCAAGAATTTAAAAATTAATCCACGAGGATCTGCAACACACTACAACCATCATGTCAGCCAAGAACATGAAAACCCGAACACACAAAGGAAAAATATTCAATCACGATCACATCGATTAATGTGAACATGCAACAAGGATAGAGCATGATCTCGAAATATCAATGAACATCACAAGAGAATACACAAAAACTAAAATGACCAAAATTACATTCTCTTCTTCCAGAAGCACTAGCTATAGTAACATAATAACTATAGGAACACAAAAACTCACAACTTGCTCCAATCTTGATGTGCACCTCTGAAACTTCTGGAGGATAAACTAGATAGGCTCAAAAAAAAACCCTTTAATCCATAGCTTCTAAATACCAACATACTAAATTTTCCACCAAACTGAACTTCACAGCGTCACAAACAACCTTTAACATATTTATACTAATTTTCTCAATATCCTTGACATACACAACCTTCAAGACACCAATGCTAATAGTGTTGACATGAATGACAACCACATATCAGCAACACAACCACAACATCCAACAAAAGTATCATACAAGTGGGACGAGAAGTGCAATCAAGTATTTAAAAAAATCAAAGAATACTTGTTGACCCCACCAGTACTCATGCCACCAATCCAGAATAAGCCACTGATCTTGTACATATCGGTAATAGTAGCAGCACTTGGGGATCTATTAGCACAACATGATGAGATGAGAAAGGAAAGAGCCATATACTATATCATCCAAACCATGGTAGAGCATGAGTTAAACTATACATTCATTGAAAAGGCTTGCCTAGAAGTAGTGTTTGCCTCACAAAAATTTGGGCACTACATGTTAACTCAACAAATACAACTCGTTGCCAAAATAGACCCACTCAAGTATTTACTTTCCAAGGCAACACTTATGGGGTAGATGGATAAGTGGGTCATGATCCTCTCATAATATGACATTGAATATGTGGAAAGAAAAGCTATCAAGGGACAAGTGATTGCAGATCAATTAGCAGAAGTACCCATCTATTCAGAGAACCCACTTATATCAAAATTCCTAGATGAGTTTGTATTCAACCTTAGTGTCGCAAATCATTAGAAGTTTTATTTTGATGGGTCATATACAAAGCATGGATCCAGAGCTGGCATTTTCTTCATCACACCGCAAGGAGACTATATTCCTAAAGCCCACAGGTTATCTTTCCCCTGCACTAACAATTTTTTTGAATATGAAGCCCTTGTGATTGGACTCAAAATAGTAATATAGTGGAAGATCATGACTCTTAAATTTTATGGAGACTCTCAACTAATCATTAACCAAGTCAACAATGAGTATCAAATGAAGGATGAAAAATTGACCCCATACAAGAAACTAGTGGAGGATATCAAGGAATTCTTCATTGACATCATGTTTGAGAAAATACCAAGGTAAAAAAATAGAGTAACATACACCATGGAAATGATTGGATCACTATTGGACATCCCACACACAATATCCTTAAACATTAATTCCTAGTAGATCAACTTCTTGTACTAGCTTTCGAGGTACCAGAGTTTGAATTTGTGTGTGAAATCGTTGGTCCTGGTAACCCATGGTATCATGACATATACACCAGCCTAAGAATAAGCTTCCTCCTAGCCGATATCACTTTGAACCTTAAAA
Organism: Sequoiadendron giganteum; assembly: GCA_007115665.2. Classification (NCBI taxonomy): domain Eukaryota; kingdom Viridiplantae; phylum Streptophyta; class Pinopsida; order Cupressales; family Cupressaceae; genus Sequoiadendron; species Sequoiadendron giganteum. Next base: position 455,049,686 of record CM021102.1, read on the forward strand.
TATCCTTTTTCAAGAAGTCATCCTACTTTGTTATATTAGGCAACACCCTACACTATAGGAGTATTGAAGGAACCCTTTTATGATGCCTCAATGATGAGGAAGATTTGAATGCTTTAACTGAGGTACACAATGGTGTTTTTGGTTTACATTTGATTGGTGTGACCTTAGCTAAGAAGCTACTAAGAATGGGGTACTATTGGCTGACAATGGAGAAGGAAGCTCATGAATATGTCCAAAAGTGCTTGTAATGTCAACAGCATAGGGACCTCATCCATGCACCAACTCAAGAGCTCCACCTGATTGTAACACCTTGGCCCTTCTCATAGTGGGGGTTCAATCTCATTGGAAAAATCACCCCCACCTCATCTGACACCCATTTGCATTTGCATCATAGCTTGATCCTATGTTTGTATCATGTTCCACCCTAGAACTACTTGGCACATTCCTAAGGTTAGTTTTTCCTACCTATATCAGAGTAGTTTATCGCATCACATTGGAGGCATGTTATTTTACCCACATTTGGATCAGATGCATTTACATCCTTGAGATCTTCCGAAAACCCAAAAAACCCAAAAACATCCAAATCATATCAAAAACACAAAAACAAGTCAAAAAGTTAGAAAAGTCAAAAACAAAGTTGTCTTGTCAAACTGCGGCTCTCTGAGTGTGAACATAGGCAAGGCCATCATCGATGTACCCTTGAGACACATTAGGTCATTCCTTTAGGGGTTTGTCACAATAAACTAGCAATTCATTTGTTCATATATCATCAATAACCGAGTTTGTGTTAGTCGAACTACACGGTCACTGCATGTATAACATAGGCAAGGCTAATATTTGATTAATCATTGAGACCCCTAGGATAGGTCTTTAGGTTAGGTTCGTGGTCAAAATCTTGGAAAATACCAATAACATTGGAAAATTTGAAAATTGAAACATTTGTAAAACATCTTGAAAATACCAAAAATAGCCTCGAAACATTTCAAAACATCAAAACATCCAAATATTTAAAAATAAAATAAAAATCCATCTATCTCATTCACTTCACCCATGATAATCAATCATCCATAATAAATCTATTATCACTTTCAACCTTTGGAAAAATAATTGGAAGCAAGCTTAAGAGTTAAAACTAGAAACTCAGGTGTCAAGATCTCAAGTCTAGGTCAGTAGGTAAACAAGTTGGTCAACTCTTCGCATCAATAGTCTATCATCCAGTTAGTTCCAAAATCATCTAAGAACATCATTTCCTAGGATTCATCCTTCCTACAATGGACATCAACATCAGACATCATCATAGTTTAGTCTTGGCTAGTGGTATGAAGAACATTAGCTTGTTTGTATACTTGATCTTTTCTTGTGATTTAATTGGGCTCAATCCAATGACCTCTCAATGATGTATAATCAAATGATTTAGAGATAAAAGAATGGGGAATTGATCTTTATCTTTTGTCTAATGTTCTTTTTGGATATTTTTGTAATATAACCTTGGTGAATACTTGCTTTATTAGGTGTGTATCGAAGGTGTTTTGATAGCTTGCTGACTATTACATTGTTAGATTTTGCCTCTTTGTGTTTTTGTCTGAGATGTTTGAAATGTCTAAGGTACATCCTAGTAAGGTTTTCGTATGTTAGGCATGAACAAGAGCACTCTTATCTGATTGTTGAGTCAAAGTCCATCTCACTAAATACAATGTCATCCTAGTTGTCTATACCTTGATGCATTGTATCTATGTGTGTTATCAAACATAAGGACAAAAAGTTCTTTATGTCCCCAATATCTGATAAGTGAAACATCATCATCTCTCATCATTATCTCTAATAAAGTCTTGGAAAATCATGGACTTGTTGGATCCTCTTTTCATCATCTTATTTCTTCTTTCTTCTCTCTGTGCTAACATGGTATCATGAAAGTCAACCAAAACCTCACCAATGCATCCGTCTTGCATCCAAAAATCATCAACATACACACATCTCATACTCATAGCATGAAGCATCCATTTGCATAGTCACTGCATATCACATCATACATTCTATAGTATCATTCAAAGTTACAGAGAATAATATAGATTTGTTATTCTGAGCATCTTAAAACATTGCATATCATAAGAATTTGCATCCATATGTCCATATACACATCATCATCATAAAAAATACATGGAAAATATACAAAAACATTGCATCCACATCATTTACAAAAGGAAATGCATCCATAACATTCACATATTATAGCATATTATGCCATAACATTACATACATTTCATAATCATAACATATCACATCATCTATTTTGCATTATCATTTAGGACATAACATAGATTTTTTATTCTAATCATCTGAGAAATCATTTGCATACCATAAATATTTGCATCCATACTGCATACATCATCATAAAGGTGCATATAAAATATACATAAAAGAAATGCATCCATAGCATTTACATCCATAAACATCTGTGTATCATAATCATCCATCATATAATATATCTCATGAAAATAAAGGCTATACATCGCATCCATATAGAATCACATTGCATATACGTAAAACATCAAATGCATCCATACATAAGGCATAAATAAAGTGAATACATTGCATCATAAATCAATAAAACCCATATCATTTATATATCAAAAAATCATCACTATCATGGCACAAAATATGACTTAAGTGTATGTACATCAATCATGATACAAATCCCACAAGCCTATCAAAAAATAAAGCTTGTGAGTGTCTATCAAAAACTGCTAGCCTTGATGGCTACTCCCCTCACCTGCCTGCCTCTTTGGTTGATCATCTACCTATCGAACCCTTGTTTGATGAGAATAATCTAGTTGTTGAAGAGCTGCGGGCACAACCCGATGATAGTGAAACCTATAATACTTGGTCTCCTAGATAGCCTCACGGTACATTTGTGTTGATACGGTCCTCCCTTGGGATGATGTGGCCATGATTTCTAACTATTGTCTACGACTAACCTCTTGAGCTAACTGTAGCTATGTAGCTTGTCTTTGCTGGCCCTCATGGTCCCTCTCAATAATAAGGGCCTGGACCTACTTCTTGGCCTGATATCTCTCACATATAGCCACTTATACCTATTGGAAGGTCTGGTCCTGCTCACCTATAAACATTTGTACCTATGCCTAAAGATGATGTATCTAGGCATCCCATGGATCCCCAAGCTAATGTGGCTACTATGTTGGCTGATCTGGCTACTAACTTGGTTGTTATGGAGGTTACCCATCTCTGGGCAGTGTTCCAGGATCCTATCCATTTGGCCCTGCCTGTGCTCTCTAAGCACTCCTCCCCTGAGGTCTCCACCATGGAAGTTTTGTTGATGGATCTATTAGCTTCAATGGTGGTCTAAACAACTCATCATATGCCCATGTGGTCCCTAGAGCTGCTAGCCCTTGACTATAGGCCCATGGCCTAGAAACCAACTATTGGAAAGGATCAACTACATCAGAGGGTGGGATCGTTCGCCCCCATGAAGTCTCTTAGGATAATTTATTCAAGAGGGCAGTATATCCATCATCAAGTCGATCTTGTACCTCCCCAAACTAGCAGGCCACCCTATGTGGAAGATAACACTCTATAATTGTGTGCTCTCTCCCCTACATCAGTTGGGTCTATTGGGCATAGAACAACTATTGTATGTCATCATACCAAGCTAGTATTTGTAACCATGGCTGCTAGGTGAATACTATTAGATCATCTGGGATGTGGCGCCAGTAGGGAAGACCAAGCTATCCAGTATGTCACAAGGTAATCTCACCGCCATATCTCCAAACTACTATATCATCAAGCTCTATATCAATCAAAGTGACAATCGATCAAATCATGAAAATATGCTCCTTGGCTCAAATATGTAGCAATGTCACTCCTGTGCCAATCGCCTGACCATTGCAATATGAAAAATCATGTAAATCATGGTATAACAAGGCTAGCATCACTGGTCCCCAGGAAAAAAGGGTCCTCTGCCTCAACCTCCTCTCCCATGCCAAACCCCATCTTGGACTGAAAAATGTTCCCCCTCGATCTGGAGCCACTAACCTAGATACAATGGTAGCAATGATCAGCCTAAAAAGTGGCACCTGACCTCTATACAACTCCAAATCAACCTGGCCCTTAGTCAGTATAAGGTCTTCCATCCCCATGACATTGTGACATGTATCAACACCGACATCTATATCTTAAATCACATGATCACCATGTATTGACAATTGTAGGATCTGCCATATGTCCTCTAATGTCACACTCACCTCACCAGTCAGAAGGTGAAAGGATGAGGTCTCACTATGCCATCTCTCGCACAACACAATCATCATCACTAGATGAGTCTAAACAACGAGTGCATAGTCTATGTACTAGAGACCGATCTCCCTCAAATTTTCCTGTCGCAACTCAGATAAATTACCCAGTTTACTCATAATTGAGGGCCAATGCTCACGTGAAAACATAGACTAGATCAGCTCCTACACCCATGAAGCACACGACATCAAAATTCATAAAAATATCTGACCCCGTTTGGAGTTTTAGACCCTAGAACAATAAATGCATCATTGTTTATAAAAGCGTCACTATTTGTAACAATCCAAATAGTGGCGCTGGACTCTTTGGAAATGTTAAATCAACCACGACGTCGCCATTTACATAAGCACTACCCTTTGAAATTTTGACACTGACAAACCCTAATCTCAGATCAGGTTAAGTGTTGCTATTTGAAAAAATTTGAACCCTAAACTCAAATCATGAGTTACATCGCCATTTGCACTAGTAGCGTTGTTTGACCTTTCAGCATCGTTGATTGGTTGTTTGTGCATTGCTATATAGTGATGCTAGGGATTTTGACTCTTTAAAGCATAAAAAATGCACAAAAAAATCAAAATTTAAAGTTGGGTTTAGGTCACATACCGGTGGTCCTATGCCTGAAGGTCTCTAGAACACATGAACTCACTCATAAATGTGTCGAGGAAGCACTCGTTGCACCATTTCACAGAAGGGTCAGAGCTCAAATGACTAGAATTTCTAAAGTGTGAATGTACAAATGAATGGAAAGAGACCCTTCTAAGCCTATTTAAGAATGAAAATTAGGGTTGTTTGCCCCAATTTAGCTGTCAAACTAGGGTTTTGTACCCTTGGCACCGTTTTTTCCCAATCGAGGCTCATTTCGCATCTTTTTTTCGCATTTTGGCATATTTTCAGCATCTTGGAGCCTTTCTGGACCCTTCAAGCAAATTGTCATCTTTTTTTGAGAAATCCCCCAAAAATCCAAATTTTCATTCAATCTCTTGAGGGGGCAGTATACCAATGTAATTCTTCTCACTAGGGCAGCAGTGGGACATCCAAAAAATTAAAAAAAATTCTTGACTTTTGATCTCACCAGTGTTATTCTTTGAACCAACACAATAGGTACATTGCTTCAAAGAGGAGAAAAATGTAGACACTCAAAATATACTGATCAATATCATACACTTGATCTTGATTAACTAACACTAATTCTTCCTTAATCATTTCCACACTAACCAATTAATTGAATAACCTTTATTTAATTAATTGAATTCATTGGATTTCCTCCTTAAATCAGATAATGAACTTTATTAGATTTATTTCATCATATCCTAATATTCTTCCTTTAATTAAATAAATCAATTTTCTTTATAAAAAAAGTTCTAAATTAAAATTATAATGTTCTGCCTTTAAATAAATCAAATCCTAATGTTCCAATATCCTCCCATTTGATTTAAATAAACTCAAACATTAAATTAAATGTCATAAATCAACTAATTTCACCTAATTTAATTAATCCTAAATTAGTTGACTCCTAACACTAATCACCCATTCCTCTAGCTTTTAACTCCACCCTAGGGTAAGTCAACATTGGTCAACTAACCAAGTTCCACATGTAAATAAATTTATTTGATTTACTAATTACCTTAGTTTCTTTCAAAATGACATATTCTTAGAATATTCCACCCACTTGACTTTTCCCTCCCAAAGGATTTTTGTCCTCTTTCTTGAGCCACCTTGGAATAAAAGAGCTCTTACACAAAAGCCACCTTGGATTTAAATAGCTCTTACACAAGCCACCTTGGCATTCATTCTTCTTACACATCACATCTCCTCCAAGATTTATTAGCATGTTGAGAAGTGGCACTATGCTATTGGCCCATTTTTTAATCCCACATTCTCCCCATTTTTCACTCTTCAATCCTTGGCTTCTATAAATAGAGGCATCATTTTCACAATGGGGTTCCACAACTAAGAGCATTATCACTATAGGCATTTCATTTCATAGTTTTCATCATTTTCAAGAAATTTAGATAGATCATAGTCAATTTCATACTTTGTTCATAATAAATCCATCATCAAGCTTATCAAGGGGTTAGGAAAGGGCTTCTTTCCACATCAAAGGAGCACTAATCCCCATATGGGATGCTAGTTTGAGCAATAGAATAGTATTTCATTAGTAGTTTATTTGATATTCTACTTTTTTTTCATGTTCTTATGCTTAGATGAATTTCATAGGGAATGCTTAATTCCTACTTGTTTCTTGACTAATGATCACTTGTTTTTCATGTTTGAGTAGGTCTAGAAAGAGCATTCACAACTTGTATAAATACAAGATAGTAGCAATCGAATAGAGTGCAAGTGTGAGAAATGGAGAAGGGAAAAGGTGAAAATATGAAATGCAACACTTTGTATTCTGAGACTTAGTGGAACCAAACCTTGCACATGTAAGGTGTATTCCATTAGTTCATCATTTTAGCAATGAGCCACCATTATTGTATCTTGGCAGTGAGCCATCTTTTGTACTCAGACTGTGAGGATTTTAAGGATAGTGAGTCTTGGCAGTGAGCCCCATAGTATTTTGTATCTAGATATAATATATTATGAGTTAACCCTCACCATGGTTTTTCCACGTAAAAATCCTAGTGTTCATGTGCATGATTAATTTGTCTTGTTTCTATGTTCTCTCTTGCTGATTCAGTCATTATTATGATAATGGTTAAGTGGATTTTATTATTGGTTTATGGAATATTGATTCACCCCCCCTCTTAGTATTCCAGATGTTCAAAAATTGGTATCAGAGCTTGGTTCCTCGAAAGAAGCCTAAGAGCTTGAGGAAGGTCCCAAAACTTGAACATGAGAAATTTTTTCCTTTGAAAATTACCCTTGCCGAATTTTCAGAAGAAATGGAAGCCTTGAAGGAAAAGTTGATAAAATAAAATGAGCATATTGGAAAGCTACAAAGCACAAGTCTGGTTGCATGTGATTTTTTGACTAAAGGAGAAGAAATCATCACTAGCCTACTAGAATAATTGGATGAAAAGAGAAGAATTGAAGAATGTCAGGAAATTAAAATTCAGAAGAAGACAGATGCATGTGAAAAGCTGGAATTAGAAGCGAGAATCTTGAGATCTGATCTGGAAAGAGAAAAGAGTTTTGATGACAAATTTAACATAAGCTCAATGATGCTTGATAATTTGACTACCTCTTAAAGACTGAAAATGGATAAGAGCGGTTTAGGGTTTGAAAAAGGTTAGATTTCTAAAATGAAGCAACTCACTGGTAAGAAGATGTGGTACAAAGGTAGACAAGTCAAGGAGCGAAGAAGTGATTCTGGAAAAAATCTTGTCAAATGACATGATGCAAAAAGGTATTTATACTTCAATGGTGTTTGTCATTTCTGCAAGAGATTTAGTCATAAGGCAAAGGATTGGGAAAGTAATGTGAATGATTCAAAAAGAAAAAAGAATGGATATAAAGACAGTCTATTGGATAAAAAGAAAAAGGTAAAGGAGAATGTTATTTGTTGTAAATATAGAAAATCAGAACATCTTGATAGTAATAGTGGAAGAAAGAAGAACATCTATCTAATGAAGAATAATGATCAAACCTTTGATCTGGAAAAGGAAAGAAAAGAAATGGGAAGAATTTGGAGAAATAAATTATTGTTCTTATCTATGCCGACCTCTGGTACAGATACTCCCGTCAATCTCTAAATAAAAGTAACAACTATGAGGGAGAAATCATCAAAAAATCTAACAAACCCTCGTATTGGTACTTGTGTCATATCATGACAGAAGTATATCTAATGTGGTAATAAGATTAAGGAATTTTAATAGTTGCATACGTGAAGAATGAGGTCTGTAGAATTTGAAAGGATGAAGGTGTACACAGTTTTGGAGGCAATCTACTTGCAAGTCGGAACATTTATTGCAAAATCATTCAGAATGAAAGGAATAAGTTCAGATGAAATTAAAGGTCTATATATTTTTAGAAAAGCGTGCAAAGGAAGTTTAGAAGGGATTTCAAAATTTTATAATTTGAAAAATATATCAGATGAATTTGAAGTGAGCTCCAAAAATAGGATATCTATACATTTATTGTTGACATTTTAAGAGGTACTCCTATTTGCACGATATTTTACTTTTATTGATGGATAATTCAAAGATTGTGAATTGTGCGGATAAAGCTAGGTTGAAGAAATATTTGAGGAATGTTTCAAAAGAGTTTTTTGGTGCATTCTCTTGCATCCCTCCAAGAGTGTCTCCTATAGAAGATATCTATGATTTTTTTTACAGTAAGATTGAAGAAATTTTGCTAGTTCAATGTTCTTTAGGAAAATGAATTGAAAGAGAATCATGATGCCCACAGAGTATTAGTTGAGAAGAAGTTGGATGTTTGGAGAAAAGTTCCTTGGTTTGAATTTGAGAAGAAGTATATTCAGATGGTATTGAGTAGAATTCATGATGAATCTTTGTGGATTGATGAAGCACATCTGATCTCTAGAGAATCTATTAGAGATGTAACTAGTTTGTGTTCCTTCAGACTGGTTCCTAAACTAAATATTATGAATGAGAAATAAATGATTGAGGTTATAGATGCAAGTTTTAAAGAGAAGGAAATTGGTTTGAGATTGATTTTTGATCTGGTAACAAGGTATGCTACTATGGTCATTGATCATAAAGTCTATATCCCTAACAATGACTACAATTTCTATTGCTATAGTGAAAATTTGTGTTGATATGATATAAGAGGTATGGAATATGACTTGTGTGAACTACTTTGTATACATCTTTTGAAGAATTTAAAGGAAATTAAGAAGAGAAAGAAGAATACATTTTGGTATGGCAATTTGTTAGTTTGTATACTCTTTTAACTTTTGAAAGGGTTGTCGATAATAGGAAGGTTGTGATGGTCAAATTCATAGCTTATTTCTCATCAAATTAGGAATTTCATGATAAATATTGGTAGTTTGGATGCACAAGAATCTACCCTTGCTGCATTCTTTGGAACATTTCAGATGAGGATGAATAAAGGTCTAGAATTCCAACAAGAGTTGTTGAAAGATACTCTAGAACCATAAATGTTCTTGTGTCTATAGATTTATGTCACATGGAAGTAGTTGAATCAAGGTTATTTTGGATATCTAAATTGAATTATGAAGTTTTAGAGGCTAAAATTGATATATATGCTAAAATTTTGTTGGAAATCCCTAAGCATCTCAATGAAGAAAGTACCTCTGGTAGCGTGATCAGAAGAGTAAAGAAGAGGAAGAGTGTAGTGAATTTGGAAAGTGGAAAAGAAAGTAAGCTTGAACATGAGAATGAAATAATGAATATTCAGACAACTCTGGAATATTTGCAAAAGGTTATTCCTAGTGCTAATTTTGATTCATCTATTTTTGTTGTGGAGAATCTTCGTGGCATGATTAATTATTTGAAAGTCTACCTCTTCAGACTTGAAATGTCTATTGGAATTAGGTCTCATGAAAAAAAATTGAATGATATCAAAGGAAAATGTGTGAATGCACAAGATCGAGTAATGAAGGAACTAAAGAGTGTACAAGATTGTGAAAAAGAGGCATAGGAACTACTTTTCTTTTGTCTTGATTGGTCTGGAAAAACATTGAATATGAGAAATGAGATAAGGATGAGTTAGTCTTGACTAAGTACTTAGGAAGATACATACATGTTAGCAGAAGATAGAGATAATCAGAGGTGGTCCTACATTGTGCAACTTCAAGACAAATTTTTCTCTCTGCAAGATCGAAGAACGGGTGTTATCAAGAAGTTTGTGGAACTCAGAGACATGATTAAATTCAGGCACACTTCTATCTCTTGTGCTCTTGGCGATATTGGTGAATTATCAGAGATTAATCTTAATCCCAATACTTTAGTATATGGTGTAGAGTCTCTAACTAAACTTGAGCCACTTTACAACTCTAGTTAGTGAAAAAGGTTCATGGGAAGAAGATAAAGCATCATGGAAGCCTATCCTCGAGAGTCTCAAAGGTTCTTCTTCAGGTTAATTCAATGTTGATATATTTTTGACTAATTTTATATGCATATGTACATTTATACCAGATCCCTTCCTTTTTCATTAATGTCAAAGGGGGAGACATAGAGAAATAAAGAGATGGAGAGATTAAGAGTCAAAGGAAAAAATAATTGTAAAGAACAATTTTGATAGGGGGAGTAATTAGAATAGTCAATGTGGTATTCTTGAAAAAAATTTTGTCATGCATGTTGCCATCAATGCCAAAGGGGGAGATTGTTGGAAGCTTTGCAACATGACCATGGAGTATGTATGGTTGTGTTGGTTGTTCCTATGTTGTCATTGATTTCAACATGGTAATAATTGTATGGTGATAACAGTATGAGAAGTTTACTTGGTCTACTGGAAGCTGTTCTCTACCGGTAATACTCCTTTGTGGTAGATCAGTATGTTGGTATTTGAGTCTAAAACTCATCTAAAGATTTGATATGACTCTAGTCTCCTAACCATGTTTTATTGGCTCATTCGAACAACTATATCTTGGATCTTGAGATATCTTTTTTCTATGTATAGAAAGTTATCTCTGACAAAGTTCAACTCTATATTTTACTATTGTTCTGTGTGAAGGTATACTATGTGGGAGACTCTGCATACTAATAAGGTGAACTAAACCCTGCACATAGGTGTATTCCATCAGTTCATCGTTTTGGCAGTGAGCCACCATTATTGTATCCTTGCAATGAGCCATCTTGTGTACTCATGATGTGAGCCTTTTAAGGATAGTGAGCCTTGTAGTATTTTGTATTTGGATATAATATATTGTGAGTTAACACTCATCATGGTTTTTCCCTCATTGGGTTTTCCACTTAAAAATCTTGGTGTTCATGTGCATGATTGATTTGTCTTGTTTCTATGTTCTCTCTTACTGATTCATTCATTATTGTGATAATGGTTAAGTGGATTTTATTATCAGTTTGTGGAATACCGATTCACCCCCCCTCTCAGTATTTCAGATGTTCAAAAAAATATTCATATCTTGAATCCAAACTATGAATTTTTGAATTTTAAAATTTCATAACCCATTATTTATTTACCATGATGGCAATATTTGACATTCTTACCAAGTTAAATACACTCTTTATCAACTCCTTAATATCATGCCTAGTCCTAGTTTTCCATAAATTTGGTTTTTCTCCTCTAAGGATTTTAATTGAGTTTTTAACTTATTTATTAGGAGATAATAATACCTTGGTATGTGCTAGGAGGATGAAAGATGCGTCTCAATTCTAATTATTAAATTTGGGCTAGTTATCCCTCAATATTTTCTCTTTCTTCACCAAGATCATTATTTAGTTTGATGACATGCTATAACAATTGATTTAATAAATTTATAAATTTTTAGTATTAGACTCAATAAATTGTTTAATGTGTACCACAAATGATCTTACCTCTAGTGCAAGAGTATCACCCACTCTATTGACAATCAATTTCTCAAAAAATTCCTTGATTGACATACACCTATGGCTTATCATGGTCTAAGAATTTATTCACATTTCTAGGGTCTCATTATTGGGGTATTATTTCAAGTTTGAGTATAATTTTAGTGTTTATATAGTGCTTTAGAATACATCAGTTTCCTCACTACTTATTAAAGTTTCAAATGCAATTATTGAGGCATAATCCCATCTTGGGAGTAATAATAAATCATTTTTATTTACTAGTATTTTGGCCTACTTTGGAATCATATTTTCAACATTAAATTAAAAAAATATTCACTATGTAATGTCCAGGTAATTTCCCATATTTTTTGCATACTCTCTTTTGACTACTAGATAACTATTTGCATATGTTTTAAATTTGAATAAAAAATTCTTAAAATCATTAGTTTTTATAAAATTATCATAAGATATAAAACTCACAAGATATATTTCTTACATAATTTATAATTTCATCACCATGAAAATTACCCAACAATGTAATGTATTCGGGTGCTATCGATTCAATTATTAAATAGTGCTTAGGTGATTTCACAACATCCATGATAGGATCACTAGGTGGTACACAATTAGCATATCTCTCCATGTCATCATAATAAACAAAAGATTATAAAGGTATTAAAACTTGATGATAGTCCACAATAGGCTTGACTAATGGTTTCCCATTAGTGTTCATACATATTCTTACCAAATTTATTCGTTAACATCATACTGAACACAATATTGTATTTTGTAGATTTATCCAATTCCATATTGTACTTGTAAATAATGTCTCGTAATATTGATTATATCCCTCCTTTCCTAAAATAATGAAATTAGAGAATTTGTTTTGAGGTGGGAATATTCCTTTTCTCTTTTGGATCGTAAAATGCATATAATTAGAAGTTTTCATTTTTCACATAGCTTATGAGAAACCTATTTTATATGGGACCCAAATTAGAAACTTGCGAGGTATGATAGTTTCCATAAAATCCTTGATGGCAATGTATTTCTCATGTAGGGAGAAATCTCCCCAATTGCAACCCTCTATTAGGTCTTACTTGGAAAAAGAGGCTTAAAATATTCTTGAATTTCCTTTAGCAATTTAGGAATCTCAAATCCCAACTTCCTCAAGATGGAGGTAATAAAATACTCTTCAAATATATAGTAGTGAGTATTATTATAATTAATATGGATAATATATAATTAGGAAACATTCCTTAGACAATTTCTTTGGTACAAAATCAACCCCACAAAATTTATCCCTTTCAACAACTAACACATTAAGATCTATGTGGTATAAAGTTGAATACCAAATAAATTATTTGTTGTTCCCTACATATTTATATTTTCCACTCCTTCCTTTGCCTATTTTACAAGTAAGCTTCCATAGTCATACAATGAATTTAGTTGGGCATGTTGGACATGATAAACCAATACCATAACTCCTTTAGGTTCAGTGGTTGTACATAAATCCCCATGGTTATAAAATACCATAATATGTAACATTGAAACAATCATCAATGATCTCCATGTTTATGTGTTCAATATAGTCATTAGGGATTGTCTCCAACTTTATATAATGTCTATTGACTATATAATGGGAAAGTTACTATAACCTATAACTTATCTTTTGTTTATTATATTTTTTGGCTAAAATTTTCATACCCAACATACCTTGTATAGTAGCATCTGAATGATTTTTTTGGAATAATTATTTGTTTATAGTGAAAATACCATTTTCATACATATTTGTGATGACATGGGTCTTTAGGTTGTACATTTTAGTAGTTTATTTAACCAAGTTAGGGATACTGAAGTAATTGGGTAATACAACCTTTCCAAGTTTGAACCTCCATGAATTACATAAAGGGAACTCTACCAATTGACTTGTTGGAAAATGCCTTGAAGAAATCCTCTACCCATTCTTTAAAGTCACATGATCTCATATTTAATATACAATCTTGATTTGATTAGTTATAACTCAGTTTCTTGTTGATTTATTGAATGCATTTATTTCCCATAAGATCAAATTGTTTAATTCTATTAGAAATATAAAATAGGTACACAACTACAAACTTTTTAAGAGAAAAATAAGCTATAAAACTATAAATGAAGAACACAATTACAAACCAAAGAATATGAGAGATGTGTAGATGTCAAGATAACATAATTGTATTAGAATCTCACTAAGATAAGCTACATAAAAGAGTGAAAATACAAGCTAGGTAGTGATTTTTTATAGACTTAGGGAGAGGGTGGAGGTCACAAGTCCAACCAATAGGGACTGACCACTAAGGTGTCCAAAAATAGTAAATGTAACTCCCTTGTAGGATGACGAAACCTCAAAAACTCATCCACAAATTAAACTTTATTTATTAACGTAAGAAATTTTAATAAAAGTGTATTAGAAACCTAAGACTTAGGAAAAAATAAATAACCTATCGAGAAAACAAAAACCTGCACAAATACCACCCTTAAGTGTAGCTTTGGTGGGTAAATATATTGGTCTAAACAAGTGAATCTTGATGAGGTATCATGTACAAAGATTTCCCCCCTCCCAAAAGATAAGAACCCTCTTGCCTCCCACCCCAAAAAAGAATTATGTTGCCCATAATGTTTGGTGGTGAAAAGAGAAGGGTCTATACTAAATAACTTAATCTAAATCAATCTTTCCACCCAAAAATTGGAACATAAAATCAAACAATGTCTTGTGATTAGTTGTTGTCCTCAAGAAAGAGCCAATCAGGTTTTGGTTTCTTTGTTGTAAGTGCAAGGATTGATGGGTGATGAAATGAAATAGGTTAGTAATGACTAAATTGACTAAATTTGACAAAATGTAGATACTACAGAATGAATGAGGAGAAACATAAAGGAAATATGAGAAAGAAGTACACAGAGGATCTTGACATAAAAATTGGGGAAAATTGTCAAGGACACTAGTGTGCTACATGGATTTGAGTGCACCATGATATAGTCCTAAAGATGCAAAAAATTAGGGCTACCTGTCTATACAAATCCAAAACAATTTTCACTCTTGTAACAAATAATATCAAGACTGATATGCGAGTATTCCTGAATAATTAATTTTCCCTATTTTATCAATGATGAAATATTAAGGATAAAATATAGGGTTAAATGAGTCTCCAAATTAGTTGAGATTCCAAAAATTCCCTCTACAAAAATGACCTAGAAACTTAAAAAATAGAAAGAAGAAAAGGGTTGTGCCATATAGGTGCTTGCCTCTGTAAATCCTTGTGTTGGTGTTCCCATATCCACAACAACTATGATGATTTATAATAAAGAGTGTGTTTTATTGGGGAGAGAGGAAAATAAAAAATAATGATTGTGAAAATGAACACAAGGATAGATCTTACCACATAAATGTGAAACCCTTGTTTGATTTATGTCACTACACAAATCACACACAAGGAGAAGGAAGAGGATTCCTAGGGATCTTTCAAAATCTTAGTATATGTGACAAGGATAATAAAAATAGATAAGGAACATCACATGATACTTGAGCTTAAATTTACTGCAATAATGGAGTTCACCAGTTGACATATTGTAGACTGTAAATTTCTCAAATGGTATCTCCAATAATTTTCTTTCTTGATTGTTTATTTCTTACTTTCTCCCTAGACTAGTGAAGGAGAAAAGAGGTTGATTATATATGAGACCAACAAATTATCCAAGTAATCATTTGGGAGAGGCTAAAAAAAAAGGTTGTTTCCTTAATGACAATAAGACTGACTTTTGAATTCAAAATTATTGGCACGTAAGCTTAGGATGCTAGTGTGTCATACTAGTGTTTGGGTATAATTTTCTCTCAAAGGGCTTGGTAATAGAGGACTTAGACCAAGTTTTCCAAAAAGGTGATGGAACAAGTACATTACAAATAGAACTAAACACACATACCAAAATGAGTGCCAAACTGATGAGGGATACTCCCCTTACAATCTAAAACTCACAAAAAAACAACAGACAATGGCACAAACAAAATACAAGAAGGAAGGCAAATATTTTCTATTATCATTGAAATGGAAATGAAATTGCAACATTATATTTTCCATCACATGAGCTTTTTGATTACATAAATTTGCAAATCTGCAAATCAGAGCCTCCATCTACGCTACTCTAGCCTCCCTTCTATAGTACCCTTTCACATCATTTATTTGGAAGGTGTAACCACCCTAGAATCTTCTAGAAAGTGTAACTTCCTCAAGAAGATATTTTGAAATTTTATTAATTTTTGTAGTACAACTTCGCGGGGTCATAACTTTTGATTTGAGTGTCAGATTTTCTATTATAATACCTTTTCAGAAAGCTCTCAAGAAATCTCCCACTAGAAAGTAGGGCCTAAAGGCCAAATACTTTCATTTTCCACCAATTTTCAAGCCCATCCAGAGCCTCTAAGTGCCTCAGATATTTTACTAGGATTTTCAAAAATTGAAATTTTAATATCTCTCAAATGACAAATCATATTGAAGTGATTTCTTCACCATTGAATTCAATTTACCATTCTAGAGGTCTGTGTAATATTTTGTATCCAACCATAAATAAATGTGAACTTACTAAAATAGTAACCTAGCCAAAATTAGCCCTTATTGAAAAATAAACAACATTTTTTTTGGTGATGCAAAATTGCTCTTACACCCTAGATGCTCTTGCATCACAAACCTAGCATGAAATTATAAGTGGTGACATTTTATGATGCTACATTTAGTCCCCACTTTAGCGAGGGTATGCACTTATGTTCATACCCATGGTAGAGTACAAATAAGCCAAATAATTTTCATCAAAATATTGGAGATATAATAAAACACTAAGTTGAGAGATGCAATAGCCTCCAGGCTTATGATCCTACCAAAATACAATGTTAACATAAAAGGCCATACACACATAAGATACGTAGTAAAAGGCATAAACATCTATTAAGTTGACATAACCATGGTTTGGAAAATTAATAATCCAAACATACAAGGAGTATAAAAAATAATATAAGGTATGGCATCATGGACTAGTAAGATTCGTAGATTCTTACTAAGGTTGATAAAAATGCATCATTCAAAAGTCATGGGCTAGAAAATTATATTTTTTTTTAGGTGGCTCATTGACAAATGAAAGTGTCATAGGCTAGTAAATTTTTTTGTTTAATAGGCAAGATTCATAAGTAGACAATTAAAAAAGCCTAGTAAAATCCATTGTTTACTAGGTGAGTTTCATGTCAATAATATTGAAAATTATGGGCTAAGAAATATTTGGTGCTTGATAGGTAATTCCAACAAAGTGCTAAAAATATGATCAAAAGACACTATGATATCACAATAATATTCATGTTTTGTGAACAAAGTGAAGTGGATATTGGAATTTATTCCCCCACCTTAAAGTAAGTGCTAACACCAATTGGGATGAATTGCCTTTAAGGTATAAAGAGTGAGCTATGCAAAATAGACGAGAGAGCTTTCCAAAATCCATATTCCAAATTATATGTTCCCAAAAGATACATTGTGATAAAGAGTTGCTCCTAGGACAAGAAAACCATGGAAGTTCCATATATAGCAAGAAATATCATATAATTGTGAATAAGGGATCCAAAGACATGGGGTAAATATGAATGATAAATAATGTATATCAAAACAATAATTTTTAATTGACATCATTTTCTATATTTAGTGGAACTATTAGTACAAAGGAAGAAGAGAACATGAAAAAATATATTTTTTGGCTCAACATAGAAGAGACCTAAATGTCTCGACAGTTCACAATATACCTAAAAGACATAAAAAATATATTTATAATAAATGGAAGAATGAATGTACATAAAGATGAATGTAACAACATATTCATCCACTTTGTATCCTTATGTCAACAAGAGAATCAAGGGTAATCCAAAGATAAATAAGAAAAAAATACACATGAAATAACACATTACAAGGGTAAAAATTCATGCAAGCATAACACAAAGATAAAATGGTACCAAACTTGCAAGCTAGTCTATAGTGAATTGTCCACATCCTAATCTTGATCATCATAAAGAGATGACAAGAAACATGCTAAAGAGAGTGAAATAAGTGTAGTACAAGGGGAGGTTCTTAGTTCCACACATGATGGATCATTCACTAGAGAAGGATAATCATGCATGCCCTTAGAAGACAAGCCCATTGATTGTGTAAAAATTAATAACAATTCTAAATAATTTTCCAACGATTGAACCATGTTTTTGAATCATTGTCAAAATGTACCACAATGGGTGACATGATAGTGATAACAATATAGTCATGATAATTATTAATCATATAAGAAGATGAACATTTAAGAGGAGTAATAGAAGAATGACATGGATTTGATGGTGGTGAATGCTTAATATTTTGGATTGGTTGGGAAAGGTAGGGATCAAATTTATGGTTACGTGATGTAGACGTTCAAATTATCCTGATTCACTAACATCATTTCTTCCTGAATCACTTCTCTACTAACCAATTAATTGAATAATCGTTATTTAATTAATTCATCAAGTTTCCTTTTTTAATTAAATAAATCATTTTATTTAATTAATCCTCATATTTCCTCTTTGATTAAATAAATCAATTTTTATTTAATCCTCGTATTTCTTCTTTTAATTAAATAAATGATTTTATTTGGTTAAATCATATTCCCTCTTTTGATTAAATAAATCACCCTTATTTGATTAAATCTAACATCATCTCTTTTAATTAAATAAATCAAACTTTATTTAATTAAATTTAATCTCTCAAATTCCTTTCATTTTATTTAAATAAATCTAAAAATCTAAGTCAAAATGTCAAATCAACTAATCTCCACCTAAGTTAATTAAATCCTAATTAACTCTAACTCTAATCCATCAAATCCTCTAGATTTTGCAACTTGCACAAGTAAATCAATTTAATTGATTTATAAATTCTCTTATTTTCATTCAAAAGGGCATCTTGTTGGAATATTCTTCCAATTTGAAATCTCCCTCTTAAAAGTACTTGTCCTCCAAACATGGCATTTAAGCCTCTTACAAGTCCTTTTTCTTGAGCCAAGTGGCATTAACTCCTCTTCCACAAGAAAACTTTCAAATTTAAAATTTCCACCTAATTGCATCTATTTGCACATTGACCAAAATGTGCACAAAATCCCTTCAATAGCATATTGGCAAGTGGCACATTTCCATTGGTCCTTTCTTTTATCCCACATTCATCCTATTCTTCATTCTTTCAAACTTCTTCATTATAAATAAAGGTCTTCTC
Source organism: Sequoiadendron giganteum (assembly GCA_007115665.2). Classification (NCBI taxonomy): domain Eukaryota; kingdom Viridiplantae; phylum Streptophyta; class Pinopsida; order Cupressales; family Cupressaceae; genus Sequoiadendron; species Sequoiadendron giganteum. The sequence continues at coordinate 455,068,698 of CM021102.1, forward strand.
TATTGATTTTGGATCCACAATCTTAGGCATTTTGATGCGCAACTTTAGGCAAAGGCATTTATGTTGGTTCATTCATTTTTCATCCAAGTTTTCATAGCATTTTATCCATCTTAGCTAGGTTATGGTAAAATTTTCATCAAAACTTTGCAAGGAATTGGGAAAGGGCTATATCTACATAAAAATAGAACCAATTCCCCCATGGGATGCTGGTTTGAGTGTTCTTGAGAAAGATTTAATAGCTTTATTTGGTTTTACTTCATTTCATTTATCGTTCTTGGCATTTGAATGAATTGCATGGAGAATGATTGTTTTAGATTTGTTTAATGACTAACATTGTGTTGTTTGATGATGTTTGAATGGGTCTAGGGAAACCATTCATAGGTGACAATGGTGAAGCAGTGTCACAATATGGTGAATATGGGTGAGGGAGCAAGACTACATAAGGATTTGACTATATATGAGAAGGATTATTAGGCCAAGGTTCACTTCTTGTAGCAAGATTTTGAGCCATAGCATGACATCGTCTCTTATATTATTTCACGTTTTTATTTTGTCGCATAAAATTCATATCCTATGTAGGGGGAACCTAGGTATTTCACAACATTTGTTCCTTTTCTTCTTTTGTAGGAGGAGGAATTGAAGAAATCATTGAAGGTTTGGAGACAATAGGAGGAGGAGGTTTTTTCACACTAGATTTATTTTTTGTAGACTCTGAAGAGACAAGAGAAACAAAATAAGCCCTTGAAGTGCAAGGAGGTCTAGGCTATGTCAAGAATTTGATTCATGGTGTTGGATATGATGGTGGAGGTAGAACCTCAGCATAGACACCAGATTCTTGGGGTTGGTGGAGGATACCCAATTTAGGATGTGATTTTCTCACTACTTGTCGAACAAAAGGAAATATTGTTATAGCTATAGAATATTGATGGGAATCAAGGGTAGTAGCCATAATTGCAGATGAAGGGTTACTAATATATAGTTGGGAAATTTTGCTAGCTTTGATTTTTTTATAAGAGAGAAAAAGAACATCATTGTCGAGAAAAACAAGCTTAGTTAGCTATTTCTAAAAGTAACCAAGTGAAAATTTCTCATGAAGGGACAAGGGCTTGAAATCACTATGATGTATAATGTGCACTTGTCCTTAAAATGGAAAATTTAGACATTTATGGATGTGAAGTAGGAAAATAGATCCTAGATCCAACTAGGATTAGCTTCTTTTCACTTGACTTCACATTAGGAAACAAAATTAAATAGGTTTGATGATTAGCTTGCTACCACAAGGGGGAGCCAATATCCTATTGTTTGTGTCATTTTGAGTTCTAAGGGATGATAAATTTGATGTGTGTTTTAGCAAGCCTATTTGACATATAACCATAGATCTAAAAATTCATTTTATCACACAAAGAAAAATAAAAAACTAATAGAATAGAACTAGATCTAAAAAATGGTGACTGAGAGAAACCTATTACTAAAAATTGAGGCTAAATTGTATGGATAGGGACGTTGGGCACCTTGACTGAGATGCTTCCTATGGGGAATTGAAAACTCTAAAATGTAGGTTGTAGTTTGCTTTATGTTTCTTGTGACTGTTAACTATCAAAACCTTCAGATCTGACTAGCACACATAAAATGAAGGGGAAAGGTTGTGCTATATAGGGGATTTCCTAAGTGAAACCATATTGTTATATTTCCACCTCCATGTGCAACAAATTATGATGATCAAGATGGTATACCCTAGGTTAGGCAGAGGCCAAAACAATAATAATTGGCTAAAATGATAAATAATAAATGATAATGTTACCTATAGAATGGAATCCTTAATGAAGTGATGCCACACCACAATTTTCCACGAATTTTGATTGATGGATGCCTTAATTGCTCGATAAAACTATAAGAGGTTAGTATCCAAAATATGATAGATTGTTGTAGATAACATGTAGAGGATAACTTAATGCTTCTCCATAATAATTGCATGATAGATCATAGTAGTGCTTAGATAATTCTTGCTTCTTATTTTATTCTTATCTCTAATGACTTGGAAGAATGATCTTAATTGATGAAATAACTATAATAATGCTACGAATTCTTCCCTTGAATTTCCTTGACTTCTTTTAGGATGCTTAATTTTCTCAATAGATTTTCTAGCTCTTGTTGGGATCTCAAATGATAAAAAAGTTTGGTATTTATATGCAATTGTTTAGTTTCTCACTAATCAATTATCAATAGCTAAAATATTACTTTGGATTTTCAAATGTTAAAATTCCAACACTGACATATTTTAAATTGAGCCAAAATAGGTCGGACAAGGTGTTGGGAACTCTAGTCCAGACCTATTATTTCCAAGCCTTTTTTACATCATTAAATAAATAATAAATACTAATGTCGAACTTAAGTATAATTTATCAAAAATGATAATAAAATAGACAAATTATAAACACAATTAGTTCTAGACAATTTAAAAATGCTACATTTAGATCCCACTTTAATGAGAGTATGAACTTATGCTAAGATCACACTAAATTAAGGATAAGCCAAGATGGGTTAGATTATCCAAACATTGAAGAGATAGGATGACATTAAATCTAGGGGATGCACTAGCCCCTAGGCTCAAGGTTCTATGGTAAAAAATAAGGAAAAGGGAACACACACATATGAGGTGCAATGCATCATGAAAATCACAAAACATAAATGAAAACACAATTCAAAATAAACATGATGAAAATATAACATACAAAGTAAAAACACAAAATACATAGAGAGTGATGGCACTCTCAAATTTTGCAAATTTGCGATGCCCATTTCAAAAACTTTGCCTCTGCACTTTCAGAGGTCCACTTGATGAATCAACCTAAGTGACCCACTTTAGAGGTTTGTAATTTGAAGCCTGTTTATTTTCAAGCCAAACCCATTTGTAGACATATTCAATTGACATATGTGAACATGCATGTCAATTTTCAGCTTTCCATAATAAGTTTTTGTCAGGGTTTCGAAAAACAAAGCTGTAGGGTTTTGACACTTTTCTGCTGTTTGCAAACTTTCAGTTTTGCAAAGTAGCTTCCCATTTGAACTTGCATTTTGCAACCGAATGATCGTCAAGAGAAAATGAATGTTTTTATGTATTCTCTATACCTAAATGAGCTCGTATGTCAATTCTCAGAGCTTCATGAGTTGATTTTTAATTTTTAATAGATCAAAACCAAAGGCAATTTCTTCTGTTTTGCATCTGCATTTTCTGAAACCTTTCAGGGTGGCCTACTTTGACACATAATATGTTTTGATGGGAGATGATTCAAGTAAATCCTAGTTGCACACATACTGAGGGTACCTAAATGATCTACTGTGTCTAGTGGCAGCCTCTCAGGAGTTGATTTTCTATTTTCTCAAAATGGCAATCGGGTGAGTTTTAATTGGCTCAAAACAGGTTGTTGCAGAAAGTTCAACTGAGCAACTTTGACAGTTAATAAATTTCACCTTGTGATCTATTTCTCTAAGCCATTTATTTCACTATATTTTCAGGTCATATGTCTACATGCCTGCTCAGTTTTCAGGGTTTCAAGATGAGTTCAGATGGGTTAATTAATTATTTTCTGATCGCGACAGGGCCAGAAATGGTGTTCCAAAAATTTTCAAATTCTACAATTCTAATGACATCCCATTTCTTATAATGGTCTAAAACCTCTACATCTCCATTTTCATCAAGATCGAAGGTCATTTGATACATTATTTTAATGTATTTCAGTCGCGGCTAACACGTCCCAGGACCAGTTTACAAAGGAGGTACCTGAATTTTAATGACTGAAAAAACTTTGAGCAAATGGGTTTTCTCTAAATAATTGATTATAGTTGCATGCAAAAAATCTTGGCTTCAGGTGTCCTGGTTTGCCCACAATAAATTTTCTCTATTTTGGTCGTAGTCGAAATTAAAATTTCATTATATTCTAATGTTTGAAGTTGCTAATGTTTAAAATATTCTATATATTTTAAATGTTATTCAAATGATATGCACGAGAATAAAGGAATTTTAGGGCAACCTCAAATATTTGACAACATTATAGGAATTTAATAAAGTTTAAAACTTTATTAAAGAAGTCTTCTCGCAAGCCTTGCACAAATTAATTCTCACGGCAGCAAAAGTTGCAAGGTGTGTGAGGAGAGTGCTGGGAGGTTGGGAGGGTGATTTTTGAGAAGATAGTTTTGGCTGAGAAACTGCTATTCACGTTTTTGGCTTTGTGGCAGATTTTTGAAGTTGTATGCATACTGCAAATGGTGTTTTTCACCTCCCAAATGAGGTCTGGACTTATCCACATATGTTGGGAATGCTTTCACCGTTGTTCTGGCCATTTTTGAGGTGCCTACAGCCATTAAAACGCCCTTGCATTCAAAAAAACGACTCTCTGTTATCGCCATTTTTAAGTAGCTTGTATTTGTAGCAGAGTCCATCCAAATGATTCAATGGAGTTAGATTTTTTTTATCAAGCTTATACCTAGTCTGGCCACCATTGTCAATGAGTTGCAGAGCAATGCGCAAGGAATGTTAGGGAAAACACAAGATAGGAGAGGAACAAATGTCTATGGCTCAGAAATGGAGACAATACAACCAAATCTTGGCCATAGCTCATGAGCCTCGCACAAGAAAGGTGACGTCACGAAATATGCTGCGAGGTTTGCGAGATTTCGTCATGTGGCGGGTGTGAGTCCGGGGGAAAACTTTCGTGCATAGGTAAAGTCTTAAAGGTGCCGATGATAAATTTTTTAATGTTTCTTTTGCTTTTATAAAAGCAAAACATTTAAAAGCTATGGATGTTGTCAGGCAACACTAAGGGTGGGCCCCGAGAAAAATGAGAAAATGACGATACGGGTAAAGTCAGTTGCTCGAAACATTTTTAAATGTTTTTCGTATTGAAGGGAAGAATATTTCAAATGAAATATTTGAAATTCCTCTATCGAGAAAGTGAATAACAAGCCTCCGGTGCTTTTAAAAGCAAATATTTAAATGAAAAGTGAAAACACATAGAAGTAAGGGTAATTTTTGGTTTTGGTTGGAGGAGTGAATTAAATATTCATTGTGGGTGAAATGGTTATTTTATTCACTTTTAGACATAAATAAAGTGAAAGTAAAGTGCACCATATTAACAGACAAAAATAAGATTTTTTCACGGGTAAAGATATTTTCAAGCAATTGGGTAAAATTGTTGTTGTTGGGCAAAGGTAAAACAGAGGCAGAGTTTGTTGGGTAGATAGAGAATTAAAAATTCTGAATTATTTCTTGAGTCTATAAGCTATAATTTTTTTATTTTATGAGTAAATACAACCAGTTTATGTAAATAAAATCATGAAGGTGTTTGCACATTCATGAATATCTTCAGATTGTCTCCATATTTGTACACGTGTAGTCATATGAATTCAATAATACAAAGTGTCTTTGAGTTTATCATCTCAAATTTCATGAGATTGTTTTTTCTGTTCATTGTTCTGTTTCAAAGAAATGGTTAGAATGTTTTGAGCAGGTGATTGTGATTTCAGGTGTGCAGATGGGATTTGATAAGGAGAATTTGATTGATAATAAGAGAGAGATTGTTGGTGCAAGACATTAATAGTTGATGCAAAGCATTACCAATTTAAATCCACTGATTGAAGTCTATTTGCAGGTGAATTCATTTTATGTGTTTGACTCCATGGCTCAAAATTGGCACTGATCTATTATTTAGTTTTATGCATCTCATAAACATTTTATAAATGCAAAATCATTCTTAATCTTACTATGTGGTTTAGTGTTGTGCTTCCCAATTGCTGAGTGAGTGTTGAGTTACTAAGAATGTAGCCAAATTTGATGTTATTGATGATTTCCTTAGTTTCTTTATTGAGAATTATATGTTGTAAAAAGCAATGTCTATGTGTATGGTTGAATTAAGTTTTAGACATTGTGTAGGTTTACCCACCTTGGTCCTGCAGAGCCAGATGTGTAGAAGATGTCAGTCTTTGACTGAATCTTATCAATTGGCCACTAGCCTTTGTGGTTCTTGAATATAGAGGTTGGCTACCTCTTAGAGAGTTTCAAAGCCTACTTTGAAAAATAAAACACCAACAGAGAGAACACATTGAATACACAAAGAAAACACATAAAAGAAACAACGAAAACACAAAGTAAACACACAAAAGAAACAACAAAGACACATCACAAACATAATCAAAATAATAAAAATAAGACTTAAACACAAGGTTAGTACTAAAAATAATTTGAATCGATAAGGCAAAGAGACCTTAGTCTCAAATTTTTCTCAAATACAAAATGTCATCTCTCAAATATGATGTTAGATAAGATAGTGCTCCCATAAGGACCAACAAGCTGTGTTATGTTAGATCATTCATGAGATACATAGATCTACTAGTGTAAAGGAGGGGATTCACTATCCTCGAGACTCAAGACAAAGAGAGTCTTCAAGGAGAAAATATTCCTCGATTACGTCAAGGAATAAAGTGTTAGAAAATAATGATATACTGAGAGGGGGTGTAAATTACTATATCCCACAAATTTATCAAACACAACTCCTTTATTGCCTTAAACAAATACAATATAAAATGCAATTCAAAGGCATAAGCATACAACCATAACACCAGATATACGTGGAAAAAATTAGAAGGGAAAAACCACAATGAGAAAGTTGCTTAGAGATGTTTGTTAGAGTAATTGGGTATTTACTTTATTAATTAAACAATATTTGTTTAATTATTTAAAGTTCCCTTTTACCTCTTTTACACTTAGGCTAACATTAGGTGCATAATAATTAATTACTTTATTAATTATTATTGTAAAATCCTAGGGTTTTCCTTTTTAGGGTTTTCACCTATATGTGGTTGAAAACTATCTTTTATATCATTATTCATTTTACATTTTGGGTAAATACGTTGCTCCACATTCTTGAGCATTTTCTTTGTTGCTTCTCTTTGCTTCTCCTTGTAACAGGTATTCTTTGCTTGCAGAGGTCACTGGGCTCATGTGGTGTTGTATTTTCTCAACTCCAACATGGTATCAGAGCTTCAGATCTGTAGCTGCTTGTTCTTGTTTTGATTTTTTTGCATTGGAAGCAGATCTAGGGTTCTAAGGTTTCTTCTTGTGGATTCAGCATACTCCAAATTTTAGGTTCACTTTGGACCCAAATGGACAATTTCATTAGATTCGTAGCGCCCAAAAACCCCCAAATCGACTGTCAAATCGTCAATTTTGGTTACAGTCAACCAGAGATGCAAAAAATAAAATTAAGGTTTGGCCGTACGGCCCCCGCAGCAAAAAAATCACAAAAAATTTAAAATAAAAAAAAAAACCGAAGGTTTTTGGTTTTTTTCGACGGCCTGTTCAAAATTTTTGGCCACCCCGCCAAGCGGCCACCCGCCACTACGCATACACCAACGTGCCGCCCTATCCGCCACTAAGCTTCGACCTCGCCACGCCGACCAGCTCGTGCGCCGCTCCGCCGCGTCCTGTGCTCTCCGCCGAGCTCACCAACTCCACCCGGCTCCGCCAACCCCTGTCGGCCCCTCCAGCCCCCGTGGGCTTCAAACCCCACCGCCAGGTCTTATGAGGAACCAGGGGCCGTGCATGCAACACCTAGCCGCCAGCCCCTTGGTCGTCCACATGACCAGGGGCCGAAGACTTTAGCCCTTGAGGGCTATGAAACTTTTTTATTGAGCACATTGGAGCAACTTGCGCTAAATCAGGCATAAAATCGGTATTTTTTCTCAGATTTTTGAAAACGAGATATCATCGGAAAGCTAGTTTTGGTGTCGTTCCAGTGGTACTAGTAGTTTTTCTTGATTTTGCAATTTCACAGTCTCTTTTGCCAGTCAAAGTTAGAACTTAGTTTTTTCACTCCAAGGGGCATATCTTTTGTGTCTGAACTCCATTTTGCACAAACGAATAGGTGTTGGAAAGGTATTATAGTGATCTTTCCAGATTTATATTCTATTTTACTAGAATATTTACCAGGTATTTTTTATTTAGCTTTGTATTTTTTTACACTTTACTCAATTACTTGGTTATTCTGGCTCCTACATTGGTTTTGTTTGCGTTGGATGGGTTATGTTGATATGCTTTATCATTGCCGAGATCATTAGTCTCTTAATTTTTCATTTGAAGAGTTATCATGGGTTTTTCTACTCACCCTTCAGTTGTTATTCTGGAACAAGGTAATTATGAGTCATGGGCAAAGGGTATACTTACACATTGTAGGTGGCTTAATATTTTGCCTTATTTGTATGATCTTATACCTGAACCAACAACTTTAGAGGGAAAATTAGCATGGGATATCATTAGAAATCACATAGTAGGACTTATATTGTCTAGTGTTGATTATGACACTGTGTTGGCTATATCGAATATTGATTGTCCTCACCCACTTTGGACACATCTTTGGAAGATCTATGGAGACCCAATTCTATCTCCATTCCTAGAGGATCCTACTTCAGATTGTCTTTTACCCATTGCTTGGAGAGAGAATACACTCTTTGATCATGATACTTTAGAGGAGCTTGAGTATTTAGACACCCTTACATGTTCTGATGGATTAGAGGTTTGTCTCACAGTTCCTACTCTTCAGACTGAGACTTCATCAAAATCTCTTGTTGTTCTTGATTCAGTACAATAGGGAATCATACATCTTCCAGACATAGCTACTTTGGACTCTTATGTTGTAGACATGTCTTTCTTGTTTGTGGAGTCCTATATTGCAGATTTGGAGGATTATTTTGAGGACATTCATCTCCTCTACCTTGACAGTCAGGTTATCACTGTTCACCCACCATTATCCGTGTATTCATAGGTTGCATTTCAGTATTCTCCACATCAGTTTGGATTTGGCATCATTTGTTTCAGTTGAAACAGTGAGATTCTTCAGCATCCTATCATGGCACACATCTTGAGATAGATTGGTTCATCATTCTTCACAGGGTTTCTTCGACATTGTCCTTTGGATCCATTTCTTCCGAAGGGGAGGAATATCATTTGCCACTTTAGGATCTCCTTTTGGATTCTACATTAGGCATCTACCATTGTGACAGGAGTTTCTTCATTGTGGGGGGGGCTTCTTCTCTCTTTCTCTCTCTCCTATGGAGACCATTGTACATGTACTTATATGATAGAAGTTGTCTATGGGGGTAATCATGTTATCCACCTCCTATCCTTCTTTCATTAGTGCATTGCATTCCTTCCTTGCATTCTATTTTGGGGAGGAGTTTTGTTCCCACTGGGTTTTCTCCTTTACCCCATTTCATTTAGTTTGCATTGATTTTGTACATGGGTACCTGATCTGGCCTTGTTGCCGGGACCCATTGCTTTTTCTTTTAGAAACTTCTTCTAGGTTTTAGCTTCTCCCTAAGTCTAGCTTAAGGGGGAGTGTTAGAGTAATTGGGTATTTACTTTATTAATTAAGCAATATTTTTTTAATTGCTTAAAGTTCCCTTTTACCTATTTTACACTTAAGCTAACATTAGGTGTATAATAATTAATTACTTTATTAATTATTATTGTGCAAGCCTAGGGTTTTCCTTTTTAGGGTTTTCACCTAAATGTGGTTGAAAACTATCTTTTGTATCATTATTCATTTTACATTTTGGGTAAATACATTGCTCCACATTCTTGAGCATTTTCTTTGTTGCTTCTCTTTGCTTCTCCTTGTAACAGGCATTCTTTGCTTGCAGAGGTCACTGGGCTCCTGTGGTGTTGTATTTTCTCAACTCTAACAATGTTGTCCAAATAGAGCCTCACAAATGAAAAACATAATTTAAAATAAGTTTTATGGATTCAACCAAAATAATTTTAAACTCCCTAAAAATTAAAACACTTAAAGAAAGAAGCTACAACCTCAACATAAAAAAATTGACCACCACAAAACACAACACTTTTGTTACCTCTAGCTCACTACTATTGGCACACTTGCACATACATCTACTCAAAAAAATCAATTGTCATCAACTCACTGCTTCTGACACTCTTTCTCAACATATTCACTCCCTTACACATACATACATTGCTATTTATGGTTCACTACCTTCAACACACTTTAGATACTTTTTTGTATACTCACGCTCACTCTGCTACCTTCAAAACATACTTTTGGAACATTACTCATATTACAATACCTTTGTCTCACCACCTTAACCATATTTTCCTCTTCTATAATCAAAAACTTCAAACACACTTGATCTCACACTTGATCTTCCATTTATATACTTTGTAAGCTTCAAAAAAATCTCCTTGTTGGCCATGATGAAATAGATGACATTAAACATGCAACAACCACTAAAAAGTTAGCTCCAAAATATTTGTGGGAAGAGGGAATTAGATGTGGTCCAAGCTAGGAGATAATCAATACCAATATTAACTTAGCATAAATTCCAATGCTAGTGCACGCTACAAAGATTTGGTGCAAACAATTCAAAATTCTAAGTTGGCCCAACAAACACTTAACCTTCCACATGTTAACTCCAGACAAAAGGCGGTGCCAAAGAGACCAATTAACATCATGTGGATTATATTATAGACATTATATGATATTTATTAACATTATCATACACCCCTCTTACAACTTCATGCAACATTATGCTAGTGGAAGCAACCAAACACTGAACCCAACATCACTTGCAAACCCATAAAACATAGTCTTGAGATAGAACATTGAAAACCCAACTTATGGTACACTACAATACTTGAAACTTGAAATGAGGAAAATATAGAAAATTTGAACTCATCCTCCAAACCACAAGACCACAACATCAAATAGGAGAAATGTAGAGCATTTGTTTGAGCCTTCTTGACTGCAACAACATAGTCTTCACTCTGCTATCTCTAGAAACATCTATGATAACTTCTATGTTATGAAAATAGGACCAAACATACTTCACACTTGCCTCTGACTAACTTCCAAACCATAAGGCTATATCTTCAAATGTGGAGGAATATAGATCATTCTCTAGAGATTTTCAGTGCAACTTCCTAAGCCACTAACTACATGAAATTTTTTTATACTTTCTTTCATATCATATGCAATGTTTTACACCTAGAGACAAAGAATACAATCATTCTCAACATTATAGACCACAATTGCAACATTCTTCATCAACATGATGAAACCAAAACTTCATAATGTTGAATTTGACAACTTAGAGGAGGGGCGAATTAGTTGTCACATAATTAGGCCTTTATTTCAATCACCAGAAATAATCCTTAATACTGCTTAAATTATTAATCATCAAATGTTAATGCAGAAACTTAAATCCAACACATAAATACAATAACCCCGGATTCATGTGGAAAACCCAATAAGAGAAAAACCACATTGAGGATTAACTCACACTATAGAGAATATCAAAACTAATTACAAAAGGCTCACTACCTAAAACAAGGTTCACTACTTGAAATAAGGACTCACTATCCAAAAAGGCTACAACCTGAAGGGTTCACTACCATATAGATACAAAAAATAAAAAGAAGAGATGTTATAAAGAGACTACAATCCCAATCCAACAAAGGATTCCACAACAATTACTCGATCCACTTGCATGAATGATAGAGTTCACCTTCTACTCACTGCATCCAGAAACTTAGCATTAAGCTTCACATTGATCTACTACACTCTCAACAGAACACACTCACTAAATAGAATCAATGTCACATAAAACTGCACTTTCTTTTTTCTCTTTATCACTCTACTTCTTTGCTCTTGCATCCCTCATTCACCTTTAACTCATCTTGCATTTATACCATCTTCAACTTTGAAACATATCCCAATTTATCCATCCAAATTCAAATTTAAATTAGGTCAGTGCAAAAAAATTCTAGGGTGGAATTAGAGTGAGGGTGACCCAAAAAGATCCAACACACTTCATCATCCTTGAAAGTAGTATTTCACAAAAGTTCGGCCAAACTAGTGTAAAACAAATAGAACCATTAAGCACGAATATTAAAAATTCAAAAAATATCTTCAATAGAACTAGGGCAACATAACTCTAGAACCACAAGTCATAAGACTTCATCAAAGAGAAATCCAAACCAACAACATTTCTCCCAGACCTCAACCAAAAACACATAAAAGCATAGTTCACAACTGGTGAATACAACTTGCACTGTACAATGAATCAACAACCAAAAATATAGATATAACATCTTCTAATAACTATGAACATCATATTTGAACCACACAACCACAAGAGAAAATCTAGCCCAAAAATCAGAGCAACCAATAAATACATGCAGCATATCTTTATTATAATTTTCTCAATATCCTCGACATATACAACTAATAGCAACTAGTAGATAACTAGTTGACCAGTTGACACCAATGACAACACTTGCAAACTTTCCACAACACCTTTAGTATTTTCATTCTTGGAACACACAAAACTTCTAATCATCACACAAATTGTATCACATCAACACCAAAATCTGCAACAATCTCCATTCTATTGACATCAATGACAACACCTGCAACAAGCTTGCAACAATCCCCCATTTGGAATTGATGGAAACAATGTACTGGTATGAATTTTTCTGCCCCTTTGACATTAAGGGAAAAGGTCTAGTGGTCTTCATCTATGCCTAGAATAACATATAAGCTCTCCCTATTTTCACAAACCATAAAATCCTTCTACATGTTCCCCCTAAGAGGTATCCCTCATCAATCCAAGGATAAAAAATATCTTGAAGAGATCACCTTGGATAAATGCAACATCTATGCATCTAGTTAGGATGGGAAACAACCCCTAACTTCTATCTGGGATATTCAAAGGAATCCTTGGGTCAACCCACAATACTGTGTCTCACTTTTTAGCCAAGTTGGACATTAATATCAACACTATTTACAAAAATTCACTTTACAAAACCTATATCAACTAAACCATTAATAATTTGGAGATGATGTGAGCTAGTTATTTTTGAGGATTTGTGTGTAGATCCTAAATATATTTTAAAAAAAAATTAGAAAAAAATTATGATTTTCTTACGTAACTTTTAATAACATATTTTTATAGTTAACATGTTTAAAAAGTGACATTTATGTCATCACATGTACATTTTTTTATTGAAAGGACAAAATTATAATTTTGAAAATATAAATTTTTAACATCAATATCTAGTGCATGGATATTTTTTTAATTATTTTTTAAATTCAAAGTAATTATAATCTAGATATAGGTGTATGTTGTCACACATAACTTATTGTGTATGTATTGAAATCATTTTTAGTTTTTCAGTGAAACAAGAACATCAATACCTAATGTATACATATTTTTAAGTTTTTTTTCTCTATTTTTCTATTTTTCCACTTGTGTGAAACAAATACCTTGATGTTTAGTGAAAAATAGCATTCAAAAGAATTATAAATATAATAATAAAACTAAAAATATTTAAAATTATACTTTATGGGAAGTTTATAATAAGGGACATCCACTTACAAAACATAATTTCTAAATGACTTTATTTAATCCCTCAAAAGGTGAAGAAAAAGTGTTTTTTTTCCAACATTTTGATAGGTGTGAAGAAGAATCCATTATGGGTTTGATCTAAGGGGGTCTTATCTAACCCTCTTCAATTGAAACCCTTTAGGTGGAATCCATCAAGGCTTAAATCATTAGTTTTTAAAAATATGTGATTTTGAGTAAAAATCAGGATGTCCCAAGTTTGGGATCCATTATTGTGGAATTAACCCCTTTGAAAGTTCCTTTGTAAATATGTTTACAACTCATTCCTTTGTGGGAACATACTCAAATATTACTTCTTGGGTTAGAACTTTCTCTCTTAAGAAGTGATACCTAATAGATATATGATTGGTTCTATAATGCATCACTAGGTTCTTTGAAATATTGATGGCACTTGTATTATTACACATAATAGTAATGGGCTCATCATACATCACCTTGATGTTCTTCAATTTTTTCTTCATCTACAACACTTGTGTGTGATAGGATGCTATAGCTATATACTCTGCTTCTAATGTTGATAAGGACACTGAGTCCTACTTCTTACTAAACCAAGAGACCAATTTGTCTCCTAAAAAGAATGCTCCACCACTGGTACTTCTCCTATCATCAACAACACCAACCCAATCAAAATCACTATATGTATTAGAGAAAATTCATTACCCTTTTAATACCACAATCCATAATCCAGAGTGCTCTTCAAATATCTGAAGATCCTCTTGACAACCTTCACATGAATTTCTCTTGGATCATCTTGAAACCTTGCAACCAAGTAGATAACTTGCATAATGTTAGGACTTGATGTTGTTAAGTATAGTAGACCCCCAATCATAGACCTATACAGTGTTTGATCAACTTTAGGTGACTCATCATATTTTCTCAAATGATAGCCTATTACCATAGGAGTACTTATTGGTTTGCAATATTCCATACCAAACTTCTTCAACATCTCTTTTACATACTTTGCTAGAGATAAAAACTACATCATCTGACTGAAAAATTTGAAGCCCAAGAAGGAATGATAACTCACCTATCATATAATTTCTAATTCCTTTTACATATCTTTATAAATACTCTTACACATTTCATTATTCCCATCAAAGATTATATCATCAACATATAGAGGTAATTATTAAAATTTGTTCACCCTCAATTTTGATTTAGAGATTTCTATTTGTGGTACCTTTCTTGAATCCCTATTGGAGTAGGTGCTTGTCTAGCCTTGCATACCAAGCCCTAAGGGCTTGTTTGAGACCATATTAATCTTTCTTAAGTCTGCATACCATTTTTGGGTCCTTTGATAGCTGAAATCCATCAAGATTCTCTATGTAAATTTCTTCTCCCAAGTTACCATTTAGGAAGGAAAAATTCACATCCATTTGATATACCTTGAATTCCTTGTGATCAACATATGCAAGAAACATTTTGATTGCCTCCATTCTTTCCACTAGAGAAAATATTTCCTCAAAGTCAATCCCTTCTACTTTTGAATAGCCTTTGAATACCTTTGTTTCTTACCACTTCTCCATATTCATTCAAATTTTTTATGAATACTCATTTTTTCCCTATCACATTCTTGTCTATAGGCCTTGGCACCAATTCCCAAGTATGATTTTTCTTAATCTGATTTAACTCTTATTCCATTGCTTGTATCCATCCTTCATCCTTGCTAGCATAAAAAAATGTTTTAGGTTCTACTCTTGATAGTAAAGAAAAGTTTATCTATTCTTGTGTCCTTGTAAATCTTCTTCTTCTATACACTCCTTCATCCTTATTTCCAATTATTTGATCTTCTGAGTTATTCTTTTGACCATACTTAGTAGGAGTCTTAGGGATCTTCTCTGGTGCTTCTTCCTTTTCTCCAATTTCTTCTTCTTCTAAATATGAAGATTCATCTGACCAATTCAGGATTATTTCTCATAGTTATTTTGATGTGATTCTTCATCAACTCTAACATTTGAACTCTCAACTATCTTCCTCAGCCTTTTATTATAGCCTTTGTAAGATTTTCTCCTAGTTGAGTATCCAAGAAAGATACCTTCATTAGACCTTGAGTCAAATTTTCCCAAACCTTCTTAATTTCTTTTGATATAACATCTACTTCCAAAAATTATAAAATACTTGATGGTTGTTGGTCTTCCATACCATAGCTCACAAGGGGTCTTAGTACTATCCACCCTTAGTTGAAATCTATTAAGAATATAAAAATCACCTATATTCAATTGCTTCTTTCTAGTAAACATCAAGTAACTTGGATTCATTCAACATTGTCCTATCCATCACTTGAACAATTCTATTCTTCCTTTCTATTACTCCATTTTATTGAGGAGTTCTAGAAGCAGACAAATGCCTCTTTATTCCATGCTCTTCACATAATTCCTCAAATTTATTTGATGTAAAATCACAACCTTTATCAGACCTTAAACATTTGATTCTAGAATTCATTTCATTTTCAACCATTGACTTGAAAATCTTAAACCTACTAAAATATTCTAATTTTTCTTTTAAGAATGTAACCCATATCATCCTAGAGAAATAATCAAAGAGGAACATGAAATACATTTCACCTTGAAGACTCTTTGTCCTAGTATGTCCACACAAATCGGTATGAATTAGCTCCAATGGTTTTGTGGAAGAGTACTCCTTGGTCTTGAAGCTTATACTTTTTTGCTTCCCAATCTGATATTCTTTGCACTTAGTGCTTGTGGATTGATGATTTCGAGTGTATCTCTTAATTCTTGCATGGAGTTGATCTTTACATGGTTATCAAATTTTATGTGTCCCATCCTCTTGTACCACAAATAGCATTCATTTGTGTGTCGTAGAAGACAACTTCTTCCATTAACTCCCTTTAGATTGTACAAGTTTATTTCTATCTTGGAACGTTCTACCACCAATTTACCCGATTTTTCTCTTCTGGTTTCACATCCTTGATCATGAAATAAAATATTGTATCCTTTGTTTCACATCTAACTTACACTGATAAGATTGTTCTTGAGACTTTCAACATAGAGAAAAAAAATTGTCTTCGATTTTCCATCAATACTCATGGTGCCTTTTCCATAAATCTTTGCAAATGAATTGTCTCCAAAGTTGATTGATCCACCGTTCTATTTAACTAGATTTATTAATTCACTATTGTCACATGTCATGTGACATGAACATCCAATATCTATTACCCAAATATTTATTTGTCCTTGAGCATGAAATGCTATTTGGACAACGATTGAATTTTCAAACCCATTGTTTGATTTCTTGATTTGCTTAGCATCATCTACCCTTTAAGTTACTGGTTTTTCCAATTCACTTTTACAATATTTTGCTACATGTCCAACATTTTTGTAGATTTTACATATCACATTGACATCCACTAGTGAAGCAAGGGAATTCATACTTACAAAATTTATTCTATTTATTTCAAACATGTATTTTATAGCCTTATGACCATACTTATTACAAATGAAGCAATAACCAAAAAATGAATGATTGAACCTATTTACTGAGAATCTTCTTGCTTGGTAAGGTCTTATTTGAGGCTTGATTGGATCTACTACTTTCGAATTTCCAAAATTTTCCTTTTACAATTCCTTTTTAAGTCTTGTGCATTCATTTATCTTGACTTCAACTAAGATTTCTAGTTATTTGTTCTCTTTCCTTGCACATTCCAAGTCTTCAAGAGTAGAAAGAAGTTCACCTTCAAAATCAACTTCACCTTCTTCTTCACCTAATTTTTTTTTTGAGCAATAATGAATCATAGTGGCCATAAATAGGGAGTATCCTTCGTCAATCTCTGATGAGTAGTGGTCTCCTTCTTTTGAGGAGCTATATTCTTCTTTGGAGAGAAGGTTCCTCTTGAAATTTTTCTTCTTGAAACTGTATAGTCATAAAATTGTACCCCTTGCAATTTCACATGCATTCTTGTGTCTTTCTTAGTGTCCACTCCCTTAGCATATTGATTAGGCTCAATTTAGCCCTTGTATCAACCTTTTTCCCCTTTCAAGATGCTCAACACCCCCTTTTAGCAGCTACCTTTGTGCGTCAGCTTTGCATCAAACCTTATGTTTTTCCCGTTCATGTCATTTTGTAGCATGACATCTTTAGACACTAGCGCGACATGTGGATGCATGTGCAACATGCTAGCATCCTGTGATGTTTCAATGTTCAAACGATCATTTCTATGCATGTTCTCCACTTGTCACCTACTTTTGTCAGTGGTAATAGCTTAGGATGCCTTGTAACCATCTGAGAAGCTTCTTTTGGCTTCTCTTCTCTCTTTTAATGCTATCTTCTCAATTCCATTGCTTCTTCTAAGTTATTCTAGCTCCACTCTAACTTCTCTCCAGCTTTGGCTCCTGCCTTTTGCTCCTCTCTTGCTATCTTTCTTGCAAAAATTTATATAGCTTGCTACAATGGCTTCAATCTCTCACATCCTTACAACACTCTTTGCAGCCCTTGGATCTTGCATGTGATACCTCCCTTTCCTTCTGCTTGTGAGAATCTTGGGATTTCACACATCCTCTATCTATTGCATCTACATATTGTGTTAGGGCTCTCCTCCTGGAGCGGGGATTACTTTTATCACCTCTTTTGTGATACAGGTTCTCCTCCTCGAGTGAGTATTTCTTTTATCACTAATACTTGGTGGTGTGGGTTCTACTCCTAAAGTGATTTTTTCTTTCACCACATGCTTTACCCATTCCAGTTCATCTCTCTCTTTCTATTTGGTTGTCTGTGGAGATGGAAACGCTAAAACGAGGGTTTGTATGAGGCAAACCCCTATCCAGCCCCAACAATTTCTCTAGATATCACACATTCAAGTATTAAAGACATTCATTTGCTGGAGGATTCATCACTTGCATGGTTGTGAGCATCTCCTTTCTATCTCTTATTATCTCAATCATTTACTTTACTTTATTTTAGTTCTATTGTATTTTGTTATTTTCTCGGACTTTGGAAATGTTGGCCTTGCTGTTGCATCAAAAGATCAACCTATCAATGCATGATACAACGGTCAGTTAAGATCCATAGGAGGTGGTTAAACCATGTATCAAATGCGAAGGGAGATGATGGCGGTTAGTCCAATAATCCCCCCCTCAGCATCACCCGAGGGGTTCAAACCCCTGACCAACTTTGATACCAATTTTTTGCCTTGTTGATGCACCAAAAGATTGACCTATCAATGCCTGATACCAGGGTTAGTTAAGATCCATGGGAGGCGGTTAAACCATGTCGCAAACCCGAAGGGAGATGTTGGCGGTTAGTCCAATAGGAAGTTCTTAGTAAATCGATTGTTAGTAGGCCATTTTATATGACATTCTAACTTGTTGGTTTGTACAAGATGTCAGAGTGCCTCAGGGACACTAGCATGTTGTGTTGTCATCCGTATTCCATGCTACCATTCTTTGGCCGAGAGCTTGTTAGTTTGTCCAGAAAATATTTGTGACCTACTCTTTCTGATTCTAGAACTCTCGCATTTTTCCTGGAGGTAGTTTAGGGAAATTCACTTTGTGAGGCTCTTTGAATGAAGAGAACTCATGAGTATTGAATCCACCTTCTCTACATTTTGGTGAAACCGACGCAAATAAAAAACTAGGAATTTATTTACCCCAACTTGGTGGGGTCATAAATTTTGACTCGGTGTTCAAAATTCAAAACCTTTTGCACCATTGGAGAGGTCTCTAAGAGAACTAGTTCAGTCCCTAAAATACCATGTCTTTGACTATCAAATTTTAGGGATCGATGCAAGTTACGAACTCAAATTATTCTCTAAAGACCTCTAAAAATGCAAATTACTAGAACATAGAAAATATCCAAAATATCCAAAATAAATTTAATATCTACTTTTATTAGTTGAGTATCTAATTTTCTTCAAAATTTTAATGATATTCCATTTCACGCATGAGATAGTGACTTGGTTTTTCCCATGTCACTTTGTATCTTTGATCCTTCTCATGAGATTCCTCCTACTTCAGAGGATATTGTGTTGCAAGAAAATGAAATCATTGATACCTTTTTTAATGTTACTCTACCTTCTCTTCATTCCACTGCACTCTCTTTTAGAGATGGTGCATTAGTGAATGATGAATATCCTTCCAAATTTGATCCTATTTGGATTGATGTTGAGAATATGTATTCAAATAATTGTTCCACTATTTTTGATGATTTTGTAAATGTAATCTATGTCTCTACTACCCCTTAAAGGCCTAAGAGACCGGTCATTTACCTAACTCCATCTAGTCCTTCTCCATAATTGGTTTGTTCTATTAATGGTTTTCCATTTGATGGTGATTATCCTAATATTTCTAAGACTCCATCTTGTAGAGTGGTAGCCCATACTTATGAGAATAGAATGAATAAAAAACCAAGTCTTCTTCAAGTAGCTAAACCTACAATTAAAGCACCCAATGACTATGATCTTGTTGAGCAACCTAGGGTTACTCCAATAAGATCTCACTATGGGACTTGCTTTAGTCTACTCTGGTTTACCAAGGTATGCTTCAAGAAGCCTTGCAAAAGATCCTCTTTCCTTCTTCCGCTAGGGCGGTAGATGCTGATGTGTTGATATCTCATATTCGTGTGGATTCACCGAATATTACTTTCTATCCATAGGAACTCCCACCTCCAGAAGTAAAGAAGAAAGCGGACCCTCTAATTATCATAGTTAACATTAATAAAATTAGAATTAGACATAATCTCATTGACCGGTTTGGCACTCAACATATGTAGGATTGATCTATTGCCTAAGATTAATATTGATTCATCTTCTCTAAATGCTTCTTTTAATGTCATTTATGGGTTTGATAATGTCAATCAACAACCTTTAGGCATTATAGTCCTGTCTTTGAGGTTGGGAACCATTACTATACCTACACTTATATATGTTATGTCAGAAAAGTTACCTTATAACCTTCTCCTCGGTAGACCATGGATCCATTCTATGGGTGTAGTCTTGTATACCTTGTATAAATCTATTAATTTCATTTGTAATAATAAATTAGTCACATTTAAGGCTAACCCTGAGGCTATGCAGTTATGTGAGATGGTATTTGTTGGTCAAGTTTCAGCTATCCCTACTCTTTTTCCTTCAATTTCTTCCAATGTGTCAATGTTTACTCCGGCAATACCTAGTACAAAGGATACTCTTGAGATAGATGTCCCTAAAGAAGACTTTTCTAAAGCAAGAAATCTTAAGTCTACTCCTTATACCTCTTCTCAAAAGAATGCATGTCTTGGTGATTATTGGGGTTCTCTAGAATTTACAAAATCCTTCACTAGAGAATATAAAGTAGACCCGATCCACTTAGACCTTTCAACAACATCATCCACACCCACTATCAAAGATGATTAATCTACTATATCATGAGGTAATGTGAACGCAAATTGTAATTATCTTTATGGAGATCCTCCTCCTTTGTCTTCTATCTTTGTATCTTCTTCTTGTGAGTAGTCAAACTTTTCTCCACAAGAGAAAGGGTTGCTTCCTACTCCTCATCCTTTAACTAAGCAAGAGCATATGTTGTTGAGGCTCCTAAAATCCTACTTAATTACTCTTCCTCCTCCTACATGCAAGAAATATCATAAACATGATAAAGAAAAGCATTCTTTATTTTCATACCATCGAGTGCTTGGCCATTCCACTAGTGAATGTAAGGCCTTGAAGGATAAAATACAACTTCATGATTTAGGTGCCATTAGTCATTTTTTTGTCTGATGCACCTTCCTTTTCTTTAAATGTCAAGTGATATTGAGGTTTACCTCTATCCTATTCTAAGTATCTTGCATAGTTCTCCTCCCATGTATGTTGGGGGAAATGATGACTTGTTCTGTAGGTGTGCATCCTTCTAAGGACCCCCTCTTTTCTCTATGTCTTTCAAATGTAGCTTCCCTTGATTGGGCCCTTGGCTATCTTGAAGGGTTCCCAAGGGACCCCTTTTGAAATATTTTCTCTTAAATGAATTCATTCACGTCTAGGTTGGGGGAAGCCTGACTAGACCTCACTTTTCAATTAATTCGTCCCTTGAGGGTATCCCTCTTCTTTTGAAGGGTTCCCAAGGGACCCCTTTGAAATTATTCCAATTTTTTGATGCTCTACGTGACTATCTGCTTGTTTTCCTATGTGGCTGCTTTGCTTTATGACATGTTCTATCTATGGATTAACATGTCACTTCACAAGTGTACTTGTGAAGCCACTTTCTAACTCTATGGAGTCCCCTAACATTTATGGGTTTCCTCCATGTGAGAGATCTAGGGGTTTTCCTCCTTACAAGTTTGTGGGCCTATAAGGATTTTTCTTTATTAGGTTTCTTCCATTTGAGAGATCTTGGGGGACTCCTCCTTGCAGGCCTGTTGGCCTATAAGGATCTTTCATATGGGTTTCCTTCATGTGAGAGATCTTGGGGATACCTTCTTGTAGGTATGTGGGCCTGTAAGGCACTCTTTCCTTTGGGTTTCCTCAATGTGAGAGATCTTGAGGGACGCCTCCTTGCAAGTCTGTGGGCCTATGAGATGCTTTCATCTTGCAAGATTTATGCATCATTGGTCTTAGGGCCTTTGGTGTACTTTGTTCAACTTCATAGTTCCGTGGAGCTACAGAGTCCTTTTGTTCATCTCTCCCTAGGTCTGAATACCTCTAGAGCCATATGTTTTGGAATTTTCATTCATTTCTAGCTTCCCCATCTCTTTCTCTTCTCAATTGTATATACTGGATCAAAGATCTGCATCTTCTTCATCTTGAGTATATTCTTTTTCTCTCTTCAACATCTTAGAGTTCTTCTATGTATTTTTTTAAATTTGGGCATGACACATAGTACTAAGAAAACCTTCTACATCGAGGTCTCTTTCACCTTGTTGACTCAGATCCTTTAGTTTTCTTGTGTGCTAACATTGTTGTTTGGTGCAAACTTTTCTTGTCTAATACATTTTTTTTGCAAGTCTTTAGCCTAGGGGCATGATTCCTTGGTTTGAAGAGTTATTTTCTTCCTCTACAGTATCGTTTTGGAATTATGATGATATTTATGTTTAGTATATTTCCTTTAGCGTGCATATTAGTGTAGATTCATATGTTCGCTAAATAGTGTAGGGGCACCATGGCAATTTTGCTGAAATGTTGTCATTAGGTGTCTAGGTTTCTTTCTTTGTGTGTGTTTGAACACTTTTTTGAAGTAATAAGGTCAAATGGAGACTATCTTTGATGCTTTTCAGTAATGTAGGGTCCTTTAGTAGTGTTTGGTGAATGTTCTCAAAATGATGCAAAAGTTTTTTGCAACTTAAATTTTTTTCTTTGTGGGGAATATGAATAGTCATTTATTTGAATGGAAGTTGTAAACCATTGGGATTTAGTTAAAACATGTTTAAATGGCCTCACAAACTTTGAGGAAACACTGTTGAAGCATTTTTTAGGACAAGCCATACAAATACACACTATTTTTTGCATATTTTGTGTGTTTTCTGGTTCTATACAACCCCATACAGTGAAGTTACGATCTGAAACATGTGTGAAAGGTTGAGGGAGTGTATCTTCTCTATTTTGGTTGTGGAGTGATTGAATATAATTAAGAAATAAGTTAGTTTGAGGGATTTTCTAGAAAGCACCTAAGAAACCCTCAATTTAAGGGTTTGTGAGCAAAAAACATGTTTAGCAATCCATTCCACCATTGAATCTTGGCCAAGCTCAGTGGAATGGATGACTTTATTTTTCTTTCAATATTTTTGTTGTTGTTTAGAGCATGGGATGGAGTGTGTGGTGGTTTTGTCCATTCCCTAGCCTAACATCTTCATCTGTTAGGCTTGGTAGGTTAGAGATATTGTAGGACAACAAAACTGTGATGAGTTATGGTGGAATAAATTGCATAATTGGACCCTAGGTGACATGTTTAAGCATCTGGAGTGAATAATTTATGTTTGATGTTTGTATTTCTTAGAGGTTCTTTGTAAAAGAGGCCTAATTTAGCCTTGTTTCAATGTATCATGTCAAGCTTGATGAATTTGTTCCAAAAAAACCTAAGTAAAAACTGAGATATGTTAAAATTGAGCCTAATGGGTATCTGAAAAGGTTTTTGGTTTGTAAAGAGATAGACTTCTCTAAAATATATGCTTGAAAACATAGTTTTGGAGACCTTGAAGTTGAAGATAAGAGAATTTGAGAAATCAACCATAGTTTGGGTTTAAAATCTTAAAGTAGTTGTTGAATTGTGTTGAAGAGTGGTGTTTGAGCCTACTCCACCCTACTCTACATCTGGTGGTATTAGAGCATAGGTTGTGATTGTGAAGTGGGAAAAGTGAATGAGAATTGGCATAAGCAAGATGCCTCCAAAGAATAATCCAACGGCCAAGGAAGTTAGAGATTTGAAGGAACAATATGAAAAGGAGGTGAGACTTTATAAGGAGTCTCATGAAGATACCTTTTCTAGAATAGCAGCCCTAGAGAAGAACCAAAGAAGAGATGTGGTCAGTGGTGACCAAAGTGACAAATAGGATGAGGATGAGAGTGAGAACCCTCAAGGAGGAGTCCATGAAGAAGAGGAAATGGACCTTGAAGAAGTAGTAATGGTCAAGATTCTAGAGGCTATAAAAGGGCATAAATATCCAAAGGTGAAGGTAGAAGTGCCTATGTACAGTGGAAATAT
The DNA here is from genome assembly GCA_007115665.2 of Sequoiadendron giganteum. Classification (NCBI taxonomy): domain Eukaryota; kingdom Viridiplantae; phylum Streptophyta; class Pinopsida; order Cupressales; family Cupressaceae; genus Sequoiadendron; species Sequoiadendron giganteum. The sequence goes on from CM021102.1 coordinate 455,092,790, forward strand.
GGATAGTGAGGAAGTGTTGGCTTGGATAGATGTTTTGGACAATTTCTTTGAATTTGAAGAAGTAGAAGACAATAGGAAGGTGAAATTTGCAAAAACAAAGTTGAAGGGCCCTACCCTAACATGGTGGAACTATGTTCAAGAAGAAAGAGTAAATAAGGGAAAATTAAAGATAAGCTCATGGGACAGAATGGTAACCAAGGTGAAAGGACAATTCCTACCTGCTAATTATGAAATCCAGGCATTTAGGAAGTTGTAGAGTCTAAAACAAAAAGTTTTGGATATCATGGCATATATTGAGGAATGGCATAGGCTAATCATTAGAGAAGGACATGTAGAGAATGAAAGATAATGAAAGAGAAAAGGTGTCAAGGTACCTAAATGGCCTAAGGTACAATATTCAAGATGAAATCAGCCTCACTACACCCAAGATAGTTGAAGAATGGTTTCAATTGTCCATCAAGGAAGATGAAAGAATAAAAGGAAGAAAAGAGCAGCAAGGAAGAGTCTGGGGAAAGAATTTTAGAGGTAGAGTCAACTTTGTTGGAAGAGGAAAATCACAAAGGAAACAAGGAGAGTCAAGCAGCTAACAAGAGAAAAGTGGTGACTCAAGAGGAAACTTCAGAGGTAGAAGACCTAATGGAAGAGGTAGATTTGGTGGGAAAGGGAGAGGGTAAAATACCTTCTTAGATAGATGTTACAATTGCAACCAATTTGGTCATCTAGCATGGAAGTTCCTAGATAAGCAAGCTACAAGTTCCCATGGAGGTGAGCGAAGAACTCAAATTGTGCTTGAAGAAGACAATGTAAGTGTCAATTCACCATCTCAACCTACTGCTCCAGATATAGGTGAGTGTTTGATGATGAGGAGAACACTTATTAAGGTGCCAAAAATCAAAGAGCATCCATAAATTAAATCCTTGTTTAGGACTACATGAAAGTCACATGGAAAGGTATGCAAAGTAGTTGTTGTTTCAGGTTTTACTAATAACTTGGTGTCTTTAGAAATGGTAGATAAATTGAATATGAAAATAATTCCTCATCCCATACCATACAAAGTTTCATGGTTAAAAAAAGGTCAACAAGTCTTAGTAAATGAGAAGACATGGGAAAAGTTTAATATTGGGGGTTATAATGACAAAATCCTTTGTGACATCATCCCTATGGATGTTTGTCACTTGCTGCTAGAAGACCCTAGTAGTATGATAGAAAGGAAAAACATGATGGGGAGAAGAAAAATTATGTGATAGATAAGGATGGAACTTATTTCACATTGAAACCACTACAAGATGAGGCTTTAGATAAACAAGTTGGGTTTAATGATATGGTAGTTGGGGATAAAGAGTTCTTGAAGAAATTGAAAGAAGGAGATCAGGGATTTTCCTTAGTGATCATACCTAAATCCAAATCTATTTTAGTAGCAAATAAATTTGAGGGTATACATAGTGAAGTTCAAGCTTTGTTAGAAAAATACAAGGAAATTGTACTGGATGAATTACCAAGTTCATTTCTTCTCATGACAGATGTCAGCCATCATGTAGACCTGATCCCTGATGCCAATTTTCCAAACAAGGTTGCATGCAAGATGACCCCTAAACAAAATGAAGAAATAAGAAGACAGGTTCAAGAGTTGTTAGATAAAGGCCTAATAAGGGAAAAATTGACCCCTTTTGTTGTTCCTACTATTTTAGCACCCAAAAATGATGGGGATTGGACGATGTGTATGGACTCAAGGGAAATAAACAAAATCACTATCAGATATAGGTTCCCAATACCTAGAATGGTGAATCTAATGGATTGTTTGGAAGGTGCATGCTATTTTTCAAAGATTTAAAAAGTGGCTATCATCAGATTGCGATAAAGGAAGGAGATGAATGGAAAATTACATTTAAGACCAATGAAGGTCTATATGAGTGGATGGTAATTCCCTTTGGAATGTCAAATGCCCTGAGTATATTTATGAGGTTAATGAATGAGGTTTCGAAGCCTTTCATTAGAATTTTTTTTGTTGTATATTTAAATGATATTCTTGTGTTTAGAAAGACAAATGAAGAGAAATTGTATCATCTTAACATGGTGTTGCAAAAATTGAATGAAAAGAAGTTGATGATAAATATCAAAAAGTGTGAATCTATGAAGGAAGAGCTTGTGTATCTTGGTTTTGTGATCTCCAAGGGTTCATTGAAGATAGATCCCACCAAAGTAGAGGTAATAATTAGTTGGCCAAATCCAAAGTCAATAGGGAAGGTAAGAAGATTTCATGGGCTTTCAAGTTTCTATAGGAAATTCATCAAGAATTTTAGTCATATTTGCTTGCCCATTATTGACACAATCAAAGGAGATAAAAGAAAGAAATTTCAATGGACTAATGAGGTAGAAAGGAGTTTTGAATATTTGAAAACTAGAGTGGCTCAATAACCTATCCTTGATTTACTTGAATTCAACAAGGTTTTCACCATAAAGTGTGATGCAAGTGGTTTTGCAATTGGTGCAGTCATAAGTCAAGAAGGCAGACCGGTGGCTTTCTTTAGTGAAAAGTTCAATGAAGCCAAAAGAAGGTATTCATCATACGATCTAGAGTTGTATGCAATGGTGTAGGCCCTTAAGAAGTAGATACACTACCTTTTACCCAAGGAATTCATAGTATTCACCAACAACCATGCTTTGAGTTTCTTGAATAGTCAAGACAAGCCGAGTTAGAGACATGTAAAGTGGTTTGAATATTTGCAAAGCTATACCTTCACAATTAAGCACAAAAAGGTCAAGCCAAAAAGGTAGTTGATGCTCTAAGCCAGAGGTCAATGTTGGTGCATGAAATCCAACTTCAGAGTATGGGAATAGATGTGTTGAAGGACATGTATGCTGAAGATGGTGACTTTAAAGAGGTATATTATGTTTGTGCTCAGTTTAAAGATGCTTTCAATGATGAGTATTCTAAAAAAAAATTGAACATGGCTTGTTGTTTAAAGGAGCTTAGTTATGTATACCAAAGTTCTCTATGAGACTGAATTTGATAAAGGAGAAACATTGTGGAGTTTAGGAGAACATTTTGTGGGTTGATAAGCCATTGGATCAGGTAAGGAGGTTCTACTTTTGGCCAAAAATGCAAGTAGATGTCAGGAAGTTTGTAGAAATTTGTACAATCTGCCAAAGATCCAAGGGTTCTACTTCTAATGTAGGACTTTATTAGCCCTTACCAATACCTAATAGGCCATGGGAGAGTCTAAGCATGGATTTTGTATTAGGTTTTCCAAGAACTCAAAAGGGTTATGATAGTGTATTTGTTGTGGTTGATAGGTTTAGTAAAATGGCTCACTTCATTCCATGCAAGTGTACAAGTGATGCTTCTCACATTATAGAGTTATTCTTTACAGAAATAGTCAGGATCCATGGTCTTCCATTAACAATTGTTTCAAATTGGGATTCCAAGTTTATTGGTCACTTTTGGAGGAAACTTTGGAGAAAGATTGGAACCAAATTTGACTTTTAGTATTGCCTACCATACACACAAAAATGGGTAGATTGAAGTGGTCAATAGATCACTTGGGAACCTTCTGAGATGTCTCACAAAGGAGAATGTGAAACAATAGGACTTAGTTCTTCCTCAAGCTGAATATGCTTACAATGATTCAGTCAATAGGAGCATAGGGAAAAGTACATTTGAAGTGGTGTATGTTCTGAAACCAAGAGGTTTCTTTGAGCTTAGATATTTGGCAGGGATGGAAAAGAGAAGAGCCGAGGAAGAAGAATTTTTAGAAGCTATGAGAGAGATCCATCACCAAGTTAAAGAAAATTTTCAGAAAATTGTTGAGAAGTATAAGAAGCATGATGATTTGAATAGAAGAGATGTACAATTTAAGGTGGAAAACTTGGTCCTTTCACACTTGAAGAAGGAAAGGTTTCCAAGGGGAAAATACACCAAGTTGCTGATGAAGAAAATTGGGCTTTGAAAAGTGGTCCATAAATTTGGGGCTAATGCATATGAGATAGAACTCCCTCCTGGAGTCACTATCTCCCCTATATTTAATGTTGTTGATTTATACCCTTTCAAGGGATTTGTGGATGTAGGTATAAGTATTGATGCTAATGTTACTAATGAATATTGGGTTAAAGATCTACCCCCCACTAAACCATTGAAGCTTGAAGGAATTTTAGACACAAAAGAGGTGAAAAGAACAAGACACAAAGTCTATAATGAGTATCTTGTCAACAGGCAAGGTTTACCCCCTGAAGATGCAACATGGATGTCTGAAGAAGATATTAAGAAGCAAGGAACATTAGTGCAAGATCTGATCTCAGGTGGAACCTGAGAATTTTTCCTCTCCAGGTGTATGGTGCAAGGGAACCATGGCAATTTTGCTTAAATGTTGTCATTAGGTGTCTAGGCTTATTTTTTTGTGTGTGTTTGAATACCTTTTTTATGTAATAAGATCGAATGGAAACCATATTTGATGCATTTAAGTCATGTAGAGTTTTCTGCATATTTTGTGTGTTTTTTGTAGTTTTATGGTTCTGTATGGCCCCATACAGTGAAGTTATGATCTGAAACTTGTGTGAAAGGTTGAGGGAGTGTATCTTCTCTATTTTGGGTGTAGATTGATTGAATTTAATTAAGAAATAAGTTATTTTGAGGGAATTTTCTGGAAACCGCCCGAGAAACCCTCAATTTAAGGGTTTGTGAGAAAAAATCATGTTTAGCAACCCATTCCATTATTGAATCTTGGCCAAACTTAGTGGAATGGATGAATTTAGTTTGATTTGAATTTTTTTATTGTTGTTTAGATCAAGGGATGGAGTTTGGGGTGGTTTTTCCCATTCCCTAGCCTAACATCTTCATGTGTTAGGCTTGGTAGGTTAGAGATATTGTAGGACAACAAAATTGTGATGAGTTCTGGTGGAATACACTACATAATTGGACCCTATGTGACATTTTTAAGCTTTTGGAGTGAATAATTTGTCTGGTGTTTGTTTTTCTTAGAGGATCTTTGTAAAATAGGCCCAATTTGCCCTTATTTCAGTGAAGCAGGTCAAGTTTGATGATTTTTTTCCAAAACAACCTAAATCACAAATGAGATATATTAAAATTGAGCCTAATGGGTATTTGAAAAGGTTTTTGGTTTATGGAGAGATGAACTTCTCTAAAATATATTCTTGAAACATATTTTTGGAGACCTAGAAGTTGAAGACAAAAGAATTTGAGAAATCCACCATAGTTGGGTTTTAAAATATCAAGTAGTTGTTGAATTGTGTTGAAGAGTGGTGTTTGATCCTACTCCACCCTGTTCTACATCACTAAAGTGGGGGGAAAATGTATAGTCATAAATTGCACCCCTTGCACTTTCACATACATTCTTGCATTTGCCTTAGTGCCCACTTCCTTAACATCTTGATTAGGCTCATTTAAGCCATTGCATCAACCTTTTTCCCCTCTGAGGATGCTCAACACCCCTTTTTAGTAGCTACCTCCATGCCTTAGCTTTGCATCAAACCTTATGATTTTCCCATTCATGTCATTTTGTAGCATGATGTGTCTAGACACTAGTGCAACATGTGGAAGTCTACACGATGCACTAGTGTCTTGCGATATTTCAACATTCAAATGACCAAAACTGTGCATGTTTGCCACTTGTCACCTGCTTTTGTCGGTGGTAATGGCTCAAGACACCCTGTAACCACCCGGGAAGCTTCTTTTTGCTTCTATTCTCTCTTTTAATGCTATCTTCCCAATTCTATTACTTCTTCTAAGTTCGTCCAGCTCCACTCTAACTTCTCTCTAGCTTTGGGTCCTACCTTTTCTGGCTCTCTTTATATATTGCTTGTACAACTTCATACAACTTGCTACAGTGGCTTCAAGCTCTCACATCCTTACAACACTCTTTACAGCCCTTGGATCTTGCATTTGATACATCCCTTGCCTTGTGCTTATGAGCATCTTGGGATTTCACACATCCTCTGTCTATTTCATCTACATATCATGATACGAGCTCGCCTCGACTGGGGATTGCTTTGATCACCTCTATTGTGATATGGGTTCTCCTCCTCGAGTGGGGATTGCTTTTATCACTCATACTTGGTGGTGTGGGTTCTACTCCTGAAGAGGGTTTTGCTTTCACCACACGCTTTATCCATTTCAATTCATCTCTCTCTTTCTATCTGGTTTTTTGTGGAGGTAGGAAAACCAAAAAGGGGGTTTGAGTGAGGCCAACCCCTATATAGCCCCAACAATTTCTCTAGATATCACACATGCAGGTATTGAAGTCATTCATTTGTTGGAGGATTCATCACTTGCATGGTTGTGAGCATCTCCTTTCTACCTCTTATTATCTCAATCATTTGCTTTACTTTATTTTAGTTCTATTGTATTCTATTATTTTTTCACACTCTGGAAGTTCTTAGTAATTAGATTGTTAGTAGGTTCTTTTCCATTTTTTGTGACATCCTCATTTTCTAGTCCATACCAGATGCCAACGTGCCTTGGGGATGCTAGCGCACCACATTGTCATGTATTTCGTGCTACCATCCTTTGACTGAGAGCTTGTCAATTTTTCCAAAATATCTTTGTGACCTACTCTTTCTTATTCTAGAACTCTCACGTTGTTCCTTGAGGTAGTTTAGGGTAGTTCACCCCGTGAGGCTCTCTAAACGAAGAAAACTCATGAGTAAAAAATCCCCCTTCTCTATAGAATTTTTTTTTGATATTTTTATTTTCTCCAAAACAAGATTTAGAGGAATAATGACTAATTATTCCATAATTAAAACATTTGAAAGGTAGTTTACCTTTATGCTTGCTTGATCCACTTTTCAGCTTTCTCAAAAAAAAAATTTCTTCTTACTCAGATTCACTGTGTGAACCAAATGACTCCTGTTTCTTCACAACTTTGAATGCAAATTCTCTTTTTTGTGTACCTTGAACTTCATTTCTCATCTCATAGGCAATGTGAGATCCAAATAAATCTTCCATAGTAAGCTTTGTTAGATATTTGGATTCTTCAATTGTAGAGACTTTTGAAACAAACTAATGAGGGAGTGTTCTTAGAAATTTCTTCACAACTATTGATTTAGTTATGTCTTCACCAAGACCTCTGATTCTATTGAATTCTTCATCTACCTAGATAAAATAACTATCAATGTTCTCCTATTCTTTCATCCTCAAATTCTCCAACAATGTTCTGTAAGATTTTAATGCATTTTTTTTGCTTCACACTATCATTTCCTTCATAGATATTAATGAGTTTATCCCATATCTCCTTGGATGTCTTGCACTACACTACCTTAACAAGTTCAATTTTTTTTTAGCCACTCAAGATAGCATTCTTTGATTTGGAATTTTTCTCATGGGACTTCTTTGCATTAGCATTTGTAATAGGCTGAGCAGGTTTAGTATAATTATCCTTTGTATCTCTCCAAACATCATACCCCCAAAAATTAAGGTATTCTTCCATTCTCACACTCTAGATGGCATGGTCGCTTCCATCAAACAATGGTTCTTTAGAGGAGGACTCTTTTCGAGACATGGGTTCTAAATGAAAATCAACCTTTAGTTGTTAGGCTATACCAAGGAACTCAAGTTTGATACCAATTGTTAGAAAACAATGATATACTAAAATGGGGTAAATGAGTATATCCCACAATTTCATTCAATTCAACTTTATCAAACACTTATTTCCTACCTTAAATAGATACAATATCAAATGAAATTCAAAGGCACAAGAATACAACCATAACACCATATATAAGTGGAAAACCCTAGAAGGGAAAACGAATGATGAGAAAGCTTCTTGGAGATATTGTCCAAATCTAGCCTCATAAATGAAAAACAAATTTACAAGTTTTATGGCTTCAACCAAAGGAATTTTATGACTCCCTACAAATTACAACACTTACAAAAAGAGACTACAACCTCAACATATAAAATTTGACCACTACAACACATAGCACCTTTGTTACCTCTAGCTCTTTGCTATTGGCATTCTCACACATACATCTACTCAACAAAATTAGCTTCCTTCAACTCACTACTTCCAATACTCTTTCCCATCACATTCACTTCCTTACATACACATTATTGTCTATGACTCACTACCTTTATCACACTCTAGATACTTCTTCATATACTCACACTCACTCTACTACCTTTAGATCATTGCTTTCAGCACATTAATTACATTGCATTGCCTTTGTACCACTACCTTCAACATATTTTCCTATGCTCCTATCAAACCCTTTGAACACACTTGATCCTCCATTTATATCGTTCGCAAGCTTCAAATTTTTTGTCCTGGTCGGCCATGATGAAATGTATGACATGAAATGTGCAACAACCATTAAAAAGTTAGCTCCAAAACATCCACAAGAAGAGAGAATCAGATGTGGTCCAATACAAGAGATAAGAATGACCAATATTACATTAGCACACATTCCCACATCAATGCATGTAACAAAGATTTGACACAAACACTTCAAAATTACAAGTTAGCACAACAAACACTTAACCTTCCACACATTAAATCCAAACCAAAGGTAGTACTAGAGAGACTAGATAACATCATTTGAATTACATTACACACATTATAAGATGTTTAGGAAAATTATCATACAGACCTCTTACAAATTCATGCAACATTATGCTAGTGCAAACAACTAGACACTAAACCTAGCATCACTTGCAAACCCAAAAAACATAGTCTTGAGATAGAACATTGAAAACCCAACTTGTAGCGCACCACATTACTTGAAACTTGAAATGTGGAAATAGATAGATAATTTGAACTCATACTCCAAACCACAAGAACACAAAATTAACTATAGATAAATGAAAAGCATTTATTTGAACCTTCTCGACCACAACAACACAGTCTTCACTCTACTAGCTTTAGAAACATTTGAAATAAATTCTATGCTCTAAAAATAGGAACACACATACTTCACACTTTCCTTTAAATATCTTCTAAAATGAAAGGCTATATATTCAAATACAAAGGAATATGGATAATTCTCCAAATATTTTTAGTGCAACTTCTTGAGCCACTAACTACATGGAAAATTTTTATACTTTCGTTCATATCATATGCAATGCTTTACACCTAGAGATAGAGAATACAATCATTCTCAACATTATAGACTAAAATTATGGAATTCTTCATCAACATGATGAAACCACAACCTCACAACACTTTTGATAATCACATCAACACAACCATCTACAATAATCTCCATTCTATTGACATCAATGAAAAAATCTGCAACAAGATTGCAACATAAAGCTCAGGTGACAAGATAATATTTTCACAATCTAATCAAATGGAAACTAAACTACAAGTAGAAAGAATGAGGAAATCACTTAATTAAAGAAATATATGCTTAAATAAGAATATCTAACATACAAAAATGGAAAGAGAAAAAGGTATGTACTTTACCACTAAGAGGACTAAGCCTTGACCATGGATGATAGTGCACAGTGGTGATGTAAGCACCCCATGTTGTAATATTTGATAAAATAAAAATTAAGAGCATTAAATTTGCAATGCCTAGCTCATCAAATCCATATATTTTCACACAAAACAAAGAGGAAAAATTTTGGGGGCTACTTTAGGGCTTGCCTTAGTCCAACCCTTGTTTTGGTGTTTCCACCTCCATGGACATCCAAACATAGAAATAGAGAAAAACAAATGAAATTTAAAGATGTGTTATAGAAACAAACCCCACAGTGGAGAAATAGAGAAAAAACATAAAATTTAAAGACGTTTGATAGAAAAAAATCCCATAGTGGAGGAGAACCCCTATCATGAATATAATATACATGCAATAGATAATATTTAATAGAAGAGACAAAGAGACAAGAGATTGTTACCAAAAACCTGTGGCTCCCCTCTTGGCTTGATATATGTGATCATCTTACATGCAAGAGAGCCTTGACTATTACTTTGATAGAAATCCAATAGTTCTTTGCTATGAAAGCATGAGAGAATGAGAAGAGTGAAGTAGAAGGATAAGAGAAGCAATATAAAACAAGAGAGTGAGAATGAATGATAATGAGAGTGAAAAGAGGAGTTTTATGAGGTTGCATGGGTGGGAAGATTCGTTACATCAATGTTTCTACCACAATGACATATGTCATAGGCAAGGGATGTGAAATATTCTAATTTGAATCTTGGAAATTTTGGGGACTTCCATGTGTCACACAATATTCCTACTCAAAAATTTGCAAGAATGAAATATTCAGGTTGCTAGTGCTTCATCATTGTTTCCTTTGAAGCTAGAATCATGAAATTTTGACTTATACTTTTTTGTCATTAATACGGTGAGCTAGATGCACAAGTGTGAAATTTCCACAAGGTGTAATTTTATAGCACTACATTTTGCCTCAACACTAAAGTAGTTAAGAAGACACAAACATCAAATTTGAAATTTTGAAATTTTGACAATTTTATAGATTTGTGCAAAAAAGGATACTATAGAGGCTGCAAAGGTTGAGCAGGTGAATATTGATGATGCCCCTAGTGTTTGAGATTAGTGAGAAACTACAACACTTGGCATGAAGCTTTGTTCTACAAAACTCAAAATTGGGTTAGTTTCAAAATTAAAAGAAGCTACCATGAAAAGAAGAATTCTTAAGAAAATTTTGATGAATTAGAAGAAATATTTGATGAAGAAGTGAGTATATTCCCCCTCCTATATTTTTTTTTGACTAGGTGGGGTAAAAAAAGGAGGGAATGAAATTTTTTGCCACAAAAAATGGGAAAAAATGAGCCTATATATGCCTAGGTGGGCCCATGGAAGGGTCATTTTAACTATTCACTATGAGGATTTTCTTGAATTTTCTTGAGATTTGTTAGAAAAATTCCTTGCAGATGAGAATTTAGGCTACTATAGATTGACCAGCTATGCATCGATGTGGTGAGGGGTAACCCACCTAATGAGGTACACAATTATTTTTCACCAACTTGTCATTCTAGCACGCTTTTTAGAATTTTAATTTCCTCGAGTAGTATAGACATCGATCCAACATGACAATGTTTGGAGGACACATTCGCATCCTACTAGCATTCCAACATCCATTGACCATTTTGGTGTCCTTCCTATGTGTTGTCATCAGCCATGATAGCCTCAAACACCAGCATGCCATGCAAACATTTGTGCAACATGCTATAGTCTCAAAGGTAGACCTAATAAATTTGGGTTTTTTTTTATGATTTAAAGTTAGAAGATATTTGAGATGTAGATTGTTTTAACATAAGATTTTTATTTTTTAGGAGTGGCTCGAGATTAGGGAGCAAAGTAGTGGGGTGATTCTATCATTACTGTGTAGTTGCAATAATGAGTTTGGCATGGATGACTATGGTCTACTTCAACACATCAGGCTTTGGTGGTTCTATATGATGCTAGAGATCTGATTCCATGCTCCTATGCTCATGTAACTTATGGAGCATTGGGATTCAAATACCTCTTATATTTCATCTCCTAACAAGGGAGATTATTGTTTCTTTGGAGGATGTCTACCCCATCCTATTCCTTCCCATGCATGGAGAGTGGGTGGCATATGAGGAGGGTAGGATGGCCGAAGATGCCTAGGCCATGTATCAGTATTGACTTAGCCACTTAGTCCCAAAGGAGATGAATGGGCATATCAACATGCATTGGATCAAGCAGGGCCAAGTAGCAATGTCATTGGTGCATTGGGTAATGATCATAACTATCACCTTGTGGGTTACGATGGACAAGTGAGGCTCTCACCTCCATGGGGGCCTTTGACACTACATCAAGGTGATGGATGAGTAATGAACTATATTTTATTGGGGTTAGAGCATGCTCACCCACCTCTACCATGACCTCGATAAATATGTGCACTATGAGTATCATAGAATTACTACCTACACACTTCTTCAAGTGTGGGAATTCAAGTTCATCTGATGCATGAGACTGATTGGGTATCCCTTAGGCCTGGCATAGGGATTTATTCGAGCACATGTGTGCCCCTTGATACAAAATTGTAGGTATAGTGACCTACAATTTTGGTAGTAGAGGATAGATATTTTGAGGGGCCAAATAGTAGATGGTGGCCCTATAGGCAGATGGAGACCTGGCCATATGACAAGAGTTAGCTATGGAGGATGCAACTATTGGAAATGAGATTTTTTGGAAGTTTGATTGCATCAAATGGTTGTCATTTATTTCAATAGGTTGTCATTGATGTCAACAGGTTGTCATTGATGTCAACAGGTTGTCATTGATGTCAACACTATACCAAATGTATGAGACATTTACTGAAAGGTACTCCCTATCAAAGATGTTCTTTATTAGTGAATTGGTGTGCTGGTTTTTGGTTTAGATTATACCACAAGATAAGTTATGACTTTGATAAATTAACTATGCCATTACGACTTACTCAGATAGCTATATTCAAGATCTTGAGAAGTTTTGTGTTGGGGGCAGTAAGTTATCAATGACAGATTTTAACTCTATACTCTATAGTTGGTTGACGGTTTAAAGCTTTTATGTTTGGGGTCCGGTCTTGGCCAATCTAACACATGTTATGTATTAAAATGATTGAATTTACCTTGGGGATTTATTGTATATATCCTATCTGACTAAATATAATTATGCTAACAAGAGTTCTCTTTTATTGTTTTGCTTTCATCCAATTAGGCTAACCTAATTGATGAATGAAATATACCTATATATATGAGACTCTCTAGAGAAGAAAAAGAGATGTATGTGAGCATTGTGAGCATATGATCATGGTGTGAGCCTAAATGATTTATGAATTGAAGACCAAAACAAAATTATTTAGTGATTATTGGGAGAAGAAGTACCACTTATACTGAGCTTCCTTTGGAACCAAATTCCGCACAAGGAAGGTGTATTCCACCAGTTCACACTTTTGGCAATGATCCATAACTTTAATATTCTAGCAGTAAGCCATCTATTGTATCTTCGAGTTGTAGCCCCATGGACAGTAAGTCTAAAAAGTGAGTCCTTCTATTGGAAATGAGGCCTAGACAGTGAGCCTTTTTGTAATTAGTTTTGATATTATCTATATTGTGAGTTAATCCTCACCATGGTTTTTCCCTTTTTAGGTTATCCACATAAATTTGGTATTACTGTGTTTTGTGATGGTTTTCATTTTCTGCACTTGTACTTAATGTTTAATCATTTATCAATTTTAAGGTCTTGTTTTGGTAAATAACTTAAGGATTTGAAATTTGGTGGCAACTAATTCAACCCCCCCTCTCAATTGTCCAATTCAATAATTTGTATCAGAGCTTGGTCCTTTGGAATGATTTTAACAACTTGAAGGAGATCTTGGTAGGTTGAACAAAATGGTGAAGGGATCTGAATCATTTGAATAATTAAGAACAAAGACTATACAATCTAAAAATGAAGATCTAAAAGAAAATTTCAAGCAAGAAAATGAATGCATTTAGAAACTAAATGTGATCCTATTAAAATTTTAAGTTCCTAATGTGAGATGCTAATCAAATAATGAGTAATGTAATAAGAGGAAATAACACAAAAGAGGACACCTTAATGATTAGCCTAAGGCAAGATAATTATGAAAGCAAGATAAAACAAATTGATTGTTGATTATGCCTTCAAATGTCTCCTTCCTTGGTTGGCCCTTGATCTTTGGATGTCTTATGTGCTCCTTGGATGACAATGGAGTTAAATGGACGCAAGATGCAAGATGGATTCATGAGAAATGCTATGGAGAAATTAAAATGCTGCAAATGACAATTTGGCAAGAGTTTGGTAGCAAAAGACTTGATTCCAAAATGAGAGAAATGAGGGGGTATTTATAAGATAATTTGAATTCTCTAGAGAATTCAATGGTTGAGATTGATCCAACAAAGCCAAGATGAAGGGATATGGTGAGTTGAGGACTCACAATCCCTCACATCTTGACATGTGGAATGTGAGATGTCCTAGGGTGGAATGATGTGGAAATGAGGTGGAAGAAAAGTACATGAGGTGGATGAAGGATGAGTACCTTGTAGGTACCTTGGGAGATGAGAAGATTTCCTCAAAAAAGAACTTCTTGTCCCCAAATGAGAAGGAAAGAGACATTTGAAGAATTTTAAAATTCGTCAAAAATATCCATGGGAAAAGGGGAAGTGGTTGGAGAAATAAATGTGAATTAAAAATTCACATGCTTAAGAGAATTTATTGGATAAAAGAAGGTCTCCAAAAGCTGGAGATTCGTCACATGTGGGTGATGTGACAAGTCCAAGGTTCTAGAAGTCCTTGGCACATGTAAAGTGACAAGTCAAGCTTTCTAGAACTTTGCATAGGGATGGGGAAGACCTTGGAAAGAGAAAAGTGAATTAAAAATTCACATGGGGAAGAGAGAAGCCTCGGGTAAATAAATGTGAATTAAAAATTCACATGAGAAAGAGAGTCAAGGCCAAGAAAGGCAAGTGGAAAGGTTGACAAGAAAAGGTAAGCCAAATGTGGTTAATGACTTTGATTAAGGTTGTGCAAACACATGATTAGGATAATTAATGAGATATTATAGGAAAGTGGGAGATTATGGAGGATGTGACACCTAATCAAGATTAAGTGGTGCACATCCTAATCACAGATTAATTAATTTAATCTGGATTAAAAGAGGGTTATGGAGAATGTGACAAGGAGAGAGAAAAAAAGGAACTAAAAACTGGTTTTAATCCAAGTAATTCAAATGACTAAATTAATTAAATTGTTTCATTTATTTAATTTAGAGAAGAAAAGGTGTAAGGTAAAGTATTTAATTTATTTAATTACATACTTTAGGAACCTTAGGCAAAAGATGAAATAATGATTAAATAAATTATTTAATCACTATTAATGACATAGATGAATATAGTAGACAATTTAATCATATGGAAGTGATCAAATTTATATGTCTACATTTTTTCCCTCTTTGAAGTATTGTTAGAATAACCGTGCTTTGAAGAAAAAAAAGTGCAGATGACTCTATAGAGGAAGTAACTGGAAGATGATGCCCTTGCGTGGGGAGGAGAACCTGAGTTGTCCAATTAGTGGGGGAATGGATGAAGATGCCCCAATCCTGCAAGGGAATTACCATGATAGGAAAAAAAGATAAATATGAAGGGTATGCCCCCTCGAGAGGATGACAGGGGAAAAAGAGGGGTCCTGAGTGACCTCTCGATAAGAAGAAATGGATGGTATGGTTGGAAAGAGGGCAAAAAATTAGGCGATTTTTCCTTTTGAATGAAGTCATTTAGACAAACGGGGTGCAAATGGTGGCCCCGGGAAGGAAAGGGATTAATTAGAGTAGAAAACGGTAAATAGAGGTAAAAAAGACCTCTTAAAAGAGGGGGAAAGTGAATATAAGGTAATTTTAAAAATTACCTCACCTCATTTGCATTGTAGCAGTTGAGAGAAGAGGAGAAGAGAGTAAGCAAATGAGGAGTGAAGATGCCGCAGGATAATGACACCGAGATCATCCACCGGGTAGATGAGGTTCGATGGTCCTACAGTTAGCAGGGTGGGCCCCACCACATAAGCAACAAAACACTCTATGCATTATTTTCATAATTTTAATGCATTTAAAATGGTTTATGAAAAATGTAAAATATGGGTTTGGTGGACGGTTTAGAATACAAAAATGGGTAGTTAGAAAAAAACAAAAAAAAATTGTTAAAAAAAATGGAATTTGGAAAAAAACGATTCGTCGGGAGCTGGGTGAATACGCCCTCTGACAAATGGATTTTTCGTGGCTTGGGGTGGGTCTGCCCCTACTGAGGAGAGGTTCACCCCACTATAGGGGTGGGTCCACCCCGCTATAGGGGTGAGTCCACCCCGGCCAAAGGTGTATCTGCTCTATGGCCGGGGGGGGTGTATGTCACCGCGACTAGCGGCGACACCACCTAGTTGTGCCCCGCAGCCAGTGGTGATGATTCTGCCTTGGCCGGCGGGGTCGCCTTGGCTATGGGTGGGTCTGCCCTGCTTCAGGGGTGGGTCTGCCTCGGCCAAGGGCGGGTCTGCTCCATTGTAGGGGCTAGGCTGCCCTGCGGCCGGGAGGGAGGAGGGATGGGGAGATGGGAAAGAGAGAGAAAGAGAGAGAAGAAGAGAGAAAAAAAGAGAGAAAAAAAAAGGAAAAAGAAAGTCGTGTGATTAGAAAGAGAAATTGATGAAGAATTTAATAAGGTGGCTGGTATGTTTGCAGGATTTTGGTCGATTACAGACCCATGATCGGAGGCTAGAGGCACTGGCGGCAATGATAGAGGCGATGAGTGGGGTGGACCATGCAACACTGGAGCAGGTGGAGTTATTGCACTTAGTGTAGTTTCCAGAGATGAGAGTGCATCGGATGATGCTGACAACCTTGATAGAGAGATGGAGCTCTGTGACATCGAATTTTCATCTACCGACAGGGGAGATGACGGCGACTTTAGAGGATGTGTGGCAGATTTTGAGGTTACCTATATCAAGTCAGTTAGTGAGTGAGGTGGTGTCGAGAGGAGTGCAGTTAGATGAGACTATCCTGGTGCTATTTGGGCGAGATGACCTGCCGATACAGAGGGGGCAAATAGATATAGATAGATGTCTGGCCTTAGGATTGCTAGCATTACCACTATTTTTGTGCTATCTGATTAGTGGGATACTACTGTCAGATTGGAGCAGGTGATTCTATAGCTTATAGTACATGGAAGTGATTCAGTATATTGTCGAGTGGTGGGAGGGACAGTTTTCCTAGGGGTTATATGTATTGGCCCAGTTATATCGAGATATGCATGTGATTTGTTATCGGGGGATGTAGAGTGTGATGCACAGGATGCTATTATAGGTGTGGGGGTGGGAGCATATTGTGGTGACAAGACCCATAGTGGTTAGGAAATGAGAGTTGGATGATAGAGAGCTAGTGGCTTGGGAGTTCGGGGCAGCCCGGGGCTACATCTTACAGTATGGGATGCAGGGAGAGATGGATAAGTGGAGGAGAGAATTTCATGAGTTACGGGAGGAGCACATTGTATGGTGGCCATACATGTATTGGCGGTTTAGAGGATGGAGGACCGAGGAGGAGAGACATCAGAGATTCTTTAGATGTAGATGTCTCCTAATTGGGAGTCAAGGACACATAGTGGAGATGCATCATCCAGGCAAAGTGATTTCGCAGTTTGGACTCATGCAAGATATTCTAGGAGTGCCGACTATGTTTCGTTGGCTTACCAGAGAGGTACCATGGGGAGCGAGGTTGTTAGCGAGGGAAGCAAGGGAGGCATGGGTGATGGCTGGCGGGGGGGCCCTATCCAGGGAGGGGGGAGGGTCTAGAGGATGCCGGAGTGACAGATCAATATGGTCGGTGGTTTCTCAACCATCGATGGGAGAGAGTTACACTGGAGGTGCCTGCTATGGGAGCCATGGAGTGGGGGCCAGAGGATGAGTAGGAGCAGGGGGAACAGGAGGAGGGGGGCTAAGAGGATGTCGGTCATTTGAGTGGTGGGTCAGATGAGGGTGGCACTGGAGATCAGCCAGAGAGGAGGAGGGTCAAGAGGAGGTGACCTTGGAGGAGGGTGAGGAGAGATGTGAGAGAGGAGATGGAGGCAGGAGGATGAGGTGATGGGGGGAGGAGATGGAAGCAGGAGGGCAAGGTGATGGGGGGGCCAGAGATAGAGGTGGTGAGACTAGAGAGCAAGCTAGAGGTGGAGATGCTTGGGGTGAGGGAGAGGAGGGCTACTCAGATAGGGATTGGTGGTAGAGTACAACAGAGATGAGTGCAGGTGAGAGCTAAGCAGGAGCAGGAGGAGGTGAGGGCTATAGATCCATAGGAGGAGGCAAGGGCTATAGATCCATAGGAGGGAGCAAAGGGTGTGGAAAATGTCAGAGGACATCCTGGGGGGATGACCGAGAGCAATTGTTAGATGAGGGTCGAGCCAAAGATAGGGGTGGAGTAGGAGCTAGAGGGGGAGAGGTGGCTTGGAGGGTAGCCTATGAGACTAATGAGGGTGGGGAGGAGGGGACAATTGAGGAGGATTTGATTGACGAGATGGGTTGAGCAGGTGTAGGAGGAGATGGAGGGGGAGGCTATGGACCTGGATGTGCAGGTGGTGGAGCCTCTAGTAGTAGTACCAGCGGTGATAGTTGATGATCTAGTGATGTTATTGAAAGGGGCCCAGGCGAGGGTATGGGTGTTAGAGGAGGAGTTGAGGAGGGCAGAGGTAGAGGTGCCAAGAGTGACAGAGTCAGAGATGATAGTGTTTGATTGTGTTGTGGGTCATCTAACGATAGATATACAGGTGGTTGAGAGAGAGAGGGATGAGACACAACTAGGGATGGAGAGAGTACGAGGGGAGCTGGCTCGGGTGACATGGGACCAAGACAGGTTAGAGGCAGTGATGTTAGTAGCACAGATGTGAGGTCAGCTAGAGCCAGTAGGGGGAGGAGACTATGTCTCAGCGAAGTGTTCTTAGTGGGCCGAGAGGGAGATGGAGACGTTGAGAGTTCAGATTGTGGGACTTCTGGAGGAGAGGACAGCATTGTAGGAGAGGGTATCTATGACAAAGGTATCTTTAGAGGAGATGAGAGTGAGGGTCGAGGCTGTAGAGGTCGGGTTAGAGATAGTGCAACAAGAGAGAGAGAGAGTGCACAGGGATAGGTGCAAGCACTATAAGGGGAGAGGGATAGTGTACTAAGACAAGTCCAGATCCTATAATTCCAGAGAGACGCAACTGTGGGATGGGCAGAGAATGCTGAGAGGGATATAGCACAGAGGCAGGCACATTGAGGGTAGGGTGATGAGACAAATTTAGTTGTATAGGGCTTGCAAATAGAGCTATAGAGTGTACAGGCAGAGAGGAGGAGGACCATAGAGTAGATACAACTGCTGATAGCAGCACAGGAGGCATGGGAGTAGGAGCGGCGAGCCATCACCAGAGAGCAGGATAGATACAGGTATGAGCGAAATGCTACTCGGTTCTAGGCTGGGTAGAGAGATAAGTACATGCATGAGGCGATGTACTGGAGAGGTGTGTATGAGTAGGTAGTGCCAAATCTGGCACAACATATAATGCACTATGTTAGGAAGATACCACAAATGTCGGTACCATTCTAGTCTTTAGGGACATAGACCAGGGGGTACAATGATTTTCAGCCAACTGCCTCTCGATTTGGGATTCTAGCTCATGAGTCACAAGGGACACCGACACATAGGGGACCGATGCCTGAGTCTCCTTAGAGGTCAGGTGTGGGCAACTCAGTGTAGGCAGAGGACAGGTGATAGGATACAGGTGCTTTTGATAGGTACCGGATGGAGATGTAGCACATATTCTTAGATGATGCACCTTATTTTGAGGATGGGATGTATGTGATTATGATATGACTGTATTTTGGATATGAGATGGTTATTGTATTATTTTGATGATGATATGTGATGGTTCCCATTGATATTATGTCAGACATTTTTGTGACAGATGATTTATGTTATGAAAATGGTTAGATATTTATGTTTTTATGATAGATGATGTATGTTATGCATATGTATATGATGTTTTTGTGTTGATATGGATGTTGTGTTATGATGTTAACAATATATTTATGCATGTGTAGATGATGTGATTATGGATGATGTTAATGATTTATGAATGGTAATGCAATTGTATATATGATATAATTAATATGGGTTTAGTAATGATGCATAGGTGAATATGAAAACATATGGAAATGTATGGATGAATGAATTTAATGAATTGATGCAAATGGATAAATGAATAGATGTAAATGGATAAATGAACCTATATGAATTGATGCAAATGAATGTAGACATAGGTATCAATGGGTAGGTGATAGGCGTAGGGTGTGTGGAGCGCAGTACCTATCAAGAACCATAAGGATCCTGAGAAGAAAATTTAGTAAGAGGGAATGATATTTTGCACAACCAAAATCAGGGGTCATAGATGTAGGAGCAAGAGGGGAATATGCAATGAGATGAAATGAAACATGAATGCATTTTTCCATCTTTTAGAGCACTGATTTTTGCTCTAGCATATGACATCGGGCGTCATGGTATGTAAATCAAGACAGATTAATGTCTAATGCATAAAACAAACACAACAAACAAGAAGGTTATCCCAATACCCCAAAGTCACGATGACTTTGGTCAAGCCAGGTATTGGAATAACCACAAGCACAAAGGGATGCCCCCACATAACACAAGATCCAAGAGGAATCCTGGTGGGTACCATGCAAAGAATCCCAGTAGACAACAACAATAAAATAGTCAAGAGATGCCCCTATGGTGACTAGGAAAAACACACCATAATATGATGGACCATGGCAATCTTGAATAGTGATGATAGGGAGCTCAAATGATAAACAAAATCCAAAAGTACCAAAAGATCGTGATCAATTACAAGCATCCTTTGCCATAAGATCCCAAGGATGGGTGGAGTTGATGTGGTTTGTTAGGAAGGATGCATCCTATTAAGACCGATGATGGATACTAAGCTAAAGTGACCTAGATGACACAGGATAATTACCATTGGGTAGATTTCTTGATACGAGAAGATCTTGTTTGTGAAGAATCAACGATGATAGGGGCATACTTGACAACAAGACAACAAGAGGACAAGACACAACCTAAAGACCTGGGGGCTCGGGGGTTGATCAAAGATCAGCCTTTCTTATGTGAAAGCGCATAGCCCTCGTAGTTGTAGGTCATGATCGATAAGTTCAAAATTTTTGAGGGATAAGGTTATGGTGCAAACAAATAAGCATTCAAACATGGTAGGGAGGTCAATGTGATTCAAATCATCATACGCATGTATGATGGACTCTTCCTCCGGTATGTCTTTAAAGGAACCATTGTCAACATTAACATTGTTAGAAGTGCTAGAGGATGTCATAGGACCCTTTTGTTTAGTATCATAACCCAAACCCAAATTTCTTGGATGGATGGTGGTTGCTTCAATGGGCTGACGTTTTCCTTGTTCTTCCGCACCAAAGCCTCTGCCTTGGTAATGACACTTTTCAATGAACTTGGAGGCACATGGATAGACTTCTTGAAAGTATTCTATAACGGGACATGGTGGCTCAGGGTCCTCCCGATAAACCCATTGACTGATATCTTCGTCCATTTGATCCTAAACGGATCCCAGATCATTGAATTTTGTCGAACCCATGTTATTGGAGGTGAGTATAAGTGTCTTTTCTTCCACTTTTGGTATTGGCATAATTGGTTGTCCATATGTGCGGGGTGAAGGTGGCATGGTTGCCACATTGAGTGTGGTATGCATTTTGTATTTGCCACATCCCTTGTCTATGATCTAGACCTTGGTGACAGTGGAAGCAGGTGTGGATGATGGTGGCGATGAGGTGTTTAGTGTATTGGTGGATGGGTCAGGATCAGATGTTGGGGATGCCCCCATTTCGACTCCTAGGCAGTAATGTGAATGCAGAAAATAAGCTTCCAAGGCATGACAATATTCAAAAGGTTGGGGGTCAGCTTGTATGGTGACTTCCATTCCTTGAAATGGGAACTTTAAGCATTAATGATAGGTGGATGGGATGACTTGCATAGAATGAATCCATGGATGGCCAAGAAGGATGTTGTATGGAAGTTCAAGGTCCAGAACATGACACATAGTGTACTATACAATGGGGCCCACTTGAATAGGGAGGCAAATAATACCCTTAGAATCCCACTCTGCATTATCATGTGCCTTGATGGTGATAACTTGACTTCTTAGATCAGCTTGGGTGTATCCAACCTGTTGTATGAATTTTAATGTGAAAATATTTAGGGCCAAACCATGATCTACCAATACCCTTTTTACTTTTTGACAATTTAAACCAACCTCAAGATGGAGGGGGCAATTGTGGCTTGAATCAAGATGTGGCATGTCTTTTTGGCTAAAGGCTAACTGATAGGTTTATGAGAGATTGCCTACCAATGCTTGGAATTGGGTAGGTTTAATATTATCAGGCACTTGTGTGCTTTGCAAAGCCTTAGTCAAGATGTCTTGATGCACAGGGGATGACTTAAGCAGATCTAAGATGGATATTTGGGCTGGAGTCTTGCCTAGATGATCTAGGATGTTATATTGTGAATTGACAAATGGTCGTTGGGTAGATGGAGGAGCTGCTGGGACTGTGATGCGGGTTCGCCGAGTGGTAACAACACATTGTGGATCTTTTCCTTTGACATGCATCATGGATACATGTGGCTCCGATTGTTCTACATATGAGACCACACCTTGATAATTGTAGGGTACATTTTTACAGCTGATGTTATTGGTGCTATTACCTTGCTTGTTATTTTTACTAGGTCCAGGATTAGAGTTGGACATACTAGGACCCCGATTGTGGTTAGGAAAAGCATTTTGATATATCTGGAGTTGAGTATTGGATGAAGATTTTGCATTAGCATCTACATGGATTTCACTTCAATCGATGAGGCCTTGAATGTAGTTTTTTAGGCCTTGACATTTATCTAAGGTATATTCCTTAATCTTGTGAAATTCACAATATTTGTTGTCTTTAAACCATGTAGGTTTGGGTTTAGAAATATCAAGAGGTTTGGTGACAGGATATGTGATGGGATAATTAGCTTGAATAAGCTTGTTAAACACCATGCTAAGGGGTTCTCCCAACTAAGTGAACTATCATTTGTTTCCCCCTTGGTTATTTTGGCTGGATTGTTGCCGTGGTGCCCCTTGAGGGATGAATATGGTGTTCTAGACTGACGATTGTTGCTGAGGAGGGTATCTTTGCATAGTGGTGGCCACTTGAACATGTTTGGTGTCAGTGACACCATCATTGACAACATTTTTATTTCTATTCCAATAATGAGGTTTATCCCCAAAGGATTTCTCTTTATCAGAATTAAAATGTTTGACTTACCCTTTTGCAACAAGGGATTGTTCCAAGATAGGGCCCTTCTCCATGAGTTCCACAAAGGTGGTGATACAATGGAGTTGGAAATTATGAGCCATGTCTCAGTGGGAATTTTTTATAAATAGTGTGACCATGTCTTTTTCTATTGGTGGGGATTTCATCCTACTAGCCAAGGCACACCATCTTTGCAAGTAGCTTGCAAAGGTCTCTCCATCACATTGTTTTTCTTTTAGGAGATCAAGTGTGTCAATATCCTTCTCTAGATTAAAAGAGAAGTGGGAGACAAACTATTTAGATAATTGTGCAAAGGTTTTGATAGATCCCTTTTCAAGACCCATAAACCAGTTAAGGGCAACCCCTTGTAGACTTTTTGGGAAAAGTCGGATAAGATAATTGTCATTATGCATGACCTCTTGGCAATGGGCATAAAATTATTGAAGGTGAGATCTAGGATCCTTGGTTCCTTTGTATTTATCAAATTTTGGTATCTCAAAATGTTTGGGAAAAGGAATCAAGGAGATGGAGGGATCAAAAGGATAAGGACATATGTCCTCAAAATTGAATGATTGTTTACCCGCTCCAACTTGTAGGTCCTTTAATGTTGCTTTTAATTCTTCCAATTCCTTATTGACGAGAGTTGTGGAAGTCAAAGTGGATTGATTGTATGGATAATATTGGGGATATGATGAGGATGGCCCTACTGTTATTGGATCATAAACGGGTTGAGTTGAATATGAATGTGTTGGTTGATTGTAAGTGGATTGATAGTTGGATGATTGATTGTGTTGAGTGGGAGCCACTTGTGGTTGATAGTAGGAAAGAAGAGAGGGGTCCTATTGCTGTGTAGCATTTTGGTAATGCATGGAGGTAGGGCCTCTTTGTTGATGTGATGATGGTTGTTGGTAATAGGAAATGTAAGGTGCCCCCTATTGGTGAGTTTTTTTTTGTTGAAAGTAGGGTGGATAGGATTGGTATTTTTGCACAATGGTGGGTTGTTGCATGGCATATGGGTATGGATTCGATGTTTTTTGGTGGGGATGATGTTGAGGTTGTGAAATATTGGTGTAAGGTGGTGGTTGGGTATGTGTCTGGTTTTGCACATTCTGATGAGGATTCGTATGGGATGGAATAGTGTATGTGCTGAAGGGATGATAGAGGTACTTAGTAAGCGGGTTATGGTGTGTTTTTGTAGGGATATGCACATGTTGCTGTGGGGATCATTGTTGTTGTTGATGAGATGGGTGAGATAAGATATGTTGTTGATGAGATGGGTGAGATGAGATATGTTGTTTTTGCTATGAGGTAGGTTGCACTACTTGATGTGATGGTTGTGTGCGAATGGTAGTGTGTTGCGGATGTTGTGGATGCAAGGGTTGAGATGAAGCTAGAATAGTAGCTGCATGTTTTGGTGGTGCTGGTAGTGTGGTGGATTGGTGTGGATTATTTGGAGGTTGTTGAAATGTAGGAGGTAGTACATTGGTAAGTGTAGCTGTGCCCCCAATATTAGAATATGGAGGAGGAAGCGGTGTAGTAGATGGGATGTATGGTGGCATGCCATAGGTATGGGGAACATTAGGATCAGGTGGTGGAATAGTAGATATTGTGGTTGGAAGATGAGGATATTCTTGGACTTGATGGATGACAACATTTCCAAATCCGGGGTGGTACCAATTTTCAGCTGGTGCACCTTCAAGAACGTAGGAACCTTCTGGAACATTTTGTGAGGTTTGTGGGTCAACAAATGCGGGAAGGGCATATTGTGATGTATTGAAACCAGATGGTGGTTTCAATCCCTTCATGAGTAAGGTGGAAAGGATCTTATCCCCATGTTCATTTAGGAGATGATCAGTCATTTGGATAGTGGCAGGATTACTGAGATATTCATCAACGGTGACTTCGAGTTGATTGACCATATTTTGGTCACTAGGTGGTGTGATATTCTGGATGCCGGTGTTCGATTGAGATAAGAAACCATTATGGGGATCATGTGGAATTTTATTAAGATCTCAAGGGACATTTGGTTGGGAACCTTGAGTTTGTTGGTCTGCCATTTTCTTTTTTGTTTGTGAATGGGTTTGAACAAGCATGAACGTGCAAAACAACTAAGTGATTTCAAGATGCAATCTCTAAAGGATGATCTAGGTGATGATTTGGATTGATTGATTTAGATTGGATGATGGATCAATTGGATGATTTGGATGAGAATTGGATTTGATTGGATCAATTGGATAAGATAGGATTTGATGGATCAATTGATGATGTATCAATTTGATGATTTGGATTGGGATTGGATTGTTTGGATCAAATAATGATGTATCAATTGGATGATTTGGATGAGGATTGATTTGATTGGATCAATTGATGATGTATCAATTTGGATGAAGATTGATTTGATTGGATCAAATTTGATGATATATTAGTTTGATGATTTGGATAAGGATTTGATTTGATTGGATCAAATTTGATGATTTGGATAAGGATTTGATTTGATTGGATGATGGGATTTTGATAGATTGGATTGGATTGGATGATGGATCAATTGATGATATATCAATTTGATGATTTGAATAAGGATTGGTTGATGGAGGGGATCCTAAAACCTAATTTAGAAATTACCCTAAGTGACTTATTTATAACGTTGGTTGATCAGATTGAGCAAGCTAAATCAATGATCACGACACCGAACCCACCTTGAGATAGAAGGGGATTGATTTGGGCCAATGACGTCGAATTACAACACAAATCCACCTCAAGATAGAAGCGGATTGATTAGGTTGAAGACAAGGATTGATATGTAGGATAACAATCAAACTTAATGCCTTGGTCAATTCGAGAGATAACTCCTAAAATAAGGTTTGAGGGATTTTGTGTTGAGAGATGATGATGGATGCAAATGAAAGATGTGTGGTTGAAGTGATATTTTTGGAAAGTGTAAATGTTTAGGTCATACAGTAAGATGGGTATCCCAAATAGTGGAATGATCAATAAGAATGTGATAAATGAACTTTTTAGAAAGGTTAAATGGAGGTTTGGATTGGTTAGATGAGTATTTAGGATGATCAAATGGTCAAATGGATACTTTGGGAGTTCAAACAGAGGTTTAGAATGGTCAAATAGATGAAACTATTCATTCAGGGGGCATATCCGCACTTCTACAGAAAAAATAGTGGATTAGGAGGGCGTATCCGCCCTTCTGTAGGAAAAATGTTGAAACAGGGGGGAAAATCCGCCCCTCTGAAATAGAAAATGTTGAAACAGGGGGGAAAGTCTACCCCTCTATAGTGGAAAATGTTGGAATAGGGGGGCAAGTTCACCCCTCTACAGAAAAACAATGACTTGGTTTGGATGAGGGATTATGACAAGGACTTAAAATGACTTAATGAAGGTTTGACTTATCAAAATTTACTGGTTTTTCATAGAAAGACACTTTGAACAAGTACAATCCTATGATTAGTATTAAGGGGTATGGCCAGCAAAGGTCTTACTCTAGGATGAACAAGGTTTCTAGGGAGTCCTCGATATATGCTCGGTACGTGAGGCACAACCATGAACACTAGTCCATCACAAGCATGAGTCGAGAACCCCAGCGAGATATTGAAAGGCTCAGACTAACTCTTCATATCTATCTAGGTATCACCCTAGCTTCGATGTTTCGCCAATTATGATGCAACTAGATTGGGGTACAACTTTTCCTCTCCCCCCTTTTAATACCTTGCCGATACACGTGGTTGGGATCATCCCTCGGGGTGATGAAATCCCCAAGCAAGTCCTACTAAGAAGAAGACACTAATTGTTTCCAACTACCCCTCTGGATCCGCACAAAGTGCAAAGGGGAAGGTGAAAATGAACTAATGCCCCCTTAGGGTAACACAAAGAAAAATAAACACAACAAGCAGCAAGTATTGATTTCCCCCTAATTATGCTAAGTGAATAGATAAAACAGGAAGGAAAACTTTAAAATTTGAATAAAATAAAGGCCCTACAAGGAAGTGTTAGCTATTTTATCTTTTGTTCTTTGTGAATTTCAGCAAAATACTACAAGACATTAGCAAGAAATCTGACTTCACCCACCAACAAACAGGGTTAGAGAGTTAGAACTTAAAACAACAAAAAAAGAGAGGCAAAAACGAAGCTAAAATGCAACTTTTTTACCTTCTCGAACATGCTATTTAGGGAAAATCCAACCCTCTACAGTGAAAAATGCTGAACCGGGTGGGAAAATCCGCCCCTCTATAGAAAATAGTTAGAAAATGTTGAACCGAGAGGGAAAATCTGCCTCTCTACAGAAAACAGTTAGAAAACGTCAGAACAGGAGGGCATATCCGCACTTCTATAGAAAAATGTTAGAAAACGTCTGAACAGGAGGGCGTATCTGCACTTCTGTAGAAAAATGTTAGAAAATGTCAGAACAGGAGGACGTATCCACACTTCTGCAAAAAAAATGTTATAAAACATCAGAACAGTAGGGCGTATCCGCACTTCTATAGTGAAAATTATCCGAAAACATCGGAACAGGAGGGTGTATCTACACTTCTGCAGTGAAAAATTTTAGAACATGTCAGAACAGGAGGGCGTATCCGCCCCTTTGTAGTGCCCAGGAGGGCAAGTCAACCCCTCTGCGGGGAAAATCCACCCCTTCATGACCCAAACCTACAAAAATCTTCAACAACAACAAACGTGAAGAAAAGAGACCCGTTTGTGGGTCCCACCGGGCATGCTAGAAATGTGATTCTATTAAAATGTTAAGTTCCTAATGTGAGATGCTAAACAAATAACGAGTAATGCAATAAGAGGAAATAACACAAAAGAGGACACCTCAATGATTAGCCAAAGGCAAGATAAGTATGAAAGCAAGATAAAACAAATTGATTATTGATTATACCTTCAAATGTCTCCTTCCTTGGTTGGCCCTTGATCTTTGGATGTATTGTGTGCTCCTTGGATGGCAATGGAGTTAAATGGATGCAAGATGAAAGGTAGATTGATGAGAAATGCTATGGAGAAATTAAAATGCTGCAAATGACAATTTGGCAAGAGTTTGGTAGCAAAAGACTTGATCCCAAAATGAGAGAAATGAAGGGGTATTTATAAGATAGTTTGAATTCTCTAGAGAATTTAACGGTTGAGATTGATCCAAAAAAGCCAAGATGAAGGGCTATGGTGAGTTGAGGACTCACAAGCTCTCACATCTTTACATATGGAATGTGAGATGTCCTACAATGGAATGATGTGGAAATGAGGTGGAAGAGAAGTACATGAGGTGGATGAAGGACAAGTTCCTTGTAGGTACCTTGGGGGATGAGAAAATTTCCTCAAAAAGGAAATTTTTATCCCCAAATGGGAAGGAAAGAGACCTTTTATCCAATAAATTCTCCTAAGCATGTGAATTTTTAATTCACATTTATTTCTCCAACCACTTCCCCTTTTCCCAAAGAGACATTTGAGGAATTCTAGAATTCCTGAAATGTCTCTTTGGGAAAAGGGGAAGTGGTTGGAGAAATAAATGTGAATTAAAAATTTAAATGCTTAGGAGAATTTATTGGATAAAAAGTCTCCAAAAAATTAGAGATTTGTCACATGTGGGTGATGTGACAAGTCCAAGGTTCTAGAAGTCCTTGGCACATGTAAAGTGACAAGTCAAGCCTTCTAGAACTTTGCATGGGGATGGGGAAGACCTTGGAAAGACAAAAGTGAATTACAAATTCACATGGGGAAGAGAGGAGTCTTGAGTAAATAAATGTGAATTAAAAAATCACATGGGGAAGAGAGTCAAGGCCAAGAAAGGCAAGTGGAAAGGTTGACCAGAAAAGGTAAGCCAAATGTGGTTAATGACTTTGATTAAGGTTGTGCAAACACATGATTAGGATAATTAATGAGAGATTAAAGGAAAGTGGGAGATTATGGAGGATGTGACACTTAATCAATATTAAGTGGTGCACATCCTAATCACAGATTAATTAATTTAATCTGGATTAAAAGAGGGTTATGGAGAATGTGACAAGGAGAGATAAAAAGAGGAATTAAAAATTGGTATTAGATCAAGTAATTCAAATGACTAAATTAAATAAATTGTTCCATTTATCTAATTTAGAGAAGAAAAGGTGTAAGGTAAAGTATTTAATTTATTTAATTACATATTTTAGGAACCTTAGGCAAAAGATGAAATAATGATTAAATAAATTATTTAATCACTATTAATGACATAGATGAATAGAGTAGATGATTTTAATCATATGGAAGTGATCAAATTTAGATGTCTACACTAAGAAATTAGATTAAAAAGTTCAAGTTGAAAAATAAAAAAGTTAACCAAAAACTAAAGGAAGAAAAGGAGACTATTGAGAATCTATGAATGAAAATTGAAGAAAGAAAAAAAGGTGGAAGAGAATATGAATTTTGCTATTGAACAAAACAAGATAGAGGAAGGATGTTTTAGAAAGATTATCAATTAGAAGATAGAAAAATGTGATAAGCTTGTACAAGAATTTGTAACCCTAAGACTTGGTCTAGAAAAAGTGAAATCTCATGAAGAGAGGTTCAAGAAAAGTTCTATAATTCTTCATGAGCTGATTTCATCTTAGAAACATGCAAAGAATAAAGGTGGTCTAGGACTTGAAGAAGGAAAAATCTCATAGACTAAACCAATTTTCAACAAAATAGACAATCAAAGGAAATTTCAAGGCGATACTTATCAACACAAGAATCAAAGGAATAATACTGGAAGGATTCCCATCCAAAAACCTAGTGATCAAAGGTACCCATATTTCAATGGGTTTTTTTTCTCATGCAGTATTCAAACATAGAGAAATAGAATGTAGAAGTAGGATGAACCCGAATAGAATGAGTCAAAATGTTGGATCTTTTCTGAACAATGTTATTTTTGCAACAAGTTTGGACATAGAGCTACAAAATGTAGAAACCAGGTGATGATGAACAAGTTTAATACTAGTAGAAGGATTCAATATTTTCAAGGCTACTGTTACACATGCAATATCTTTGGACACAAGGCTAATCAGTGCAGGTCAAGGATAAATGAAAATTTATTCAATCAAGGATATGTTATGTGCTACACTTACAACAAACCAGGATATATCTCAAAATTTTGTAGAAGAAAATTTGGGAAGAAAACTACTAATCTGAAATAGAATATCAAGCTTGTAAACAAGGTAGATCCTAAATAAGGAAAGAGATGGAAAAAAAATGGAGAAAGGAAGAAGAACTTGAAAACAAGGCTGAATCAAATAACTCTGTATCTACATTTGGTGCAGATACCTCTTCATAGAACTGAACCTAGTAGTGGTTTCAGGGGGAGTAGTCATAGAAAAATATAACAAGCCCCTGATATATGAGGTGTCATGCAATGACACAAGAATATGTGACGTAAGTCTCTATTTTGAAGGCATTGAAGAAAATTGTGGACCTCTTCTTGGTTTACAGTGTATCTTGAAGTTGGAAAGCAAGAAAAGGGAAAAACTAGATGAATCTAAGAAATGCATCATGGCTTGGAGGAAAATATTGTGGAAAAGAGTCTATTGTATTGGGTTCTGGTATAGAGGATTTGCCATCCAAAATTTGATCTGACAGCTTTGGATGAGGGGAAGGTGCTGACAAGAGTAAATTACTGATGATGATGTCATAAGCAATAAACTACCTTTTGCGATGAAATCCTAAAAGTGACAAGTTAAATAATGAAGTTGAATGGTCATTCTTTTTCACATTACGAATTGAATGAGCTAATGAGTAAAGTGCAATTGCGAGATAATGAGTTAGGGTTGTTGGTGAGTGAGTGTACGAAGAAAAAACTCGAAACAATGGAGTCAAAGGAAATGGTATTATTTGATCCATACATCGACAAATTTTAAAAATTAAGTAAGTTACAAATTGATGAAATCAACCATGAAAGGATTTCAAATTTTGAAGGTTCACTTTTAGTTAAGAAAGTACATAAGGTCAAGAGTCTAGGGCACAAGGGTTTAGAAATTTGGAGTGAATTCCCATACTTTTTGTATGTAGACACTGTTCGGTTTGTCCTAAGCAGAATTCAAGGTGATAAGATGATCTTCAACAAACCCTATGGGATAACAAAGGAAGCAATTGCAGCAATTACAGGGTTATGTAATGATGGTACTATTCCCATGAATAAGTCAGTGAATAAAAAAGAGGTTGAAGCCCTAACTAGAGTGATAGGAGACCAAAGGGCACTTCAAATTCATACCATAGTCGACCCCGTGATAAGGTATGTTGCATATGGAATTTCATATAAGATTTATTTCAGAAATAGGGAAGGATCTACTTCAATGATATTTGTTTACATTGCACATCAAATGGTTGAAAAGATTAAGGATTTCGACTTGTGTGAGTTATTAAGGAATCAATTGATGGAGAAAATTACTATGACAAAGAATGATAATTACCCTTTTCATTTTGGATCTCTAGATATATGTTTGATGATGTATTTTCTGAAGTTGTTACCATTGAAAGAGAATGTTGTGTGGAAGTCAATTGTACCAGTTGGGAAGCAAGTCTACCGGTACCTAGAATGTCTAGTAGAGAAGGAAAATATTTTTAAAGAATATTTTGTAAAATAAATAAATGCATGGAGCCTAGTATGGTTTCCAGTCCAACTGGGACATCTGAGGTAGGATCTTCCTCTAGGAAGAGGAAAGCGAGAAAAATCATTTCAAGTCCTTGTCCAAAAATAAAGAAGCTGAAGACACAAGAAAAGGAAGTAAAAACTATAGAGGCATTTGATCTGGTATCAATGGATGATGATGAAGAAGATTTTACTAAAGAGAAGGTGTTGAAGATTGTTGGGCAATCTGATGGATTGAAGAATATTGGAGATGTTTGGTTGTATCGACCAACATATGAATTGGATGAGATCACAAATGCCTTGGATGTTTATATAATTCATAATGATATTTATCAGAGTGAATTGATAAATGTTTTACAAGAAGTATTTATTACGCAGATTGAAGATATAATAAAATCAATGTCACCTAGGGAAATAGAAGAAAACTATGAGATTCAATTGGCTATGGAAGAAATATGTGAAAATGCACAGAAGAGATTGATCAAGAGAATAAATGAATTGAAGACATGCATCAAAAGTGTAAAAATTGTGTATAGGTATTGTCTCTAGTGGCCTACTGCTATTAGGAACTATAGAGAAAAAATTGATGCTATTGAGCTTGAGCTAGATTCTATTGGAAAAACATATAATATCCTTAATGACAGGGATGGAGTGTAGAAGAAAAGGATCAATTCCTTATAGTCTAAACTTGTAGACATTTTGGTATAGAGGGATAATATTGTAAAGAATTTATAGAAATTCAAAGAGATAATTGAATTGAGGTTGGAACAACTTTTCGATCTCCTGGTGGAAGTTGAGAAAAGTGAAAAAAATATCACTATCCTAGATACTCTTCTGAAAACAATTGATTTGATAGTGATGAACAATAATATTTGTGCAAACATCAAATTTTTAGTGGATTCCTGGAAGACATTTCTTCTGAATTTAAAAGAAAAGTACAAAGAGATATTTTAGGAGAAGGATTGAGGTAAAGAACCATTTTTGGTATCCTCTTTTTGAAGACTGTTTTGTGTAGAAATTTTTGGAGTAAGGAGGAGATAAATTATTTTTCTTTTCCATTGATGTCAAAGGGGGAGAGAGATCATGTGAAAAGAATGGAAATCAGTACATCTCATCAAAAGGGGAAGAACTACAAAGGATGTTTTTGTTGGCTTTTCACATCTTGTGTTGCCATCAATGACAAAGGGGCAGATTGTTGGAAGCTAGATTGCATCAAATGGTTTTCATTGATGTCAAGAGGTTGTCATTGATGTGAGCACTTTACCAAATATATGAGATGTCTAGTGGAAGCTAATCCCTATCGAAGATGTTCTTTATTAGTGAAACAATGTGCTATTTTTTTGGTCCGAATTCTACCGAAAGATAAGCTATGACTCTAATATCTTAAATATGTCATTATGACTCACTTAGACAGTTATATTCAAGATCTTGAGAAGTTTTTTGTTGGGAGCAGTAAGCTATCAATGACAGAGTTTAACTCTGTACACTATAGCTGGTTGATAGTTCAAATTTTTTATGTTTGGGGTCTGATCTTGGCCGACCTAACACATGTTATGTATTAAAATAATTTAATCTACCTTGGGGATGTTTTGTATAGATCCTAGCTGGCTTAATATAATCATGTTGACAAGAGTTCTATTTGATTGTTTTTCTTCCATCCAATTAGGCCGACCTAATTAATTAATGAAATATACCTATATATATGAGACTCTCTGGAGAATACAAAGAGATGCATGTGAGTGTAAGAGCATGGTATGAGCCTAAATGATTTATCATTTGAAGACCAAAACATAATTATTGAGTGACTATTGGGAGAAACACTACCACTTATACTGAGCTTCATTCAGAACTGATTTTTTCATAAGGAAGGTGTATTCCATCAGTTCATAATTTTTGTAGTGAACCATAACTTTTATATTCTGGTAGTAAGCCATCTTTTTTATCTCTTGATTGTATCCCTATGGAAAGTGAGTCCAGATAGTGAGTCCTTCTATTGGCAGTGAGCATCAGGAAATGAGCCTTTTTGTAATCAGTTTTGATATTCTCTATATTGTGAGTTAATCCTCACCATGGTTTTTCCCTCATTGGGTTTTCCATGTAAATGTGGTGTTACTGTGTTTTGTGATGGTTTTTAGTTTCTACACTTGCAATTAATGCTTAATCATTAAAGAAGTGTTAAGTTTCAATAGCAACATGATTGGATCTTGGTAGGGTGGTCAAATTATATTATAATACTGTTGATGCCAAAAATTTGTAAGGTAACAACCTTTATGGGAAACTTAGTTATTAAAGGGGGATCTATTGTGCTAAACTGAGTGACCTTCAAGTTTTTAAAGAAGTTGAATTCTTCTGTAATTTAAGGGTTGAAAAAGGTAGAAGGAAATGAACGTAAAATTAAATCTAACCTAAGGCGATGCACCAAGAAGTAGATATGGGCATGATAAACCTATTTGTTAGATATGATTTAAGGGCCGTTCAATAATGTGCTATGTCCTAGAATCACATAAATCAAAATGGAAACCTAAATAACTCAATCAATGACATAAAACAACCTCCATAAATCTACTGAAAAGAAGAGTCAAAGACATGATCTAAATTGGTAAGCTTATATTTAGATTATAGAAGTCTGCAAACAAATTAATCAATACAAAGATGGCATAGTATAAAGCTTTATCAAATAATCAAGAAACAAAAAGGCCAAACAATAACATAGTCTATGAATATTATACAATAAGCTAAGATAATACAAGAGGCTTAGTGTCCTTCCACAATTTTTTTGTATGTTCCAAACCCCTACTTCAAAAGAGGAAGTAGTATTTATAAGTAAAATCCCACTGCCTAGCAAGCCAGTAACAAAAAAATTCCCTCATCATGTATAATGATACCCAAAGAAATGATTTCCCCCATGCCATTGCAACAAAAAGGATTTGAGCATGAATGTGGTAGCCTTCAAATTAGATGCATCCTTTGTGAATGATGGTGATGGTCCCAACAAAACATAACATTGACATGTGTCACTCACCCATGACGATAGTTAGAATACGTGGAAATCCTGGTGAGGCTACCATACCTCTTTTCTTCTCCTTGATGAAGCTCATAGAAGATCCACATGGTAATAGGTCGGGGCCTATGGTTCATTCCTCCCTCCTTTCGGTTAAAACCTGTGTGGTGAAGACACATGGAGATATCCCTTGCGAATGGCATTGTTAGTGGGGGATGCCACAAAGTGTATGTGGATTGACGCTACATGGCACATGGATGGGGGTTGATAGGGAAGTGAAGGGAAGTAGCCTTGAAGCATATGTGATGAAGACATGTGGAGGCATGATGAGAGATTTTAGAAAAGAGAAGGAAGAAATACCTTCGAAGAGAACTTGGTGGACATGTGGCGGTAGTCAGACGAAGCCATTGCAAAAGGAGCCCAATGATTTTCAATAGATGGGGTGCCAGCCGATACTTAGAAAAAATAAAATCACCCGAAGGAAGCTTGGGGAAATTTATATTCACATCTTTTGGTGACTACCAAGGGAATTTCACCTATGAAACAATTAACCCAAAATCCTCAGGCTCATAGAACAGAGTGTTATCCATTGGGTGAAGCAATAAAATTTTGGAGAGACCAGCTTGTAGAGGCAGCCAGTTGGCCTCGTATGGTGTCGATATGTCATGTAGATTATCTGGTGCTCCATGCAAATCGATCATTTATTTGTAAGGAATCGCCATCGATATACCGACCCAGGACTCGATTTGGAAAAACAATCACACTATCGGATGGGTGATGCCCTCAATGTCCTCCGTAGTTAGGGGCTAACATAACCTCTGAAAAGTAGATGTGTCTTGCTGCTTCTCTTCAATCTTCATCACAATCTTCTCTGTTATGGCCATTGATTCATCTTAAAGAAATGGGAATATTAAGCCCATTTGAGTTAGGTGGGAGAACCTTGGCCGCATGCTACTCATGATTCGGTCCAAGGTGGCGACACACTCACTAGCATGGAGGATGGTTCTGTGGTCGTGGATGAACCTGTTTGCTATTCTGGCAATTGCCTTTCAGTCACTGATCCCTATGTTTTCAAATTCTTCATCCCGAAACATGTATAGCTTATCCAACAAGTTTTTCACCTCAATAACTCTCTCTACGATGGATTGAGGAAACTGCTCAATCACTCCACGAACCTCCCTGCCTAAACGTTTTGCCTCTACCATGAATTGGAGCGTTGGCTGGAGAGCTAGGAAGAAGGCATTAACCCTCTCCCAATATGAAATATATAGCCATTGGGCTATTTCAAGGAGGTTCAATTGAATAGCAGGGGATTGGGGAAATTTTTCATAGCACTGATCTCTACATTTCTTGAACCAACCTCCTATGTGAGCTTCGCAACCCTTTTGTGTATGGCCAAAAGTTGTCCCTGTAGGGTTTTTGATTCTATGAGCCAAGTTGCTTTGTCTCATTCTTTGTTTGGTGCTTCCCTCTTAAGGGAAGACTTCATTTCCTAGACATCATTCTCAAGTTGAGTCTGCGGGTCTCAAATTCCACGTCTTTTTGTTGTATTTGCTGCTCTAATTAAGCACATTGGCGGTGAAAATCCTCATTTTTTAGTTGCATTTCGTGCTCCACCCATGCCAGTTGGTCTTGATATCCTTGGTTTTTTTGCTACAACTCGACGACTAGGTTTGGGTCATAGGATTGGAACTTCACAAGTTCCTCTTGAAATTTAGCTCGCTTTGTCTCTGCTTGCTATGAAAGGAACTCAAATTCAACATCCCTCACCTTTTCCTTTTCTAGTAGGACATCGACCCTATCCTTGACAATTCTCGGCTCTTCTTCCCTCTTCTTTAGCTAACAACGAGACTTAAGGAATTCAGTGGTCACCACCCACTACATCTCTTCCATGAGCTCAACTTTGTCTTGTGGTTGGGCTATGCTCGGATCGAATCCCATGGCATACACATTGTAATCATTAGGCTGCATATCTCCTTGTGGTTTGATGACAGTTGGGTACATGGTCATGAAATGCAACAATTGTTGAGCCTCATTGAAAATAGTTTGTACATTTGGCTCCACTGGCTTCTTAGCATCATTGGATCTTTATTTTTGGGCCCTGATAGCTCGTGTCTGCTTCATTTTATTGCCCTTCAATAAGAACTCTATTGGTGACCATATGAATCCACTTGCGAAAGGTACACTGGGAGGAAGGGAAAAAGGGAATGAGAGGGTGGTAGTTCTAAGTCATTTCTTTCTTGGAAGATTGACCATTTCTAGGGAGAAAGGAGGGATATGCCAATACTTGGCTTGCCAATGATTGGAAGGGCTCAAGGGAAGTGGCATCATGGCAGATTCCATCTGTTGGGTAGACTGGGTTGGGTCTGACACAATACTAGAAAGAAAGGTATTAATGGAGGTTGTGGAGGAAAAATGTGAAGCACTATCGGATGTGGAATGGGTCAAGGAAAAAGGTGTAAAGGTCTCTAGTGGAGTAAAAGAAAATGGTGACATCTAGGAGAACTATGAAAAACCTCTCATGACCATTATAGCAGATGTGGAAAGGAAGGGCCAACACTTGAAGTGAGGGCTGTCGTAGATATGGTAGGGGTTACTAAAGATTGTGAAGTAAGAGAAGAGGGAGCGAAAGATACCTATGGTGCAGATAATTGAGATCCTTGGTTCGTTGTGGGCTCTTGGCCTACCTTAGGCTCCTACAAATACTTCCCAAAAGATGCTTCACTGCGTGGTCATTTGGCGAGTGGCGAGTCCTCCACCACTACAATCTTTGACTATTGTTGTTGGGTTGTTTTGGTCCTCTTTGCAATCCAGGTGTGAGTTAGCAAAGCCCTCGCACATGATATGTTGACCCGCACATTTGAAGAAAATTTGATAGGTTGCTTCATTGTCTTCCCTTTTTCCTATGTCGGGGCCACTTGAATTTCCATTTCTTGTTCCCTTCCTTCCTTGGTACATACTTTGACCTCCTCCAGGTCATTTTCCTCCTCATTACTTGCATCAAAATTAGGATGCTCATCATTCCACAATTTATCGAACTTGTCATCCATCTCTATGCTCTCATGAGGGGCCTTAGTGCACTGGATTTCCTATTGGTAAATCCAGAAATCCTTAATCTTCTCTTCACTCCAGTTGTAATTCTTTGTCAAATTGTTGTGAAGAGTAGCCCTAATTTTCTTCTTCTCATTATATTTTCTCGACGCAAAGTAGAACTTCAGCCATGGTGGCTAACTATCTCCAATTTGAATATGGACTAGGTCCACCATTAGGTCATCTGCATCCTCCATTGGATTCTGTCGCTTCTCCTAGTAAGGTTGGGGGTTGTGTGTTACCTTGACATATTCATTTGGTAAGTAATTGTTGGGGTTGTAATTCCATTTATTGCAAATCCACACTAACCCCAGATGAGCCAACTTCACTTCTAGCAAGTCATGCATCTGCTTCTTCTCCATGATTACCATCTTATAGCTCAACAAGCAACCGAAAAATCCTCTCTTCTTGTATTTTCCCTTGCAGAAGGTGAAGTCAATAATTGATACCTGGCGGAACATATCGAGGGCTAGTATTTGGTCTGTGAGACATGCCAGAAGCTAGAATGGCTCCCTGGTGAAGCCATGCATCTTGATGAATGTGAAATCCTCCCCTAGAAAACAGTCGCATTTTAGAGTGAAATTATGCATGTACTCTATCTGGTCTGAGTTGAGCCACAAAATAACACCACCTTCCCTCAAATATTGCATAATCAAAGTCAAGAAATAATCTGAAAATGCATAATAATCATAAGTTGTGGAGAGGAGAGGATTCCATACAAAAACTGGCCTTCTCCTCTAGTTTTCATCAAATATGTCCAACCCCATATATCTTTTGAAGAAGCCATGGTTCTGATGTAAAAAAATATGGGTGAGGAAAGAAGGAAACCTGAACCTATGTTGTGTCCTGTAATCTGTTATCTAGTTCAACATCTCCTCAATGAGGAATTCCGCGAAGTTGTACTAGAAAAGAGAATGTTTCCTGTGCAATTGGAACCCCAAGCCTAGTTGAAATTCCTGAACATATTTGTCAATGTCTAGACCGTAAATAAATGACATCATTGAGAAGGCATCCTTCATGTCTAGGTAGAAGGCTTTATGCGTTGCAGGGATCTGTGGTGGCTTTTTTCTGATTTTCATTGGCCCTTTGGGTTTCTTTGTTATAAACATCCAGAGAAAAATATTTGGTTTTCCATATGCTCTCTCCCTTTGTTGGAGTGAATGACTCCATCTTGTCCACTTTGGAGCTTTGTTCTGGGATGCACAACATGTCCCAGATAGCTTCCTTTTAGATATTAACGCTTAGGTCTCAGACCTTGATGGTGTTGGTAGTAGGGTTCAAATGCTTGATATCTTTGTCAACCAGTTCTGGGTAATAGTGCATGAATGAGACCATATATTGTGGAAGCCCACTGAACCAACACTTCTACGACACGGAATCTAGGTCACTAGTTTTCTTCATCCTTTTGCAGGCCACCTCCCTAAGAGTCTTAGGGTTCTTCTCGAGTATGGGATCACATATGTTATCCCATTCTTTCTTTATTTCACTCTGGTCTCTGTGGGTCTTCTACTTTTTTCCAACCTTTGTATTCACCCATACTCGCTTCTCTAGTATCCTAGGTGAAGAATAAGAGATGTTTTCAAATACATATGTGGCGGGTACTACATGCATGGTGTCATACAAACTTTGTGTTTCATCACCTTGCATTCCTGCTTGAGAACTTTGGGTTGCTTCTATTTTTGCAAGTTTTTCCCTAGAAAGCACACTGAAGCTATATGAATGGAACCAAAAACACTAGACAAGGATCTGAACGCAAACCCAAATGAATTATTGCCTCTTTCTTTGGGTTCAATCCACACCGAAGTAGTGAATCTCCTATGGCTATTTCTCTACACTTAGTCATTTTACCATTAACCTGCATTGTGCTTTGGTTTTCTCAACAATTTTGCACTCAAAATCATTTTGTGTACTCAGGAAAATTTTTGCTCTATTTAGATCTTGTATGAAATACTTAGCTTTCTTTCCTTTGATTTTTCTGCTTTAAAGTGGTAGACAATGACTGCATTTTTGAATTAAATTCGAAATGTACCGCCAACTCTCCTGCTCATGCGAAATGAATTACTTTCCTTTTAGAAAAGAAAAGAATTCATAATGACACTAGTAATCACATCTTTCAGTGTAATTTTCTTGGAGAATTGAGCCATCAATTGAAAGATCGCTAACCTTTCACATGCTTTGGAAATTAATATCCAAAAAGAATAATTAAGCCAAAGATGTAATGAGTACTTAAAAAGATTTACATCCTGCCTTGGAGCTTGAAATTGTTTGTAGCGTGACACCTTAGTGCCCATCTATATAAGCTATCGCTCAAGACTACTAGCAACTTGCGTTAATTAATTACCGCTCCTTAATCTTGCATGCAGTAATTCATACCTATAGATGCAATTGGGTGAGAATTTTGAGATGGCCTTTTCGTGGGATTTTTGAGTTAACACTCGATTAGCATCATGCTTATGGCACGTAGCTACCTCAGATATTTCTATAAATAGGCTCTAAGATAGTAGCAAAATTGGTATTAGGTGATTAGCTAGGATTATCGTTAGGTAGTTTGAGTAGGATTTGAGTTCGCATAGAGCTAGAATTAGGTTGCTAAGTAGAGTTTGGTATCATGAATATCCCAATTAGGCTAGTTTGTAACAAGTCCCAAACAATGTTTTTAGGTGAGATTTCAAATAGGTGACTAAAAAGGATGACAAAGAATAAACATTCTCTAGTAATCATATCCATGAAATGGGTTTTGGGGAGGGACTGTGTTGAATATGAAGAAAATTATAGAGTGAACATGGACATCTGCTCCCACTTCATTGCATATTTTCTTGACATTAAAGTCCCCAAAGGTATGATTTTGTGTCTGACACTCCAATTTTTTTTGAAGAAGTACCTTGGCAACCTTGGAGAGGTGGTGACCAGTGTTGTCTATGGCTTGGGCCTTCCGGTGGCAAGCGACCTGCGAAAGCACATTGAAGAGGATGCCATGGTACCATGGGTACCATTTCTGAGTGGGTTCTGACTCATCCTACAAGTTGAGCATTGTGAGAGATCCACCTGAGCATGTCACTTCATGTTGTGCTACTACAATGTGGTGCTATTTTATGACATGGATTGGTATACAAATTTCAGGAACCTTGTGTTCCCTTCGTCGCTTTTTCTTGGTCCTGTGAACAATATTGTTGCTCCTAGGCCCATTGCTGCTGATGACCACCTTCTTACTGGTGATAACAATGCCCATGTTGATGATAATGCTTGTGCTGATCAAACCAATTAAAGTTTCAGACACCTTTTTTCCCTTTTTGTTTATATATGCCTAGAAAAGGCTTTCTCATTCATATATATAGAAGCTACATAATATATATAGATATAATTTTGAACGTATGGCCTTAGAGCCATTTTGAAATGTATTTATCAAAGAATATATAATGAATATACCACTTATTTTAAACCTCTTGTCTCTTTTTTTATGTGTTTCTGCAATATGGGTTTATTTTAATTCTCCACTCATGAGTTCAATTTTCTTTATCATGGGTAGCTTTTACTTTTCTCTCCTCTTTGCGATGATGGGTTCCATCTATTTCTGCTTCGTGCACTCAAATTTATTGAAATACCAGCCATACAAAAACATGAAGGAAAATAATTACAATATTCATATATTTACACGGGCGAAATAACCAAAGCTTAATTAAATAGTTTTGGGTGAATTTCGTTAATTGGAATACCCAATTCTTCTCATTCCATGTTTACTAACTCAAATGATTTGTGTTGCTTGGAATGAATTATTTTAAAAGGGCCCTCCCATAGACTATCAAATTTTCCATGGTGGCCAGGCTTCGCAGCCCTTTCATTGAATTTCAATACTAGGTCCCCACACTTTAGACCCTGGTCCGAGGCTTTCTTGTCGAACCATCTCTTAACCACCTACTGGTGGTTGGACATGGCTATCAAGGCTTTTTCCCTTTTTTCCTGTACTTCTAGTAACTCAGCTAGCCGAACCTCCATGGCTCCATTTTCTTTTATTTCTTGAGACTTGAGTAGTTAAAACACAGGAATCTCAAATGAGATAGGAAATAGAGCTTCCTTTCTATACACTAGCTCATACAGTGAAGTTTTTAGGGATTGCTTGGGAGTTATGTAGTCTACCGAGAGTACTGTCTAAAGGTTCTTGTGCCACTCCTTCTCATGATCTAACCTGATCCTTTTAATGAGTCAGACTAAATTTTTGTTAGTCGACTCAACCAGGCTATTCCCTTGTGGGTAGTAATTCGATGAGGTTTTCAAGAATATTCCATGAATGAGTGTGACTTGACATACCTTAGAGCCTAGGAAATCCTTGGTGTTTTTTGAAATGATAGTCTTCGATGAGCTGAATCTCATTACCAACCCTTCGAGAAAGTCCACAATCTCTACCTCTGTTGCATTCTTCAAGGGCATGGCTTCAGTCCATCTAGTGAAGTAGTCTATGGTGGTGAGAATCTTCTTGTGGCTGGCACTGGAGGTGGGATTGATCATTTTGATGAAATCTAGCCCCCATTGTGCGAAGGGCTCATTCACTACTATCGGATTGAGAGGCATTAAGGAATTTTTTCTTCTTCTTCCAAAGAATTGGCATTCTTTGTAGGCTTTTATCACGTTGTATGAGTCATTGAATAATGTAGGCTAGAAGTACCCAACGCATAGGACTTTGATGATAGTTGATTTCATAGAGAAGTGTCTTCCTATAGGATTGTTGTGGAAGGTGCTGAGAATCCTCTTCGCTTGCTCTATGGTGACACACCATAGTAAAATACTGTTGAAATTCCTCTTGAAGAGGACTCCTTCAATGATTGAATATATGATGTTTTGCAGCTGGTAGAATCTCCTCTTTAGAGAAGGAAGTCTTGGAGGATATTTCTTGGTGTGCATGAATCTCACTCTATCTGCCAGCTAGTAGCCTTCGAGCTCAAACTCATTTGTTAGAACCAGCTCTGATTTCTCTTC
Source organism: Sequoiadendron giganteum (assembly GCA_007115665.2). Classification (NCBI taxonomy): domain Eukaryota; kingdom Viridiplantae; phylum Streptophyta; class Pinopsida; order Cupressales; family Cupressaceae; genus Sequoiadendron; species Sequoiadendron giganteum. The sequence continues at coordinate 455,135,275 of CM021102.1, forward strand.
TTCAGCCATCGTTTCCTCAATGTGCACCAAATATTCACATAGCCCTCTTCCTTAATTAGTCTTTGTAGGCCTGACCTGAATGTCATATTATTAGTGATCCAATTGGCCCTTTTTTGGTGATTTCTCCTTCCATGATGTATTCATGCACATTAGAATGTGTGACATAAAAAATTACCTTATTGCAAGATATAAGATGTCAGAACTTCTTGACTCCCTTTACAATTGCGAACACTTGCCTCTCGATGAATTTTTAGTTCTTCTCATATTCCTTTAAGGTCTAGGAGTGAAATGCAATAGAATTTTCTCCCCTTCCTTCATGATCCTTTTGATTCAAAGCAGTAGTGATGCTTTTCTTGCTACTGAATACATACATTATGAAGTCCTTTGGCAATTCTAGATTTACCAACATGGGAGCTGAAGAAATAAAATCCTTAACCTTCTCAAAGGATTCTCTAGCTTCTTTTTTCCATTTGAATAATTGATCCTTTTTCAACATCAAGGTGATTGGTTTAATTATTCTTGTGAAATCATAAATAAATTTTCTTACAAAGTTAACCTTCCCTAGAAAAGATAGGGCTCCCTTCTTTTGACTGGTAAGGGAGGTTCCCTGATTGCTTTTACCCTCTTAGGATCAATTGTGATTCCTTCTTTGGATACTACATGCCCCAATAAATTTCCTTGTGGTACTCTGAAGACACATTTTTTTGGGTTTAGGGATACCCCAAACTCTTGGAATTTTCTAAAAACCACCTCTAGATGATCAAAATGATAATCTTTAGACTTGGAGAATACATTCAGATCATCTAAATAAATTAGGATAATCATGTTGATCAATTCGCTGAAAGCAATGTCCTTTTCCCGCTGGAAAGTGGCTCCCACATTTGAGAGACCAAAAGGAATTTTAGCATATGTGAACATTCCCCAATATGCAGTGAATGTTGTATTGTGTTGCTCCTCTTCTTTGACTCGGATTTGATTGTAACCCGAAAATCCATCCAACAAAGAAAACATCTTTGAACCAGCCATAGTCTACAAGATTGATTCCATGGAAGGCAGTGGGTAATGAACTTTCAGTGATGCTATATTCAGGTCACAAAAATTGACATAGAGACAAATGTATACATTCTTCTTTTAGACCAGAATAAGGTCGGATACCCACATACTGTGCTTTATTGGAAACACAATCTTAGAATAGACCAATTTTTTAGCTCTTGCACAATCAGGGCTTCAATCTTTGGATTTATGGGCCTCTTCTTTTGGCGGATGGGTTTGGCACCTTCCATTAGTTAAATAGTGTGTTGGATGATTTCAAGATCATATCCCCTGAGATCATCATAAGACTAGGCCACTACTCCTTCATATTTCTTGCAAAAGCACATGAATCTATCCTTTTCATGCTGTGAAACATCTTTCCTGAATTTGAGCTTTTTCCCATCTTCGACCTTGATATCAGAATAGTCTACTTGGTCTACCAAAAAATTTCTTCTATCATTCCTTGCATCATCTAGTCAAACAAATTTTTGAGAGTGACCAGTCCCTTTGGGAGTTTGTTGGACCTCAACTGAATGATCTACCCTTCATATGATTCTTCAATGTTTGGCTGAAGCTAATCGGAAAACTCTCCAGATTGTTGGATGAACAAGGCAATGTGTTCATCAATTTCAAAAAATTTCTAGATATGATCATTATTCGGAATGGAGGTTCATAAAATCACTTCCATAGAATGTACATTCTTAATCAATTCAGAGGTAGGATCGAATTAAGATTCTATCGTTGCCATGTGATTAGCAGTTGAATTATGCTCCCTAGGCATTGCCTAGAAGTTAAAAGCCTCAAAACCTTCAATGAGGTCCCAAATTCTATGTCTATAATACTGCATACATAAATTATTTTCCACTAAGATGTTGTAGACCTGATTAACTATTAGCTTGGAGTCTCTGAACACCATTATTTTCTTGACACCCATTCGCCCCGTGAGGCTTAGACCTTGTACAAGGCCCTCATATTCGGCTTCATTGTTTGAGCAAGCGAGCTGGAAATGGAATGACCTGAGAATTTCCTCATTGGTCAGAGATGACAAGCATATCCTGACACCAACACCAACCTTGCACCTCACACCATCAAAGTGCAGTGTCCATAGCTCTGAGGCTTGATCAACTACAGGATCCTTTATAACCTTCAGGATTTCTTGATCTTCATCATAGATGACATAGGTGCCTAACCCAGTAGTATGATAATTTCCAAAAGGATCAGTATCTATGTATTCGCTCAATAGGACCTATTCTTGATTGGTCTATTCTCCAATCATGTTATCATCCTCCAGTAGCTCGGTACCGTATGTTTCTTCTTTAGTGAAAGAGGTGTGAGAAGCCTCAAATTTGATCATGGACTCATCGGCTACATGTTCCAAATGCAAAGATTCAGGCACTATTTTCATTTTAATCTTGTGCTTGGTTAGGAGGATTAGGTGTGACCAATCCAAAGAAAGGTATCTGCCTATCTTTGAAGTGAATTCCTTGGATAGGCAAAGGAAGAACATGGGATGAACATCTATGATCACAATATCTTGCAGAACTATGATGCTTGGGCATGTGAATAAGGTCAAGGGGAGGTCCTTGATGACTCCTATAGTTTTGACTTTGTTACCATCAAGCTACATAACCCCCCTTCTTAAAGTTTCATAGCTAAGTAGCTATTTGTTTGGGCATTACTGTGGTGCTAGCGCCAGAGTCAATCATGGAATTATGTAATAATTTCTTCCCCACAATGAGAGTTAAGAAAAAGGGCCTATTCTTTGGCTTGTCTTTAACTTCAATAGAGGTCTCATCTACAACATTTGCGATAAATTTGGCTAGAGTTAATGGTTCAATAGCCTTTTCTTTGAGTGATTGATATGTTGATTTAACAACCACATCTTCTCGGAGGGCCTTCTGTAGCAATTACTTCTTCTCTAGAATAGCTAAGATATCCTAAAGGGATGCGTTTAGCATAATATTTCTTCAATTGTTCCACCACGTTGAATGGTGGAAGATTCAAAGGATTCTATTCTTTAGCCCTGGTTATAACAATCTCCTTGTGTAGCTATGGTTGCAGAGCAATTATGGAAGGAGCGGGGGATTGGTTGGGGATGCTCCTAGGTTGTGGAATGACAGGTCCACCCGTGAATCTTCTCTTTGAATGAGTTTTGTAGTCGGACTGCACTTGTGGGGTCTCTGATGTGGATGCCTTGTATGTGAACATTGATTCCTCTCCTTTCATCCATGAGAAGAGCATGTGATCGAGAGCTATGTTGTTTTCTTGCTCTAAGGACATTCCTTGCATTTGAGTGGTGAGTACCGCATTCTCCATTTGTGGAGAGGCATATGTGTAACCTCTTGAAATTGATGCCACAACTTGGTTGCATTGTTCTACAATATTTTGTTGTAAGTTTCTGCATGGACAATTTCGGGGCATGTTGACATCACCGCAAGAGAAGCACCAAGGATTAAATTTTTTAGCGAGGTTGTTCTGCCCCAAGGTCAGCTCTCTACTCATACTTGGTTGAGCTGCTCCCAATGGAGTAGGTACTAGCACTATTTGATTAGTTGCTTGAGCCTGCGGATTTGTGCACATGCCTCCTTGATATTGGTTATGCTGGTATGAAGGCCTCACACTTTGATAATTCTTGTAGGCTAGCCTTGGAGGTGTTAAATGGTAACGCTTGATAGTTGTTACTTCATTTTCTAAGTTTTGCAATAATTCTTATATGTCACTCATCTCATCCTTTGAAGAACTGAAAGTAGAAGCAACATTTTGTTGTGAGCCTGGATATGTGTACATAGACTAGGGAGGAGTGGGGGCACTGGTAGATGGAATCTCTTGGGTAGGAACTGATATGTTTGGAAATATAGGCATGATGGGCCAAGGTGGTAACTTCTTGACATCAATCAGATTGTTCTCTTCCTTGACTACTACATTTTATGCATCGGGTAGAGTGGTTCCACCAAGAGACTAGATCATCATAGGGATGTTGGCATTGATATATTTAAGGTAGAACATGAATTCCAACTCGGTCGGTGGCTGGTTAGTAGCCTGAATCCTATGCCAAGTTGTGTGAAATTGGGCATTGAAGTCAATCATGGCTCATGAGGATCCCGCTCTATAGTTGCTAGTTGATGGTAGAGTGAAGACCGATCTCCATCATTTGAAAATCTCTCATAGAAAGGGTCTCCAAGATGATCCTAGGTACTAATGGTGTTAGCTGGCAGAGTGTGGTACCAGTCTAACACTTTGCCCCTGAAAGAGGCCATGAGCAACCTTAGCGCTATATTTTGATCTGTAACTCCATGCACCAAACACATGTCTGCCACATCTTGTAGATGTTCGGATGGTGTTCTTGAGCCATCTTCGGTAAATTTAGGTATATTTTTTAGAGCAGAGATCAGGATAGGGTTCCAAATGGTAGGCACAATTGGCACTACAAGGGGACTTCCAACATCCCATGCCACATAATTTCTATTTGGAACCTGGAACATGACTGGTGGAGGGATCATAAATTTCATTGGATGAGTTCGTGTTCATGTTGTCACTAGTGGAGGCACTAACAAGCCAGGGTTATTCATTGTTTGAGACATAGTAATAGGTCGATGTCTCATACACCCTCTTTTGATTTAGGTAAATTTAAGTGGTCCCACTGGGCATGCCAAAAAAAAGAAACTATTGATGCCAAACATTGGAAAGGTAACAACCTTTATGGGAAACTTAGTTAAAGGGGGGACCTATTACACTAAACTGAGTGACCTCCAGGTTTTTAAAAAAGTTGGCTTCTTCTATAATTTGTAAGTTGAAAAATGTAGAAGGAAATGAATGTAAAATTAAATCTAATCTAAGGAGATGCACCAAGAAGTAGATATAGGCATGATAAACCTATTTGCTAGATATGATTTAAGGGTCGTTCAACAATTTGCTATGTCCTAGAATTAGAAAAATCAAAATGGAAACCTCAATAACTCAATCAATGAAATAAAATAACCTCCATACATTTAATGAAAAAAAATTGAAAGACATGATCTGAATTAGTAAGCTTATATTGAAATTATAGAAGTCTATGAATAAATTACTCACTACAAAGATGACACAGTATAAAGCTTTATCAAATAATCAAGAAATAGAAAGGCCAAAAAATGTACAGTCTGTGAATATGATACAATAAGCTAAACCAATACAAGAGGCTTGGTGTCTTTCCACATTTTTTTTGTAAGTTCTAAACCCCTACTTCGAAAGAAGAAGTAATATTTATAAGTAAAATCACACTGCCTAGCAGGCTAGTAACAGAAAATATTCCCTCATCATGTACAATGATACCCAGAGCAATGGTTTTCCCCATGCTATTAGAATAGGAAATATTTGAGCATGAAGGTGGTCGCCTTCGAACCAAATGCATCCTATATGAATTATGGTGGTGGTCCCAACAGAACATAGAACCAACATGTGTCGCTTATCCATGACAACAGTTAGAATACGTGGAAATCCTGGCGAGGCTGTCACAGCTCTTTGCTTCTCCTTGATGAATCTCATAGAAAAACCACATGGAAATAGGTTGGGGCCTATGGTTCATTCCTCCCTCCTTGCGGTTAAAACCTGCAAAGTGAAGACACGTGGAGATATCCCTTGTGAATGGTGATGTTGGTGGGGGCCACCTAAAAATTTATGTAGACCGATGCTACGTGGTGCACGGATGGGGGACGATACGGAAGTGAAGAGAAGTAGCCTTGAAGCATGCATCGTGAAGACACGTGGAGGCAAAATGGGAGATTTTAGAAAAGTGAAGGAAGAAATCCCTTCAAAGAGCACTTGGCGGACACGTGGTAGCAATCAGATGAAGTCATTGCAAAAGGAGCCTGATGATTTTCAATAGATGAGGTGCGGGCCAGTACTTAGCAAAAATAAATTCACCTGAAGGGAGCTTGGGGAAATTTATATTCACAAATACCATACTACTAACACTAGGTTTCTTGATAGTTTAGGTAGGTGTAGGTGATCCCCCCAATGAATCCCATGTATATATGGTTACACATGAGTGTGACATAAGAAGGAGACCATCTCCATTTGACAACCATTAATATCACACTCAATGATGATGATGAATAAGATGATGACCAGCCAAAGGCCTTGTTAACTGATAACATCAACATCTTAATTGTCTTTTCCAACTGGTGGTAGATAGCATGTCCCACCCCAATTTTCCCAATAGGTTCCCTCGCTAGTGATGTTAGTGCTTAGGGGTTAGAGGGCAAGGGTAGAGTGGTGACAAGGGTGACAAGGTAGATGTAGGAAGAGCATAGGAGAGGCCAAGACGATGACAATGTGTGGTGTCACTAGTATGTGCAACACTTGTCTTAGTGGCACCACCCACCATCCATATGGTTGTGCCTACCTCAGATGTAGGAACAGGGTTGAGCATCATGTCTAATAGTAGTGCTTCACCCCTAGATCCACACTGGAAATTTGGGGACCATGTATGAGTATGGTATATATTATTTAATTCTAGTTATTTCATTTTTTTTTTTCATATATATATATATATATATATATACTTTGATGATATGGTTATGAAAATTTCCACTTTATTTTTGGTTGTAGTTTTCACACGAGTGGTTGGATTTATTTTGGTAGTTCATATCAGAGGTGATCCTAGCCATCCAGATCTAGGGTCGGTCCTAGATTCCTATAGGCCTCCCAAAATATGGCACCATGCCCCATTATTCAATCCTATAATTCATCTCAAGATGACCTATGAGGAGGCTCAAATGGATGTGGTCCAATGGACTACCAAGCTAATTGAAAATACTAAGAAAAGGGACCAATGGGCTCTGGAGCTCTTCATTGCACTTAATGAGAGAGATTAGGTTGTGATGTAGGTTGAGAGTGTCAGAAAACAATGTGACACCTTGTAGAGCTAGGTCAATGACCTTGGTAGGTAGCTAGAGGCCACTAGGATAGCACCCTTGGTCCTCAAGATCCTCAAGAAAAGCAACTCAAAGATGAGTTGTGGAAGGCTTGGGAGTGTGAGGCTACACTAACGGATTGTGTTGTGACATTGTGGGAGGAGGTGATAGAGCTATGAGGAGAGATTTAAGGGCTAAAATCATGGAGCATGTCCATGTTACAATCACACTAATCACACTCCTATGCGTCTATCCAACATCCTCTTTCTCTAGCTTGAATGCCAAAAGGCTCAAGGAGCCTTGCACCTAGGGGATGAGAACTAGTTTATGTTATACCATATTATTGATGTATATAATTTTTGTTCTATAGATTCACATATATATATACACACACCAATTGTTTCATATTAGTGTGATACATGTACATGACATTACTTTTAATATATATATATATATATGACATTTCAAATCATGATGTGTTTTTTATACACATTTTTCTTTATGTATGATTATGTGATGGATTTATGCATATATTATATGCCATCCTAGTTTAATAAACACATATTGGATGTATGCTTAAGTAAATATAATGATGATCTAATGCTAGACTAGAATATTTAATCAAACACAATACATGGATACACAACATAAATTTATAAAAACACATGTACATATAATTCCTAATTAAAGAAATTAACAACATACATATGTTTATATCATAACACAAAATAAAAATATAATGTTTTAATGAATAAATTTCATAGCATAATGGACTATGAACCCTGCAAGAGGGGACACACATCATGCACATTCCAGATAGACCTTATGCATTGTATTGACCAGTTCTTTTAGATCAATACCATCCATAGATGATAATCCATATGCACCAGAACCATACACATGTGATTATGTAAGGAACTAAACAATTACGGCTGAACTTCCCCTTTTCATCAAGTGGCACATTTACATTTCTCTAATTCTCATATAGAATGAGATCACCTACCTTAAAAATACAAGAAAGAACACCTTGATTATAATGTTTAAAAATATATCTTTGGTAAGCTTGGAGATGGTCAAGGGTCTATAATCAACATTCATCAAGAAAATCAATTTGGTTAAGATGTTTGACACAATAAGTGTCATCATCAATCAACCCTTTAATAGAAACTCATAGAAATGGAATTTCCAAATCTAAAGGCATGATAGCCTTGGCACCATACACAAGGTTGTACAAGGTTGTGCCAATAGCTATACCAACACTCATATGTGATGAAATAATGAAGAAGGTTATCATTAATGTATTGTGATTTATGTCAACACTACTTGGTGGATGTAAAACAAGTATGAGGGATGATAATAGAAGAGTTATTTTACAAGAAGGTTTGATCCTCACATCAAAATAGTTAAGTACTTTTGCTAAGTGTCTACACTAAAAGACTCAACATAAAATTCCCTTCATTAATTTGGTTCATTTTTTATTTCCCATAAAAATATAATTCTATGATTCTAATATGTTGTTTATGGACATTAGTAGCATCTTAATTCATAATTTTAGTTGATATGGGTAAGTGGTTGAAAATTTTCAAGTAAAAGAAGATCAATAGATATATTTTACATAGATAATTGTGTACTATCTTGATGCAAGGCAGGGTGGTTTTAGACTCAAATCACTTGATTCCAACCAGTTTCCAAAGTCTCACTCACCAAATAAGGTTTCTTCCTTTATAGACCCACCTATTTGATAGTAGGTCATTTGACACACTTATTCAACTATATCTTCCTCTTATGATCTTTTCACCATTTTATGTTCACTCATTCCAAGTCCCATTAAATTTTATTCCAACATGTCAAACCCTCTCCTAGGGTTGCTTTGGGTCAACACTTCAAAATCTATCTGCTACACTACTCCTTGGCCTAAATTAGGCCTCTTTTCCAAAGGAGGTCACTGATTTAATTTCACACATACCTAAACCTCTTCATGGAAATTTCCTACAAGTCACCAAACTATTGAATCCACCTTTAAATTCTTCCAATTATTTCAATTTCATTCTATCCTACACAAAAACTAGTAATATCATGCTTGTCACTTAAACTTGACAAGATAGGGCTCAAGCAAAAACACTTCTGATAACTCCACTCTGGCCTGCTAACCTAAGAATCTCAAAACAAATGGCTATTAGGCCCATTCCACCAAAAATTAGAGCAACCCCGTGGTGGAATGGCCTACAAATTCATTTTTCTCTTCAAAACCCTCGCTTTACAAGCAACCTACAAAAAATCAGAGTTTCCTCACACCTAACTCAATGAAATTCTCTCCAAAATGGTTCAAAAGAAATCTTCTTTGATTCTCTATCCAATTTCATAGGTTTCTCATCAATTTCTAACTCTACAAAATTGTACAGTTTCAGGAAACACAAGTTTTTAGCAGAAAATATAGTGTTTGTACCCAAAAGTAGATTAAAATTGCATTGCTACTTCAAAATCTTCATTAGCCAGCTTGCCTCAAATGTCTAAGAGCCCTTTTTTACATGTACAAGCTTCACCCAATGGCCACAACATAAATTCAAAAGACTTGACTATTTACATTCCAACTTCCCCAAAAAAATCATTTTGAGCAACTTTGCAAGATTACAATATTAGTTGCAATTATTGACACCACACACCTAGCACTACTAAAAAAGAGTATTTACATCACATTATGGTAATCTTGACCTTATTACAAACATGAAAATGTCTTGAGTCACCTAGACCCCTATCTACATAAGAAAAATCCAAAAATTTGTAAAGGTGCTCCTACACCATGGCTGCAACCTAACTTATCTACACTCCTCTGTGGATTTGAGTTAGACTTTTCAATTTTTGGAGAATGTTAAAATGTGTCAAAGAAGTGTATTTTCCATTTGGCAAGACATTTTGTGATCCACATATCCTATATTGATGATCAGTTGGATTATTTTTTCTTTTAGGTCCAAGGCTTGGTCGACTTGATGTATGAAAAGTGGTGAAGATTAAATATCTAATGCAAATGGAAGGAGATATTATAGGTCCATGTTGACCTATATTGTATGTTTTTGGGTGTGAAGGAATTTTTAGTTTGAACTGGGTGCCGAAAAGCCACTTTTTGTATGATTTGAGGGTACATCCAATTAGGTCGACCTAATTGATGTTTGTGATGGAGTTTGGTATATATACAAGTTTTATTTGAGTCTGTGTTGATAAAACATGAATAATAAATGATCTAAATGCAAGTAGTGATGTGAAATCATGTACAGTTGAGTGAAAAAGTTGTATGTGTTACAGATCAGAGTAGAGATTTGTAATATGAGTTTATTAGAGTTTGTGTTATGAGATTCAAATGAACTAGATCAAACATATGTTAGATGCACTTCTATCAGTTCAAATCTTGGCTTTGAAGCCACTTCTTTCTATATTTCTTTTCTCTATGAACAATGAGTTTATTTGGAGATTGATTCCACCTAGCAATGAGCCTTTTTGCAATAGCTTATAACTGGTTATAACATATTGTGAGTTAATCCTCACTATTTTTTTTCCCTTCTTGGGTTTCCAACGTAAAAAATCATGTTGTTCATGTGTTGTGTGTGTTATGGGTTGTTCATTCTTTCATTCCTTATAATTGTTAAGTATGATTTGGCAATTGGATGGTTAATAATCAAATGGTTTTAGAATACTAATTCACACCATCTTCATATTCTGGGTGTTCAACAATTTGTATCAAAGCTTGGTGCCCTGGAAGAAACTTGACTGCTTTGGGAAGATCTTGGAAATTGAACACAGGGCTGATAGAAAGTTTCCTATCTCCCTAGAAGTGATCCCTATTATTGGATACACAGAAGAAGATTTCATGCTTGAAAAATATGGAGAACTCAAATTTTTTCTTGAAGACCTTGAAAAAATTGAAGTTGAAAATAGAGATCTGAAGGAAAATATTAAAAAATAAAATGGTTGCATCAACAAATTGAGAGAGAAAATCAAGAATTTTAAAGAAAGACATAAGGAGGTTAATGAACAATTGGAACAAGCAAATGAGAACATCATCAAATTGAAAGTGTAAGTGGAATAAAAGAAAATAATTAAGGAATGTTTGAATGCAATGGTAGAAAACAAGACTAATGAATGCACAAGGCTTGAGCAAGAAGTGGTAAATCTGAGACCAGATATAGATAAAGCAATAATTCATGAGGAAAAATTCAAGAAAAGTTCTACAATGCTTGATGAGTTAATTGTAGGTCAAAAAGCATCCAAAGAAAAGGGTTGTTTGGGACTTGAAAAAGGAGAAAGATCAAAAGAAGATCAGTGAACCAAAGAATATTGAAGAGAAGAAGAACAATGGCGAGTTATAGAATCAAAGAAACAATGCTAGAAGACCCCCCATCAGAAAACCAAATGCTCAAAGGTACCCATCCTTCAATGGTATTTGTTATTTTGAAATAAATTTGGACATAGAGAAATGGAATGTAGAAGAAAAATAAATTAGAATGTTCCACCCTTTATTGGTCAATGCTTCACATGCAAGAGGTTTGGGCATAGTGAAAATAAATCCAAAAGTCAAATGATGAATGCATATAACAATGATAAAATGATTCAATATTTCAATGGTTACTATTATACATGCTATGGATTTAGAAAAAAATATAATAAATGTAGATCTATAATGAATAGAAGGAATAATTATCAAAGAAATGTCATATGCAACAACTATAATAGACTAGGGCATATTGATAAATTTTGTAGAAGAAAAATTCAAGGGTAATCTGGTAAAGAGAAATGAACAAGTTAGAAAGATTTATCTTATTGAAGTAAATAAGGAAATGGAAAAGATTTGGAGAAAAAAAAGAGGATCTTGGGAACAAGGAATAATTAGATACAAGAAATGAATTCGTACCACCCTTTGGTGCAGATAATTCCTTCGAGAATTAAACCTAAGCAATGGCTTAGGGGGAGTAAAAACAAAAAATCACATAACCCCCTATTGATATGAGGTGTTAAATATTGGCATGAAGATATGAGATGGAGATGGATACTATGGATATTTTGGAGAAAACTTTGGAAGAAAATATGCAATTGCAAAGATTTGCAAATTGATTTAGGGTTTATTGTTGTAAATAGAAGGTTTTACCAGCTTTATTGTCTGATGTATTAAATGTGAATTAGGGAAAAATTGAAAGGATTATATACCTATACTTTGTTGATTTCATTTTCATGTATTTGGAGTGAGTAGTGTGAATTGAAGCAAATTCAATAGCTCAAAGGTGATTTGTGAAGAAGAGCATCCAAACCCTAATTCTTGTTGAGCAAGAAAAAGGTATTTACCATTGTCTAAAGCTGAAACATGTTTTTTTTTCAAATAAATTAAATTCAATAGAAATGGAAACACATGCCATAGTAAATTTGAGTGAGAAACCTTAATCAAAATTCAAGAAATTCCCCATGAAAGTATTTGAGAATGACCCACTCAAAGCTTTGTCGAGTATTCTATATAGGGTTTTTCCTATAGAGGACATTAGGGTATACATACATGGGAAAATGAAAGAGTAACCATACAAAACTTACAAACTTGTGGATAAATCAACTCATTAGAGATGATTTCAACATAAAAGTTGAATATGAAAACCTAGTGAAGAAGAAACTAGATATCTAGCAATGGTTTCCATGCTTCGTTGATGACGATGAAGTTAAGTATGCGAGAATGGCATAAAGAAAAGTGCATGAAAATTCTCTATAGATTGACATGCCTAGCTTGATATCCAAAGAAATCATAAGGGAGATTAATAGACTTTGTGACACCAAAATTGTACCTATGCTAAAATTTGTAAAGAACAAGGATGCGATAGAATTAACTAGAGCCACATTTGATTAAATGGCTCTTACTATGAACAATATATGAAATCATGCAGTAAGGTATGCAACTATGTTCATAAGATATAAGATATACTACACCAAAAAAGAGAATTTTGTGTCAGCCACAATAATTCATATAGCCCATGAAATGGTGAAAAAGGGAAAGGACTATGATTTGTGTGATTTTATCTAGAAACAAATTTTTGATAACTTAAAGAAAACTAAAGATAAGAAATACACCTTCAAATTTAGTTCTTTGGTAATTTTTTTGTTGTTCTACTTTCTAAGGGAGCTTCTAGGTAGAAGCAATGTTATATGGAATAAAAGCAAGCATGTATCCCATCAAATATTTAAAAATCTACACATAATTGTTGATATGAAAGCTCAAGATGAGGCACTTACTACATTATTTGCAGTATTTTAGAAGAGAATGCATGAAAGGGAGAGGATCCCTAAGTCTATGGTAGAAAAATATCGAGATGATATCACATTTTTTGTCAAAACTAATGAATGCATTATTAAAGTTATGGAACCTAGAATAGTTTGGATTCAACCACTTGGATATGAGATCAATAAAAATTAAGTAGATGGTTATGTTGGTATATTATTGAAGAGTCTTAAGGACCCTACACAAGAAATACATGGAACATATTAGGAGAAATCCATGAAAGTTCATATGAAGTTGAAAGAACCTAAAATAAAGAGGAAGGTGACAAAAATGGTACATGACCATTTTAGGGAGAAAGGATTCATAGAAGAAAAAATATGAGTATTAAGAGAAAAATAAGATGGAGAAATGAGCACAACAAGTGGGTTCCCAAGACCTAGAAGAATTGCTTCCACTATTCCCCCTAGTATTAAACAACCCTCTAGATCAATTTTTACCTCCAGAAAAATCAAGAGAATGGAGACTAGTGCTCTAGTAATAGAAGAGCCTCAAGAGAAAGAGGCTAAAAGGCCTAAAAAGAAAAAGAAAACTACTCTGGTAGTCTCTACTACCATTACATAAAAGAAAAGAAAAGATAAAGAAAAGAGAGAAAAGAACTTGAGTATGCTATCTAAAGAAGAAGAGGATGAAAATTCTCGGTTGATCCCAAAATGAAGTAGCACTATTTGAAAGAAACAAAGAATAGATATTTTTTATACTTCAGATGAAGAAGAGGTTGAGAAGGAAAATGAAGCCTTTCATATACATATGCATTAGCAAATGAAGGAAAGGAAGAAAAAGAAATCAGACACAGTTGAACCAGAGAAGAAAATGAAGACATCTCTAGAAATACCACTCAGTCCAATGAAGTTGGAAGCATTATTCAAAGGTATGTTTCATAATGATACATTGGAAGAAACAACCGCCTTAGGGTATGTCCAGGATCATGATGGGCCAAAAAGTGGCGATATGTAAGTGATATGATGGCCCATGTGGTTGATGACTTTTTTTTAACCCAAATTTGATGAAACGAAAAGGGTTTTTAAAGGAGATTATAATATTTCCACCAATATAAATTATTCTTCACTTTGAATTTAATAAATAATTGTTATTCATCTTCTATTTGAATTATGACTAAAGTCATGATTGATAGGCTGATTGAAAAAATTCTATAGCTTTCAAACAGTATCACATTTTTTGAATCCAAAACATGCATCACACTCTATGCTTTGCATAATATAGGATTAAAAAAAGAAAAATTGAATTTCATGAAGTTTTGACCAAGTTAGGGTGGTTAGATGTACGAGTTTTTATAATTTTTAAAATTTGTAATAAAAAATTCATAATTAATTATTTACTTGGAAAAAAAATTAAAAAAAATATGAATCACATTGGGACATGAGTCCTCTACATATATCAAAAATATTATAAAAAAATATTATCATTTTATTGTGGTTAGGGTGGTCAGACAGACACCCATTTCTTATTTTTTCTCTGAAATTTAAGTACCACTGCATTGAAATTCCAATTTTTCAGCAAATAGAGTTTTTATTTTTTTAAATAAGCCTAGTAGTTTAGAAACTAAATTCAATTTGATACAAATTCTATTCTTACATATTTTTGAAATAATATAGATAACTTATTCAATTTTTTACGTCAAGTTGCCAAACTCTGATTTTTCTGAATTTTATTGCCACTTAAGGGCCCATTTTTTCAATGATGATCCTGCACATACCCCTTATACAAAAAGAAAAATGAGGAGAACAAAGCCACCATATTAGAGGAAATCATCAAAATACATTGTGTTTGTTGAAGCAAGTTACACAAAGTTCATTAGGACAAAGGTTCCTGATGATATATGGAAGTTCTTAATGGAGAAAAGAAGAGAGGAAAATGAAATGGAGGAGAAGCTCAAATTAGATGTTGTGGAGAAAATTGGATTCTCCGTATTTGATGCTGAAAAGGCCACACTAGCATGAGTTCTTAGCAAAGAGTTCAGAATAAAATGAAGGATCACACTTCTAATGGGAAGAGATAGGATCAATTTGAGAAAATGTAAGAAGGAAACAAAGGAAAAGATTACTAATATTAAATAGAAGTATGGCATGATTCCCATTACCTTCACCAGCAAGGAACAAGATCCAACAAATGAAAACATAAGATCTACTGATATAAAATATCCAAATAATAATCCTCCAGATATAGATGAACCAATGCAAGAAAATGTTGAAGATGAGAATGTTGTTATCAAAGAAGAAACCACAAAGGATGACACTCATATTCCTCTGGTGAGTCAGTGACTTAGTAGACTGCAGATCAAGGAAACTCAGAGACATCTATTCCTCTGGTAGATACAAAATAGAACATAGGTGAAGGTGGAAAGAATGATATAGTCAATGAGAAAAGGCATGAGAATGAAGAGAATTAGGAAAGAGAGAATGATGGTGAGAAGGAAGGATAAGGAGACAAAATGAAGATAATGAGCAAGGAAAGAAGGATAGGGATTAAGGAGATGAAGACAAAGATAAAGACAAGATCTTTGGTGAAGAAGAAGAAAATCATAATACCAGAAAGAATGAAGCAAAGAAGTTTGAGGATTTATCTAAGCCCTCTAATTAATCTTCCTCTGACAATCCTTTAAAAGATCTATTTTCTAAACAATTAAAGTTTCATCCAACTATTTCTTCTAAATTGTTGTAGTTTCCCATGTAAAAGGGAAGTGTTGATTTAGATAAGATATCTCTTATACTTAAGTTGAAGCTAGAGGATGTGTTTCGTGCATTAGCAAGAAAAGAACTTATTGAAACATATCAAAAGAGAAATGAATTAATAGATGAAGATGTAAAGGCATTATAAGAGGTCACAACAAGAAATAATGTTGATACATATTTATCTGCTATAGAAAATTTCAAATTGTTGATTGATTCCCTTAAGGAATATGCCTCTAGATTGAGAGGATGAGTGGAAATAGAGATCAAGACAAAGCTTACAAAAAAATGTTCATATGCAAATATCAAAGCTAAAGAATTATTGAAGGAAGTACTAGCCTATGAAGAAGAAGATAAAACATTGTTTCTATATTGCATGAAGTGGTTGAATGCCACACAAGGAATAAAAGATGAAATGGACTTGATTGTGTCCTAGATATCTAATGCTTTAAGTGTCTATGATCTGGAACTAGACAAATATGATAAGACTTGGAATGCTATAATGGACTTGCATGGAAAATTCTTCACTTTTCAAAGCCAAAAGGAAGAGATTATCAAGTAGCTTGGGAAGCTAAGGGACTTAGTAAAAAATAAGCACAGACCTATCTCAAGTGCCCTTGCTAGTAATGACAAAATCTCAAAGTTAAATCTTACCCCCAGTATTGTAGAAGAAGGAGAGGAAAGATTGATAAAGCTTGAGTCTCTACACAACATTCTTGCAACAAAAAAGAATAACTAGGAAGAAGGAAATCTACTTGGCAAGCTATTCTTTAGAAGCTTCAAGGGTCAAAATCTTTGGGTTGACCATTTCTATGTCTATACACTTTTTTAGTTTTTCATGTTTTCATATTTTTTTGTACATACACAAATGTATTATGAGTTTTTGGTTAACTCCCTAAGGGGGATCTAGTTCATTTTATATATATGTTTGAGGGGAGCACCCTTTTCCCTTGATATCAAAGGGAGAGAGATATTTGTGGAGAGAATTTTTTTTTGGCACATGTTGCCATCAATGACAAAGGGGGAGATTGTTGAAAGAATGAATAAGGTTGTCATTATAGTGTTTTAATTGATGTCAAAACTACTTGGTGGATGTCAAACAAGTATGATGGATGATGGTAGAAGAGTTATTTTGCAAGAAAGTTTGATCCTCACATCAAAATAGTTAAATACTTTTGCTAATTATCTACACCGAAAGACTGAACACACAATTCCATTCAATAATTTGGTTTTCTTTTGTTTTCCCATACAAATCCACTTCTATGATTCTAATATGTTATTTGTGGAAATAAATAGCATCTTAATTCATAATTTTAGCTGATTTGGATAAGTGGTTCAGAAGTTGCTAGTAATAGAAGATCAATAGATATAGTTTACATAGTTTTCTATGTATTGGCTACAACCTAACTAGTCCACACTCCTCAATAGATTTGAGTTAGAATTTTCAATTTTGGGAGAATATTAATAGGTGTCAAAGAAGTGTATTTTCTAGTTGGCATGACATTTTTTGATCCACATATCCTATGGTGATGATCAGTTGGAGTATTTTTTCTTTTAGGTCCTATGCTTGGCCAGTTTGATGTATGCAAAGTGTTGTGAAGATTGAATATGTAATTCAAATGGAAGAATGAGCTATTATAGGTCCATTCTGACCTATATTGTATGTGTTTGGGTGCAGAGACATTTCTTGGTTTGAATTGGGTGTTGACAAGGTATGTTTTGTGTGATTTGAGGCTACATCTAATTAGGCTAATCTAATTGATTTTTGCAATGGAGTTTAGTATATATAAAAGGTTGATTTGAGTATATGTTGATAGAAAATGAATAATACATAATTTGAATGTAAGTAGTGATGCAAAATCATGCAGAGTTGAGTGAACAAGTTGTGAGCACTACAAAGTAGAGAAAATATTTGTAATCCAAGTTGATTAGAGTTTATGTTATGAGATTCAAAGGAACCGAATCCAACATATGTTATATTCACTTGTATTAGTTCAAATCTTGGTCGTGAAGCCACTTCTTTCTATCTTTCTTTTCTTTGTGAACAACGAGTTCACTTGGATAGTGATTCCACTTGGCAGTAAGCCTTTCTATAATATCTCATAACTGGTTATAACATATTGTGAGTTAATCTTCATCATGATTTTTCCCTTCTTGGGTTTTCTAAATAAAAAATTATGGTGTTCATGTGTTGTGTGTGTTATGGGTTGTTCATGCTTTCATTCCTTATAACTATTAAGTATACTTTGGTAATTGGATGGTTAATAATCAAATAGTTTAATAGAATATTGATTTCACCCCCTCTCTTAGTATTCTAGGTGTTCAACAATATAGTAGGCCTATAAGATGTATGCCAAGTGAGTATGCTAGTCCTTACCATGTTTATTCACTATTTTTTGAAGAATTGGCTCCAAAGCTTTAATAGATGCTTCAACATAGCCATTAGATTGAGGATAGTAAGGTGTAGAAAATCAATGTTAGATGTGAATTTTTTCTAATAATTTCTTCACCTCTTTGTCCTTAAATGAATTACCATTATAAAAAATAATGGTAGAAGGAAATCTAAAATGAACAGTGATATTATTTAGAATAAAACTATAGATTGCTTCAGTGTTAGTGGATTGAACTAGAATAGATTCGACCCACTTTGTAAAGTAATCAATAGCTATAATGTTGAAGGTATTTCCTTTAGAAGGAGGTAATATTTTTCTGATAATATCCAGCCCCCATTTTGTAAATGGCTAAGGAGAGGTATGATTTTCAAGCTCTTGTACAGGAGCTTGAATGAGATTATTTTTTTGGTGACATTGAGGGAATTTCTTGACAAAAGAAAAGGAGTCTTACTCCATTATTTTCCAATAATATCCCATATGAATAATTTTACATACTAAGGTTTTACCACTGAAGTGTCCAGCTCCAGAGCTCAAATAAGCTTCTTTAAGGGAAAAGGGTATTTCAACCTCAATAAGACATTGAAGAAGAATACCATTATAGGATTTTTGATAAAGAACATCAGATAAGATAATATATTCAGCTAAAAGATTTTGTATCTAAGTGCAAGAAGTTTTAGTCTCATCATTGAGAAAATTCCTAATCTTTAGATAATTATAAATGTGTGAATACCATTCCCATTAGTATACATGAGCACACATGAGCATTCTAGGTTTAGGTTGTTCTAAGGCAATACAAGAGTGGAGAATTTGTACCATAAAGTGATACTCTTGTACACCATCATTTGAAGTTAAAAGGGAGGCTGCACTCACCATTGGATCCATGTGGTGATTTTCTCTCCTAGGAATACTATCTATTGTGAAATAAGAGAACCATTCAAGCAAGGATAAAGCCAAATCCTGATATTGAGATAGATTACTTTGCTTAGCTTGATATATTCTCATGATTTTGTTTACAATAAGATTAGAGCCACCATGAATGTGAGTATATTTAATATTTAATACTATCATGGTATGTAAACCAACAATAGGGGATTTTTACTTAGTGATGTTATTGGTACAATGAAATTCTAGTCAAAATAATAGAATAATTGGCTTACCTTTCAGTGAGATTAAAAATATACCTACCCCAGAGCTAGTTTGACATCTCGATCCATCGAAATACATTTCCCATGTATATTCATAATCTAATGAAAATAATTTTTCATCCAAAAACAAGTCCACATTGGAGAAGGAGTGAGATGAGGGAGCTTCTACCGATTGATCAATGACAACTTGTTCCTTGATTTATTTCTAAGTTATGAAATTGATGTCAAACTCAGCAAGCAACATTACCCATTTTTCTAACTTTCCCAAAAGATTCGTTCTAGTAAAAAATGTTTAAGGAGATCACATTTTACAGTCACATGAGTTTCTACATGGAGAAGATAATATCATAACTTTTGCATTGAAAAAATGAGAGTGAGACATGAAGGGAACACAATCTAGTGAGAGGGGGGTGAATCAGTAGATTAAAAAATTCAAAAAAATTCCATAAACCGTTCCAACTACTTAATATATTTTTAACATGAAGAAAGATGAACCAAAAGTAAAACAATCATGGCACAACACAAGATCACACACAACACCAAAGTTTTTATGTGGAAATCCAGAAAGGGAAAAACCATGGTGACAAGATTTCACAAGAAAAAATATAATAATGAGTCTTTACAATATGAAGTAGGCACCAACCTACCAAAGACACCAATCCCAAAATGATTTAGTAGGCACCAACCTATAGGAGACACTAATTCTTAATGGAACAATACAATATGTAGTAGGCACCAACCTACCAATAAAGAAATAATGGTGGATTTGAAATATGACACCACTCTCTTCTATTAATTCTTCTACTATGACACAAGTGTACATCCCACTAAGTAACTTCACTATGATCATTAATGGATGCACTTCATTTCTCTGACAAATACATACTTGAACACATTGATCAACTGATACTCATACTCTTGATGGTTTTACCTCACTAAAATGCATTTGAACATTTGGAATATATACATGACATTAAATTTACACTCTTCTATGTCAGCTAGGGATCCACACCAACCTAGACAACATAGGATGGACCTAAATTCAAATTACATGAAATGTGTAATACAAGGGTCCAATCTTTCCATCAACAACACTTGGCATCTTTTGACACTAAGTGAACCTTAAATAGGTCGTATCCTCATTCCACACACTTGAAAATATTATTGCATGATTGTATCCATTAGCACACTTTCCTCAAACTCAAAATAGCTTGATGAGACTTTTGATACTTCAAAATCCTTGCACACTAAACCACGTCACCAAAAAATCATAAACATGATAGAACTAGTTTAGGAATACTCTCCTTCCAAATTGCAAGGCCACAACACATTTATGAAAGAAATGTTTTCCTCCTAGACCATCACAAATATTCTTGATTGTATATTTGGCATGGTATGATAAATACATGAACTATCTAAGAGTATTCAAACCATGAAAAATATGATATAAGATATGATTGATTAGACAAACTACACACTGTCAAACAACACACTACTGGAACCTTTAGATTTTTATCAATACTTGTATTCATACAATCTTTCTTCAACTTTGACAACCTTAAAATTTGATAGCCTTGACACCCTTTGATAACCACTGAAAATTACAATGACTTGCTGACATTAGTTTGACATCAATGACAACCTATTCTCAATAATCTCCCCCTTTGTCATTGATGGAAAACATCAAAATGTTGGGACCACAAAAACACACACCAGGGATAACTTTAAGAAATCCCCCCCCCTCAGCGGAGGTGTAAACTTATGGTGAATCTTTCCTTTTATTTGAAAAAAATAGTAATTTTCCCTAGCGAATCTTATGCACATTATTAAAAATATTGTAAAATCCTCGTGAATCTTAATGAATAATTAGTAAAAAAAAAAATCACAGTGGAAAATCCTAGTGAATAATCACTAAAATGATTAATTATAATGACGAATCTCTCCTTTAAAAAATTGCATAGTTGGTTTGCGCAGTTCCCCCATTTATTTATTTATTTTTTAATATTGAAGTAGGGGCCCGAGGGCGACAACCACCTATAGGGTCAAGGCACAGCGCCCCTTGCGGGCATCAAGGGAGTAGAGCCCCCTTGTGGGGGTTGAGGGGGTAGAGCACACACGGATGAATTGTTTTTAAAAAATATCACTTGAAAAGTAAGACTAAATGAAACTTGAAAATTTTACCATCGATTAGCTTTTAAATCGGACGGCTGCAAGTTCATTCCATTAGCAAATATCAGCATGAGTGAAAATCATCGGTGGGACACTTAGGGATGTCTTTTCGATACAATGATGATGACGTATGTCATGAACTATTGGCAATAGTGAATGGTGGAGATCAAATAGAGCTTTGATTGGATGTCTTTCCAGGAGCTTGGCACGAATATTGTAGATTCCCTTCATGATTCTCTAGAATTACACAAGTGGTGTACCTATGCCTTGGTGGACCCATGGTGGAGTATGGAAGCCTTATCAGCATGAGTGAACATCGTCGATGGGACACTTAGGGATGTCTTGCCGATACAATGATGATGATGTATGTCATGAACTTTTGGCAATAGTGAACAATGGAGATCAAATTTTGCACTTCAACAACCTTTTTAAAAGGCACGTGCATATAAAGTCACAAAATTGACTTGAAGCCATTTGATTAAAAAGATAATTGATGGCAATAAATAAAAAACCTATTCAAGGATAAAATATCCCTAAAATGAAAAGGTAAATTTTTATTAGTGGCGATATTTCCCAAAAATTAATTGTAGGAATATAAAATTAATGGAAAATATAATTAATATCTATAATTACAGTATAAACTACTGGTGAATCAGTTCCAATGACGCATCGTTTAAAAAAAAATGCATTGCTGAATTAATAGAGACAAATTTATTTTTTTGTAAAAACCCGGCGATTCAACATCCTTTCTAACTTGTATTATTCGCCATTTTTGGAGGTCCTAATTTCAAATATTCGCCAATTGGCGAAGATTCGCCACTAAAGTTTTCCCTGACACACACTAGAACAATAGAAAGAATAAGTATGAATGATTCATGCACTATTCCAGTCACTCCCCCTATGAAAGATATGGAATTGAAGAAAAATAAAGAGAATATAGTCATTCTTTTTGAGCAATTCAACATTCACCTTCTCTAGATTTAGCATCTCCTCAATTCATCTCTTTCTCCCCCTATGATGGATATATTCTTTCTAAGAAATTCAGCATCTTGTACTCACTTTATCCCAAGCTCATAGTTATTCTTTGTGAGAAATTAAACATTTTGATCTCACTTTCTCCCCATTTATCATGAATGGCAAAGGATGAACATCTATATGCTCAATTTCTCCATTTGACTAGTATACTACCAGATTTGAAACCTTATTTCTGAATACTACCACATGAGTCTATGCACCAAAATCTCTAAAAAATAATCCACAAGAGTACCAACCTATCTTGCGGAAAGGAGACCAAGCTCCCCCTCACCCTATGCTTTCCTCTTGAGTCAAGAGGAGGGAGTAACAACTCCCAAATTCTACCAAAGAAAATCAAATGTCTCCTTAGGAAGTGGCTTCGTGAATATGTCTAAAACTTGTTTGTTTGTATCCACATATTCTAACTTGACCTCTCTCACTACAACCTTCTCTCTCAAGAAATGATACTTAATTGCAATGTGTTTTTTTCTTGAGTAAACCACCAGATTATTTGAAATGTTTATATAACTTATTTTATCACAAAGAATAGTGATAGGATCTTCAAAATCAACCTTCATCTCCTTCAAGTTATGCTTCATCCAAAGCACCTAAGTGCAACATGATGGTGCAAAAATGTACTCTACTTTTAATGTAGATAAAGAAACGGATTCTTACTTCTTACTCAACCATGATACCAAACTATCTCCAAGAAAGAATTCACTGCCACTTGTTCTCTTCCGGTCATTTACAAAACCTACCCAATCTGTATTTGTGTATGATGTGAGAGTGAATTTTTATCTCTTTGGATACCAAAGACCAAATTATTCAGTAGCCTTCAAAGACCTAAATATTATTTTTACACCTTCACATGAGTCTCTTTAGGTGCCTCCTAAAATATTACAACCATTCCAACTTCTTGCATGATATCTAGTCTAGATGTTGTCACATACATCAAACTTCCAATCATAGACTGATACACAGTTTGATCTACCAAAGAAAACTCATCATCCTTGCTCAAATTACACCTCATAACCATAGGTGTTGTAGTACGTTTGCAATATTCCATCCCATAATTTCTTAACATATCCTTTACATACTTTTGTTGTGAGATAAAAATCCTTTTGTTTGATTGAACAATCTAAAAACCTAAGAAGAAAGATAATTCTCCTACAATAGACATCATAAATGATTATGCATAGACTTCTAGAATTTTTTGCATATTTCATCATTGCTTCCTCCAAAAATGATATCATCAACATAGACCACATCAATCAACATTTGTTCTCCTTCTCTTTTCATTTACAAATTATTGTTTACACAACCTCTCTAGAATCCTTAAGTATCCATCCAACCTTGCATACCAATCTCTAGGAGATTTCTTGATACCATACAAAGACTTCTTCAATCTACAAAACTTATCCATATTTTTAATGCATTGAAATCCTTTTGGTTGCTCAATGTAAAATTATTCAAGTTGTGCATTCACAAATTCCAACTTCACATCCATCTGATACACATTGATGTTCTTGTAAGCTAACAAAGATAAAAAAATCTTGATTTCCTCTAGTCTTTCTACCAGAGCAAATGTCTCTTCAAAAGCTATACCTTTAACTTGAGCATAACCTTTACACAAAAGTCTTTCTTTATTTTTTATCACTTCACCTTCTTCATTCAACTTATTTTTGAACACCCACTTGGTTTAAATCACATTTTTATCCTTAAGCCTTGGGACTAGTTCCCAAATTTCATTCTTAAAAATCTATTTCAATTGTTCTTCCATAACATCTATCCATCCTTGTCCATTTCTCAATTCTCACTTCTTTATGTGTCTTAGGTTCTATCTTTTATGGTAAATAAAAATGTACCTATTCTTTTGATCTTTCTATCCTCATTTGGGTTAGAACCCCACTATCTTTGTCACCAATAATTTGATCTTTAGAGTGATTCTTCTAAACGTACTTAGGTAGATTTTTTAAAACAACTTCCTCTTCAGGTTCTTCAATATTTCTATGAACTAATTCCTCTTCCTCTTCAACTTCTGGAATAGTAGTATTTTGAATAGTTTCATCAACCTTTACATTTGCATTTTCAACTATCCTTTTTAGTCTTTTGTTATAGAATTTGTAACCTTTGTTTCTTAAAGAGTAACCAAGAAAATTACCTTCATTTGATTTTCAATCAAACTTACCTAGATTCTCCTCATCTGTTTTGATGTAGCACTTGCTTCCAAAAATCTTCAGATACCTTACTGATACCAGTCTTCCTTTCCATAACTCATATGGAGTCTTATCTATCTTGCACCTGATCTAAAATTTGTTCAGAATGTACACATATGTCTATGTAGCCTCTCTCCAGTAAATATCCAATATATTTTCCTAATATAGGATAGTCCTAACCATCTCTTGTATAGTTTCATTCTTTCTTTTAGCAACTCCATTTTGTTGTGGTGTTCTAGTAGTAGAAAATTGCCTCTAGATTTTGTTCTCTACAAAATCTCTCATACTTCCTCACTACAAATTATCCACCCCTATATGATCTTATGAATTTGATTATTCTTCTAGTTTCATTCTCTACAATTTCCTTGAATGCTTTGAACTTCTCAAATGCTTTTGATTTTTCTTTTGGATATGTAATCCACATCATTCTAGAATAATCATCAATCAACATCATGAAACACCTATCTCCTTATGGACTCTTAGCCCTCATTGGTCTGTATAAATCTGTGTGTATCAAATCCAATTGATTTGATGTATAATACTCCTTATTTGGATATTTGCTTCTTTTCTTCTTTCCTTCATAGCATGGCTTGCAACTGATTGACTGAGGTTTACTGATTTTTGACATATCCTAGGATAAACCCTTTGAACTAACCTTGATAATATCATCAAAATTCATATGCCCTAACCTTCTATTCCAAAGCCAACTCTCATCATTTTGTGTAGTGAGACACCTTTTTCCATTCAAATCACTGAGATGATAAATATCACTATGTATCCTACTTTCTTACAGAATCATCTCACCAGTACTTGATTTTTTTATTTCACAACCATTAGCACTAAAGGATAAGTGATATCCCTTATCACACATCTGACTGACACTCAACAAACTATGTTTTAAACTTTCAACATACAAAACATAATGTATCTTTTTTTGACCAGCATCAAGACTTAATGTACCCTTAGAAAATATTTTAGCAATAGAATTATTTCCAAGGATAACTAAACCACCTTTATTTTTTTTGAAATTCATGAACTTACTTTTATCTCCAATCATGTGACTAGAGAAACTATTGTCAATAATCCATAGGTTATTTCTCTCCTTTTAAGCATGTAATGTTGTTTGTGTAATCAAAGACTTCTTATACTTATTATGCTCTAGAACCTTCTTCCATAACTTCTCTAAAATATCATTCTTTCCTTTCTTCGATAACAAGGAACTCACAAAATTGATTTACTAGTTCCTTGTAATATGTCCAATTCTTTTCACTTGAAACATATGATATTAAAATTGAACAAGGGTGCAAATGCATCAATACTGAAAAAATTATTCTTTTGTACCAAAACTCTTTCATAATCCACAACCTTATGTTCATACTCAATACAATTAAAACAATAACTAAAAAAAGAAAAAACTTGACCTAGTATTGAATCCTTGTCCTTCAGATCTTCTCCTCTTGTTCAACACTTGAACAAATCCATCATTTTGAATCATGCTTCCATGACTTGTCAATGTCCTCTCTGATTTTGAACTTCTATAACCAATCACTTCTAGATTTGTCTTAGTAGACTTCTCTGATTGTTCAGTCATCATTTTCTTCTAATCATCAAAATTAACATCAGTTTTGTCATGCAAAACATTTTGACCTTCCAATATCTGATCTAGGATTTCAGTATGTTTACTGAACTTCAACTACAACTAATGATTTTCCTTCTCAAGTTATTTCTTGGCTGCAACAACCTCAATCTTTTCACAATTTTTCTCTTTTATTGATAACTTTTATGTTAATACTTCTTCAACTCTTTTTTCTTCTTCTTCTTGAATCTTTAGATAAACGATCATCTTTTCTGTAACCTTTAGATCTTTTGCTAATTTACCTTTGTCTCTCACTTCTTCTACAATTATAATCTTCAAATTCTTAATTTCTTTTCTTGCCCATAACATATTCTCCAAAACTCATTTCAACATCACCACTAGTAGTTTGAAAAGCCATGAATACAAATTTTCTATTTTCATCATTGGATGCATCTTCATCTTCTCCTTATCTATTTTTATAGAAAATTTTGTGCTTTCTCTTTCATTTGAATCTTCTCTTAAATAAATTCTTTCCATTATTTTGATCAACATTATTAGTATTCTTATGAGGAAACTTAGCCATGAAATATCCAATATCTCCAAAATTAAAACATTTGAAAGATAATTTAATTTTGTACTTACTAGAACCTCTTTGTAGCTTTTTGACAAAAATTTCTTCTTCCAAATTTGATCTATAATCAAAATCTTCACCACCACGCTTCACAAATACTCTAAAAGAATCTTTTTTTCTTATATATTCTTCATTATCAAATCTCATCTAAAATGCGGTTAATGTTCCATGTAACTCAATCAATTTTAATGTATTCACATCTTTAGCTTCTTCTATAATATAAATTTTAGGATCAAATATTATAGGTAAGGATCTAAGTACCTTCTTTACAGTAGTCTTCTCCTCCAAGGTTACACCAAGACCTTGAATATGATTTACAATTTCTTCAACCTGGAGCATAAATGTAGTGATTTTCTCATCTTCTTTCATCCTTATACCTTCAAACTAAGCTCTATAAGTCTACAATTTTTCTTCTTTGAATTTTTCATCACCTTCATAGATAGTTTTAAATCTATCCCATATATCCTTTGTTGTTATGCAATCTATTAATTTTGAAAATTCAATGTTAGTTAAACCACATAAAAGAGAATTTCTAGCCTTAGCATTGATTTCATAAGCCCTCTTTCCAATTTGATCTCTAGGAAGGTTATCGAGAATTTCATACCTCTCTATAATATAATTCCATAAGTCCATACCTAAATCCATCAAATATGACTATATCCTAACTTTCCAAAAATAAAAATTAGATCCATCAAAAGTCGGTATTTTGTTTCTAGAAGAGCTATGTTGTGCCATCCTGGATCTATGTTAAGTTGTTAAACTCTTTCAAATAAAATTGGATCTAATACCAATTGAGGGGAACATAATCTAGTGAGAGGGGGGTGAATCAATGGATTAAACAATTAAAAACAATTAGAAATCTTTCTAACTACTTAATAGATTTTTAATATGAAGACTGTTGAACCAAAAGTAAAACAATCATAGCACTATATAGGGTCACACCCAACACCAAATTTTTATGTTGAAATACGAAAAGGGAAAAAACCATGGTGAGAATATCTCAAAAGTAGAAATATAATAATTAGTCTTTACAATATGAAGTAGACACCAACCTACCAGAGACACCAATCCCCAAATGATTTAGTAGGCACCAACCTATAGGACACACCAACCCCCATTGTGACATAGACACCAATCCCTACCAGAACAATACAACATGAAGTAGGTACCAACCTACCAAAATAGTTATAATGGAAGATTTGAAATATGACACCACTCTCTTTTCTTCACGCTTATGCTATGACATAATTTTACATACCACTAAGTACTTTTATTATGATCATTAATGGATGCACTCTATTTCTCTCATGGATACATACTTGAACACACTAATCAAATGATACTCATACTCTTGATGATGTTGCCTCACTACAATGCATATAAACATTTTAAATATATACATGATATTACATTGAAACTCTTCTATGTTTCTCAAGGACCCACACCAACCTAGACAACATAGGATGTACCTAAATTCAAATTACTTAAAACGTGTAATACAAGGTACCAATCTATCCACCAAAAACACTTGACATCTTATGCCACTAAGGAAACCTTAAATAGGTCCTATCCTCACTCCACATGCTTAAAACCATAACTACACACTTTTAGCCATTAGTACACTTTCCTAAAGCTCAAAATAGCTTGATGAGACTTTTGATAATTCAAACTCCTTGCACACTGATCCATACCACCAAAAACTTAGGAACATGATAGAACTAGTGTAGGCATACTCTCCTTCCAAACCACAAGGATACAACACATTTCTAAAAGAAATTCCACCCATATTAAGTAATATATCTATCAAAAGATATCCTCCAAGACCACCACAAAAATTCTTAACTACATAACCGACATGGTATGATAAATACATGAACTATCTGAGAGTAGTCAAGCTATGAAAAACATGGTGCAAGATATGATTGATTAGATAGCCTAAACACTATTAACCAACACACTACCGAAACCTTTAGATTTTTGTCAATACTTGTATTCCTACAATCTTTCTTCAACTTTGATAAACTTCACATCTTACATCCTTGTCACCCTTTGATAACCACTTATAGTAGTAATGAATTTCTAACATTAGTTTGACATTAATGATAACCTATGATCAACAAGACATTGTTTCTCTATGGAAGAATATTGAGTTCCATAATCAACTAGAATACGAATAATGTAGTATACCACTCTTTCTTTACCATCATCATCATGTTGAGATAATAAAGCTACTAAAGCATGAGGTGATTCAAATATATAAAGTAAAAGGGCCTATCTTGCACAACTGACATTAAAATAGGAGGATTGGCCAAATAATTTTTTATAGACTCAAAATATTTGTCACACTCATCATCCCACTAGAAACAAACATCTTTCTTCAATATAAATGTGAAGGGAAGGGTACAATCAACTAATTGAGATACAAATCTACGAATTTCCTGAATCTTCCCTTGTAAACTACATAGTTGAGAGATATTTTTAAGTGGAGGCATCCTAATAATGACATAATTTTTATTTGTGTTAACTTCAATTCCATGATGGGAGATGATAAATCCTAAAATATTTCTGACATCCATGCCAAAGACACACTCAAGAGGATTAAGTCTCATCTTATAGAGTCAAATCCTTTTGAAGAGAAGTGGAAGATATTTGACATGATCTTGATGAGTTGTAGACTTAGACAAGCTATCATCAACATACTATTCAAGGGTTTTATGAATGAAATCATGAAAGAGAAGAGCCATTTCCTATTGGTAAGTCACTCCAACATTCTTTAACCCAAACAACATGACTACATAATAAAAGGTACCCCAAGGGGTAGTGAATGCTATCTTATATTAATCTTTTAGGTTAATACAAATTAGACTATAGCCCGAGAAGTCATCCATAAAAGATAATAAGGCATGTCCTATAGTTGAGTCCATAATAATATTGATATTATGCAACAAAAATCATCCTTAAGAGAATCCTTATTAAGATGAAAAAATATATAGAAATTTGAATAGGCCATTAGGTTTACTAATGACAACTAT
The DNA here is from genome assembly GCA_007115665.2 of Sequoiadendron giganteum. Lineage (NCBI taxonomy): Eukaryota > Viridiplantae > Streptophyta > Pinopsida > Cupressales > Cupressaceae > Sequoiadendron > Sequoiadendron giganteum. Next base: position 455,165,371 of record CM021102.1, read on the forward strand.
ATTCAATATCCAAGGTGAATAGTCAATAGGATGGATAAAACTAGCTTTTAGAAGCTTTTCTATCTTAGTCTTGATTAATAAATAAACCCTTAGGATTCATTTTATGGATTCTTTGTTTGATGTTCTTGGTATCGGGAAATAAAATGATATTGTAAACCATAATAGACTCATCAATACCAAGCATATTTTCATATGACAAAGTGAAAATATTGAGATGAGAATCTAATAAATTAGCATGTTGTTCAAACTCTTTCAGAGAGAGACACTTCACAATATTAATCACTTTTTTGGAAGGTTTAAGATCCATGAGAACATCGGAAGTATCCCCTTTTAGGAGAGTACTACAATCATTAGGGTGAGGCATAGAAACACTATCATCCATATTAGATAAAGGAGCCCTCTCATCAATACTCATAATGAATTCCCTAAAATATGCCTATTTACTCAAAACAATATGGGAATTATTGTTTATGTTGATGAGAAGGTAGGTTAGAGTAAGCGCCTAAAATTCCTCTAGTGATTCATTCGAAGAGAAAAAAACTAGAGGATCTTCCTTAGATTCTACTTTACTTTCAATAAACTTAGGATGAATTAATTTGAGAGAGCGTGGTTCAGTGGAAATAATGTTGACACTAAACCATGATTTCACCTTAGACTTCATGGGGTGGTATCCAATTCCAATCTTATGCTTACAAGGATCAACCACTAAGGGGACTTTAATACCTCACTCATTACACCCACAAATTTTACCTCTATAATTGTATTTAGAAAAGAGATTGAACCTAGACCATAATATGTTTGTAATTCTTGGAAAGACAGAGGACTAGTATAAAGAGAATAATCCATGCTATAGGCATCATAATACCTCATAGGAACATAATCACCTTCTTAGTAGAACTAAAATAACCATTCTCCTTAGCATAAGTGTGATCATCCTTCTCAATGGAAAGAAAATATTCTTTATTAGAAAGGGGGGGTGGTATTTTTTGAAGATATAGGCGGATAGGATCAACTTTATACTCCTTAATATAAGGTTAGGTAAATTTTAAGGATCCCCAATCATCACGAAGACATACATTCAATTTAGAAGAAGAGGTAGAAGGGATAGACTTAGGACTCTCTTCTTTGGGATGTAATTATAAAACTATGAATTCAATAACAACGTAAGCATAAAAGAGAACATAATATGAATTCAAGAATTACAATGTTACCATCCAATGTTGGAGTGTGTTTGAATTGATAAAGAATATTGGGTTGCTTGATCAATATGAAGCCTCCATTGTTGTTGAAAGCTCAAAGGTAGTAGTAATAAATATTTCGAATACAAATGTGCTAAATGTGCTTCAATGGCTATTTTGACATAACATCTCCACAAATTCTCTAGATTATCTGATCATTTTTTAGAGGGAAGAAGGTTGTTTTATATATTTTTAGGTTTCAGATGAACAATCGAGATTCAACAATGAAAGATCAATATCAATTATTGAGAACTATTGAGAGGAAATAGATTGATCAGTTAACTCCTCTAAGTGATCTAATTAAGGATTTTAATTGGATAATCAGTAGAATTAGATTGGAATGATTTGTGGGATTGAAGAAGTTAGATTGATTGTTTAGTGGGATTGCAGAAATTAGGTTGAGTGTTTAGTGGGATTAACATAATAGGTGGAATTGGGAAATAGATTGAGAAATCAGTGGTAATAATTTATTCAATGAAGATATGTGAGGATTTATTAACTAATTAAATAATTAATTAATATTTGATAAGAATGTGCAAGTTTCATTTGAATTTTGACAAATAAAGATATATTTATTTTGTTGACCATGTTGAGTGATTTTGAATAATTAATTTAACTATTCAAATTTAGAGAAGGGAAAGTAGTTTAAATAAATTATAAATGATAATAGTTTAATTGATTTAGAAGAATAAGTAATGTTAGAGATATAATTAAATAATTTATGTTTACCTAATTAATTAGGAGGAATAAGGTTAAATTAGATGATGACATAGTGAATTAATTAAATAGTTTGAGATTATTTAATTAATAGATGAATATAGGGTTAATGATGCAGATGATGTTAAAAATGGGATTAATGATGCTAACGAGATGAAATGTAATAGTGATAATGAAAGTGATTCTGATAATGGAAAAAATGTAGTTTAGGATATGTGATATGTGTTAGGTCATTTTTCATGTCTACATTTTGCCCCTCTTTGACACAATGTACTAGTTACATTGTTTCAAAGAATTCAATGTTCAAATCAACATTGAAAAAATTTAATATGTCCCACTATTCCCGAGTGATCAATGGAACGATAATAAGATGTTGGGTTGCCCCCTTGAGAGGTCGGCCTAAAAAATTACTTTTTCAGGTCGAGTAGTCAACTAGGTTCTAAAGTAGTTTAGATGTGTAGAGAATAGAAATTTAAAGCTTAGGGCTCACATTTAGGGTTTCATATGGTCATAGGTGCTCCTAAAATTGACCTAGAAGGGGTTCTAGGGTAAAGATTGGGGTTTTGGGGTGTTAAAATGGAAAATAGGGTGAAATTACCCCTTATTTGCACATTTTGAGTTGGGAGATTCTTGCTCTGGATTTGTTTCTTGTGATTTCTTGCTCCAAACGATGATTCATGATCCCTCAAGTTATTTGATTATCACACCAAGTGGAGGTGGTCTCATAGTACTGACGACCAGTAGGTGAATGGGCTTTGATATGTATATCTTTAATTTTTTCTTTTATTATTTTTTCCTTGTGTAATAAATGCGCAAAGTTAGTCTAGCCGATAGTGTTAGTTTAGGGAAAATTTTGTTATTGGTGTGATATGAATGCTATCAACACTTTAGCATGGCCGCTATTGAGGAATATGGCTAATTTTACAAAATTTGGTCACTTTTGCAAAATTCGGTTGCTATTGAATGGTCGCTTTTGCTTGATTTGTTCGCTTCTTAGGAATTTTTAGTGTTTTTGCTTCTTTTAAAAAAGGTGGTCGCTATCACCTTTGAACAAGTGTGTTATTGCCAAGGATAGCCAATTTTGCAAAACATGACCACTATCGCCCTAGAAAAGTTTTCTATTGCTTAAATTAACTGATTTGGCTAGTGTAGTTGTAGTTTTAAATTCTCAACTTGATTTTATAGCATTTTTTTATGTTGTGGATTGAATTCTTGCAAGCTATCTTGTGTTTGTTATTCATGTGAGAGTAGAGACCTTAGATTATGGATGGGTTAGCCAATTTTTAGGAGCTTGAGAGGTATTTTATTGATGCCATTGGATTGCAATACATCACATACTTGTCACTAATTAGCGCTCATCAAGAAATGATGTATGCTTTTGTGGAGAGGTTGCACTCAGAGACCTCTTCATTTCATCTACCCACTAGAGAGTGCATGGTTACCCTAGAGTATGATTGGAGGATTTTGAGGATCCCCATCCATGCGGAGTTGATTGATTATGATGTCCAAAGGGGTAGATTAGATATCCAGAGGTTACTTAGTGTGGAGCAGCTATAGGTCATTGATTTTGAGACTGATCTAGAGTCCTCTGATGGTCTAGACCCCTATGGTTATTGTCTTGGTAGGCTTGATTACTAGACCTTTGATGCTTGACACAGGGGCTAAGAGGTTTTTTCTTAGCTAAGGCATTGTGATAGAGAATATGATGGAGCATAGCACCATGCATTCTTGGGGTTAGTGTTTTTTGGCCCATCTTTATAAGGACATGCACAAGGCAGTCTATAGACGAGGTAGTAGTATATCATTTGGTGCCAGTTTGTTGCATTTTGGGCCTAGGAGAGGATTTCCATCACTTGGCCAGAGGGTATGTGAGATAGGGATTCGCACAATCCCTATAGATATCAATATTTTGATTACCTCCACTACACTCAACTTGGTAGACTATCCTATTGGAGGGTAGCTTTTTGATGATATGATAGACTTCACATGGTGGCCATACTTTGATTGTGAGGCCTGGCTACATGACCATGAATTGTACTATAGGGAGACTCATTATTTTGATTGGATAGGTAGACATCATTCTGGAGAGATACTTACTAGATAGTGTTCTCAGATAATTCAACGAGTGCCAGACACCCCACCAATGATTATATGGCTATACATGAATGCACCACATGTGAGGAGACTGCATTGGGGGCTCATTTCAATTCCAAGGTTGAAATTGCATCTTTCAAAGATTTGAGGCCATTTGGATAGGGTTGGGAAGTGGGTGGAGTTGATGCAATGACTACTAAGGAGTACAATTTATGGTGGGCATGATGTGAACCATTATGATTTACTATCCCTATGGGAGGAGTAGTGGGAGGTACAGTCCTAGGGTTTATGAGAGGAGGTGTGGTTGGGCACCAATAGGATCAACATCTACGGATTGCTCATGAGCAACTGTGCCAGGCGTAGGATGGAAAATATGGGAAGGATGACAACCAAAAAAATGATGGCCAGGATTAGAAGCACTATCAAGGATCATAGGGACCTCCCCCATAAGTAGATATGGTTTCTCAGATTACGTTGATCACAACCAATAGAGATGACAAGGTGGTTGAGAGAGATGCCAAGATTTTTCAGCAACAAGCTATAGAGGCACATTTATTTTTTTACCATAGAGTAGGATACCATTAGGGTTGAGATAAAATCCCTAAGATGGGAGATGGTGATGGAGAGGCAACAAATATTGGAAATGGAGATTGCCTTGGCCTCCTCTATTCCTTTGGCTTAGTATTAGGTTGAGTAGGATCAACTTATGACAAAGAGGACATATTACCAAACTCTCTATGAGGCTTTTGTATTGAGGGCACAAAGATGCCCTTGTTTTGGAGAGTTGGGAATCACGACAGGTGTAGAGTCAAGGGGATAGTCTGTCAGACATACACAACCATATCCTATGCACAACTAGTAGCAACATAGATCCCGACCTTGGGAAAACCAACAGGGTTGATGCTTTTATTTCATGATCTTTATGCTTTTATCAGGTACATTTGTAGATATGTATTTTGGTATATACATTTATCATCCCATTTGAGGCATTGTATATATATTATATATTTTGATATCACACATGATGTTCGATGATGTACATGACATTCCCATTTTTTATGATATATGATATATACCATTTTTTTTGTTGTGGCATACATGTGTTGTGAGGTGTTTATGGATGATTATTAATGCATGTATGTATGGATGATGATGCATACAAATTTATGATGTAATATGATGTATGATGTTTTATTATGTGATGGACATGATATGCACTAATGAAATTGTGGATGTAGGATGCATGTAGTATTAATGACTTTGTGATGCAAGATGTGGATGAAGGTCAGAAGATATGTTAGGAGATTTTTAGAGATAGATAGAAGTGTTTATATGGTTATGATGAAATGCATTCTTTATCACTATTAATACTACATTTTTTATTTCATGGAGGACCATGTAGTTGTTTAGCAATCCTTATTGATATCAAATAGACATGATGCACCAAGGTATTAATTACCAAGGCGGCTTTGTATCTATTGAATGGAATTTGACTCTACAATCAAGGAGTATTATTGCTCATACTAGACATACAAAAACCTTGTTAGAGTGTATGGGTGAAGTTTTGAAACATTTTGGAGTAGTTACACAGAAAGGTATGGAGTACCTAATATGCAACCACTACACGAATTATCCCAAAACCACTTTCTATACACAAAACAAAGCAAGTATTTGTCATGGAAGTATTACAATAATATCCATCAAATAGAGTAGAGATAAATTCAATGATCAATGCCACATTCCTTCCTCTCTAAATCCTTATGGACATCCTCAAGAGATCCAGTGAATGTGACAATAAGATAAATCAAAAAGATAAGATCATAAAAAACATAAACAATTTTGTTGTATCACTTGCCATAACTGTTTGATGTTTCAGGATGTTATCCATTAGTAATTTCTATTGTAGGAAAGTTTTATCTATTAAGAAATGCATGAGGATTTTGATGATGACTTATCGATAGGTGGGTAATTTAACACTTTAGGCATTCTTTTAGTTTAATGATGACAATTCTTCACAATCTTTTGCTTGTAAGTTTTTAGATTTCAATGTTTGCTTTGCTTGTCGATTGCTTTGTCAAAGGTTGAAGGTGATGATTTGTTTATTATGGATGAAAATTTTATTATGAATAGGTGATAATGGAGATAGGATTTTTGAGATTTTCTGAATGTTTTTGTGCTTTTGTGGTTATTTGATGTTGTTTTTTGACTTTTTTGATAGTTTTAGAGATAATTAGGGGGACCTAAAGGGACTGAACTAGTGCCTCGATGTCTCATCGATGATGACCTTTAATACATGATGAATGAAAATACATAGTAGTTTGATTGTATTGAATGAAACTATTTTTGGAGTTTTCTGACTCTTTACAAATATATATATATATTATTTTGATAAGATATTTGAATATTTTTTGGATTTTTTTATTTAGTTTAAAGACCAAGAGGAACACCTAAAGGGACCAACCTAGTGCCTTGTGGGATCATCAATGATGGCCTTTCCTATGTGCAAGCTCAGAGACAATGTATTTTGACTATTTTGACTCAATTGTAGCTCATCCAAAGACAGACAACAATTTTTTTGGGATTTTGTGTTTTTTTGGATTTTTTAATTTTGATAGTTGTTTGCGAGTGATGGAATTAACAAGGATCCAATCCACTACTAGGTTTAGGAGGTTGCCCCCATTTTGGAATAAGTAAATTTTATTAGGGATAGATGGATAAAAATAAATGGTGGATAGAGATGGTGCAGCAAGGTTTAACACTTGATTAGTTATTGAGCCATGGTTAGGTGCACATTTTATTATGGAATTGATGGTGTGGATGTGATAGGAAGTGTAGATAGATAGAGATGCATGAATTATTCAAATGTAGTGAATATTTACTAGGTTTTCACTATGGTACCAGTCCTAGAAGTTCCACAAGGTGGTTCTCACTTAAATGATGATTTATTTGTCTTTACCGGTTTCTTGATTTTTAATTTTTTTTGGCTTTTTTAGCTTTTTTTCTTGGGATATTCTAATGTGCTCAAGTGTTTTTTTTTTTAGATGGCTGCTATTCAGAGGTTTGGATAAAGGTTCTCCTTTGGGAGTAGCTAACTAATATTCTCTAGAGACATAGCTTGTTGTTATGATAAAAGGACCTAGCCAATTTGGTTCAAACTTATATTTCCCATATTGATTTAGCTAGATCTTTTGATTTTCTTTCAATACCAAGTCACCAACTTGAAAGATTTTATTCTTTATCTTCTTGTTATAGCTTCACTTGAGATGATTCTGATAAACCTAGAGATGGTTTAATGTGCTCAAATGTCTTTCATCTAGGTCTTTTAGCTCATTAAGTCTGGATACTCAATATTCCTCATTGTTGACCATGTCTTTCAAGGATAGTCAAATGATGGGATCTCAAATTCGATATGTAGGATTGCTTTAGATTTTTCGACCAAGGAAAAAGGTGTCACACTCGTGGGTGTACGAATGATACTTCGATAAGCCCATAAGGTGGGATTTAGTTGTAGGTGCCAATCATAGCTAACATAATTAATAGTATTTTTCAATATTTTTAGGATGGTCTTATTAGATGCTTCAACCAAGCTATTTCCTTGGGGATAATATGGGGTTGAAAAATAGTGTTGGATAGAGAATCTCAAGAAAAGCTCATGGACATCTTGGTTCTTAAATTGAGTTCCTTTATTTGTAATGATAGTTTGTGGAATTCCAAATCGACGAATCAGATAATTCAAGATAAACTTGGATATTTGTTTCCCTGTGATGTAAGTTAAAGGAATAGCTTCTATCCAATTTGTAAATTATTTTGTTAGAGCTATGATGAATTTGTGTCAATTAGATAAAGCATAAGATATCTTTTCTATCAAGTCAAGTCCACACTATAAGAAAGGCCATGGTGTGGTTATAGGTCATAGCTCTTGTGTTGGTGTGTGAACAAGATGATTATGTTGCTGATATTTGCAACACTTCCTTGAGTAATGGATGGATTTTTGTCCATTGGGAGCCAATAATACCTTGTTCTGAGCAACTTCTTTACTATATTAGGTCCACTAGAGTGAGACCCACAAACACCTTCATGCACTTCTTGTAAGGAAGTTTGTGCTTCATCTATGTTGAGACATTGGAGTAATGTACCATCTAGGCTTCGATAGTATAGGGAATCTCCTAGGATGGTGAATCAAGAAGTTTTATGAAAAAAAGTTTTCTTTTGATTTGCCATTAAGTGAGGGGGTATGATCCCATGTTGGATATAGGTAAACATGTCTTGGTACCAAGGAAAGTCAAGACCAATAAAATCACATATGAGTTCTGATTCTGGGATATAAAATGCTAGTATTGTTGGCCCCATAGTTACTGTTGCACCATAAGATCAACCTTTTAATGCCTAATACAACTACCAAAGTTAACGGATCCACGAGAAGTGGTTAGTCCATGTCATGAATCTTGAGGGGAGTGCTGACCATCTGCCAACAATCTCCCCCTCAGTGTTACCTGAGGGGATTCGAACCTGAAACCTTTGGCTCTGATACCAATTGTCGGCCCCATAGTTGTCATTGCACCAAAAGATCAACCTATTAATGCCCAATACAACTACCAAAGTTAATAGATCCTCATGAGGTGGTTATTCCATGTCATGAATATTGACGGGAGCATTGACCATAGGTATAAGTTGTTTCTCCACAAGGAATTTGTATTTGGGAATGTTTTGGGGTATGTCAAGGAGTGAACCTATTGTTTCCATATCATTAACTTCTTTGTTGTTGATTCTAGGAACCTGTTCAAAGGTGATGACCACAAAGTATTGCTTGAAGATTTCTACCATTCTTTTGTATGAAATGATCTTGTCATCCTTCATTTGGTATTCATCATTTACTTGCCTTATGAGTAGCTAGGAGTCACCATAGACTTGTAGTTCCTTTATTTTCCAATATAAAACCATCTTCAGTCTAGTGATGAGTGCTTCATATTTAGATATGTTGTTATAACATGGAAATGAAATCCTATAAGCTTTGGTTATACTATATCTCTGAGGTGTAAGAAATATGATACCAGCCCCTGATCCATGTTGAGTTTGGGATCCGTTGAAGTACAAGACCCAACGGCTTGACTGAGTGGTCATAAGGATGCTCTCATTTGGAAATTCTAATATGAGGGGATAATGATCTTCCATAGCTGCATATGCTAACTAATTTGCTATCACTTTTCCTTTTATGGCTTTTATGTCAATATATTCTATACCAAATTCACTAAGTATCATGACCCACTTAGTGATTCTTCCTATAAGAACTTCCTTTACCAAGAGATACTTTAAGGGATCCACTTTCGATATCAGCTTGATTTTTCTATTTAACATGTAGTGTCTAAGATTTTGTGTTGTAGATAGACATTCTCTTTATATGGGTGTATAGTTTAATTCATAGCGCACCAGGGTTTATCTGATATAGTATACTACTCTTTCCTTGTTTTTTCATCTAGTTGTGCTAATAGAGCTCCTAAAGCTATCGTTGTTGTAGATACATACAAGATCATTGCCTTATCTTGAATTGGAGGCATCAACACTAGGGGGTGAGAAAATAATCCTTTACCTATTGAAAATCTTGGTCACACCTTCCATCCCATTTGAATTTTATGTCCTTAAGTAGAAAATGTGTGAATAGATGGCATTTGTCTACTAAATATGCAATAAATAATTTGATGGACCGAAACTTGCCATGTAGGTTGCATAGCTATTTCAATTTTTTTGGATGAGGAATTTCTAGGATAGATTTAACCTTAGTGGGATCCACCTCGATGCCTCTTCTCGATACAATGTATCCAAATAGTTTCCTAGATGTCACACCAAATACATACTTCTTTGGATTTAGACACAAATTATAATCCTCTAGTCTATTAAATATCTTGGCTAAGTTAGCCAAATGATCTTTTATTTTTATTGATTTTTCTAATTAGTCATCCACATAGTCCTCCATAGTGATTCCCAACATATCATGGAATATAGTGGTCATTTCTCTTTGGTATATTGCTCTTATGTTCTTCAAACCGAATAGCATGACCTTCCAGCAAAATTTTTTGCATGCACAAGTGAAAGCTATTTTGTGTTGATCTTCATGGGCTATCTTTATTTGATTGTACCTAGAAAATATGTCCTTTAGTGAAATCATTTCATGCTCCACAATTAAGTCCACTTTTATGTCAATGTTGGGTAGGGGGAAGTCATCCTTAGGGAATGCCTTGTTGATATCCCTAAAGTCTGTACAAATTTATATGCCCCCAATGGGTTTTGACATTGGTACAAGGTTGGATATCCACTCAGGATAGTTGATGGGTCTGATGAATCCCATGTCTGCAGTTTTTGAGGCTCTACTTTGACCAAGAGTGCTTTATGTGGGTGCATCTTATGTAACTTCTATTTAATGGTTCTAGCTCCAGGGAACACAACTAGGTGATGTACTACTAAATTTGGATCTAGCCCCAACATGTCTACATATGTCCAAGAAAATTTGATTATTTATTCATTAATGAATGATGAGAAGATGAACTTTTCCTTAGGATCTAAGGAAGCTACATGATATGTTATTTTTGGTGTTTCCATTGTGTCGATGTTGATAGGTTCAAAACCTTCAACCAGGAGTGTTGATTTTTATTGATATTCTATAATTGGGAGATTGAATCCTCCATATTTGGGAACCTCAAAGAGGTTTTCACCCTCAAATATAGCCTTTTTTTCTCTTTTCTTGATCCAATAGAGCCACATTGTGGTTTTCCCTAGGGGATCTCTTTTTTAGTTTTAAATTTTTTATTTTATTTTTACAACTGGAGGACACAATCTCCCCTCCAATTTATGCTCCTTGTTCAAGCTCCATTTCAAAAACAACCTTATGATCTCCTTGTGGTATATTAGTTCTAAGTCCCATGAATTCCACAATAGCTTCATCATTCTTGAATGAGTCCAAAATAAGTTTGTGATGTTGTTGATCCCAGTCTATTAATTGTGGGTAAAGCAATGGTATTTTATTATTAGTATCAACTAATCTTATGGAGGTTATAGATAGGGTAAGGATATCAAATTTATCAAGGTTCCATAGGGTATCTAGGTTATAATCACTAGAGGAACAAGAATCCCATTCACATTCATTGGAATCCATTTCAGTGTGGTAATATTCAGATGTAGGTTCAATAGTGATGGTATTTATGTTAAGGTTTCCAAATATGTTTTGGATATATAAATCATCGTCTATAAGGTTGTAATTATATGATGTCTCAATAGTAGTAGAAGGATATTTTTCCTCATAATAGGTGCTTCTAGTGCTTGGGGTAATCATGTGTAATGAACCATAACCTAGTCCTAGATTCTTCATGCACTTTTCTATGATAACTGGTTCTCTTATACCTGGTTCATGTAGACCAAGGCCACCTTTTCTAGTGAACCCCATTATTTTTTCTATCTAATATCCTTTATTGTTTTGATCAATAGGAAGGGGAGGTATTTTTTTCTCCCTTCCTTCTTCTTTTTAAATCCAAGCAGATAGTGTTGGAAGAGTGAAGAAGATCATAATTTTTGTTGTCATTGATGTCACCATGTTGATTAAGGTCTCAGGATTATCCAATACTCTGAACTAGTATGAAGAACTAGTTTACATCCTTTGGTGTTTTCGGTTTGTTATTTTTGTCTGCATTTCCCCTCTAGTGATCATCATTGTTCATGGATTTTGGAAATGGTTTATGAATGTTGGAAGCTTGTAAGTATACAACCATGTCTTCTCATATGATCATATGGTGAATTGGCATTGGTCTAGTGTTTCATTTTGTTATTAGGTCTATCCATGGCCGACCTAATAAATAGTTGGTGGTATAATGGTTTAATTTGTGTTGAGGATATATGAGTGACCTATCTTAGGTCCAAGCCAACATGATATAGAATGCTACTCAGATGAATTGTTTTTGGAGAATTTTTGCACTAACTTGGGGCTGACCATTAGCCTTTTGGTGAATAAAGATTTCATCCAATTAGGTCAATCTAATTGATGCTTACAGACAATTCAGATATATATATTGGGTAGTTTGGAGATTGAAGTATGTGGAATGTATGGATTGAATGTGCATGGGAATAAGAGAAAATAATAGTCTGTTGGCATGTGAATTCTTTGAGCATCAAAGGAACTGAATCTACACTTGTGAGGTGTAACTTAATCATTTTGTTACTGTAATACTTTGTAGGTAGTGAGCCTCCTTTTTTGGATAGTGAGTCCTACATGTAAGCAATGAGCTTTTGTATCTGGTAGTGATCCTCTCTTATCTGGTAGTGAGCCTCTTTTGTATCCAATTTTGGAACTACTATATATAGTGAGCTAATCCTCATCGTGGTTTTTCCCTCATTAGGTTTTCCACGTAAAATTTTGGTGTAATGTTTTGTGTGGTTTCATATTCTATTATTTCTCTTTCTTATCTTTTCTATTATATGCATTAGATTAATTGATGGTGTTTGTTCAATAAGTTTAAGAAGATACTGATTCACCCCCCCCTCTCAATATCTTGTATATTCAATAGATAGGTCTTCTTCGAACACTTCTTCATCTTGCATGTCTCCCCACTTGGTGAAATGGTGGGTTTGACTTCCATTTTAAAAAAATGATCATGGTTGATCTCTCTCGGTCCTCCATAAGACTTTTGTGCTAGGGGAAGCATTCCAATGGAAAAGGATTGATTGAAATATTATTCTCCACAACCCTTTTCAATTACTTGTATCTTAAAATCAGATTTTGATGGCTCAGTTGATGGAGTTACAGTGGAGGATGAAGCTAGTGATGATGGGTCAGCATATGAAAAAGAGTGGAAAGATATGTCGTTGGTAGGTATTTGAAGAATATTTTTGTACTTCTCCTCTAAGTTTGTGTAGTAATGAAAAGGTTCAAGATCGACATATATTGTAGCTTATCATTGTGAGGAAATTTTAAGCACTAAAGGAATGTTGAAGGGACTACTTTTAAGGCATGGATCCATGGTCGCCCCAAGAGAAGGTTGTAGGGTAGCTCAAGATCCAATACTTAACATGTTGTCTCTACTATTTCTGGTCCTATTTGAATTGGAAGTCAAATTCTTCCTTTTGAGTTTCTCTCCATATCATCATAAGCCCTTATGGTGATAATTTTTCTTTTATCTATTACATCATCAAAATATCCCAGTTGTTTTACTAATTTTAGGGTACAAATATTTAATCCTACACCATTATCTATTAATAATCTCTTGGCCTTGTGTTTATGGAAATATTTTGAAAAAGGACTTTCTTAGAGAACACCAAGTGATGGGTGCAAGTGATTTTACCAACCATGGCTTGAAACTGATCAATGCTAAGGTCATTAGGGACTGATGATTCAACAAGAGCTTTCTCCAAGATTTCTTTATGTGTAGGTGACGACTTCAAAAGCTCAAGGATGGAGATTAATGTTGGATTTATATTTAATTATTCCATAATGTTGTCATTTGATGGATTAATTGTGGCTTTTTCTTGGGGTGGGGCTCCTTGGATAGTGAATCTCCCTCTTCAAGTAGTTACATTACACTCATGATATTTTCCTAGTATGTTTATAGCATTGATGGTATGATCATCTTGAGAGATGGCTCCTACAACTTCATTATAGGTGAAGTTGGCTTTATGGTAATATTCCCCTTTACCCTTGTCATTTCCCTAGAATGATTGAGGATTGGATCGTTGTAGATTTTTAAGTCTTTATTTCCAAGATGATGTTCTATGTCGAACTCTCATTTTTCTATTAATTCTTGCATGATGCTTTTGAGCCTCATGCAATTGTTGGTGGTATGACCCTTCATCTTGTGAAATTCACATTGGTCATTCTCATTATACCAAGGGGGTTTGAAGTTTGTCTCATAATAGCTTTTTCTTTCATTAAGCTTGATAAGGTTTGTTTGGACTAGTTTACACATAATTACCTCAAGGGGTTCTCCCAATGGAGTGAATTTTCTTCTAGGATGGTCATATTGCCTTGGCGACCTCCTTTGATTAACTTTTCCTTGATTTTGTTGTTGGTTATTTGGTTGGTTGTTTTGAGGATAATTGAGTTGGTTTTTTGGTGCATTGTTTGGAGGGTATCTTGTTTGTGTTTTTTGAACATTATTTTGTGGGCCATTGGGAGGTTGTATGTTTTGCACAACCTTTACATTGAACACTCCATTGTTGGTTACATTTTTTTCTTTTTCCATATTTTTGGTTTGTCTTTTGAACTAGAAGCTTTGGGGTTGTAGATTTTAATTACTCCCCTTACTATGAGAGCTATTTTGATGAGAAAACCCTTTTCAATAGTCTTCTAGAAGTTACTAGGGCACAACATGATGAGTTGGTAGTTAATGTCCATGTGTTTGTTAGATAAAAATATGTCTATGAGTTTTTTCTCAAGAACAAGCTATTTACATTTGCTATCTTTGTGTCTCCATATCTGTAGATACAAAGAAAATGATTCCTCTTGCCTTTGTTGAATTTTGTAGAGATTGAGGATCATTATATCCTGCTCTATGTTGTATGAGAAATGATTGACAAATTTTTTTGACAACTCATCAAATGTTTTGATACCAAGCAGTAGATAAGAGAACCACTCAATAGTGGCCTCATCGAGACTTCATAGGAAAATACTCATTAAATAGGTATCATTACAATGTAGATCCATGCAAGCTACTGGGAATTCACACATGTGCTCTATTGGATCCCCTCTTCCCCTATATTTGTCAAATTTTGGTATTTCAAAGTTCTTGGGGAAAGGTATCATAGATAAGTTTTGATCAAAGGGATATAGACAAATATCTTGTAGAGCATAGCTCATCTTTGGCTTTCCAATTTTGATGTCCGATATTCTCTGGTTGAGGATTTATATTTGCACACTTATGTCATTAGGGTGTGTGCTTGATTGAGGATTTTTTGTGTTATATCCTTATTTTCCTATGACACTTGTTTGGTCATAAATGGAATGTTGTGTAGGTTTGGGACCTTGATGACCATGTTGTGTGTAAGGAAAATTGAGTCCTTGTTGTGTGTTGTAGGTATGTTGAGTTTTTGGTACAACTTGAGTATTTATTTTTAGGCACTCCTTGGTATTTATTGTGTGGAACTCCTTGATATTGGTTTTGAGGGGTATCCTTCTATTGTTTTTGAGGTACACCTTGTTGTGGAATAGGAGTTTGAGTTTGGGTTTGTGGAATACCATGATGTTGTGTTTGGGGTGTATCTTGGTGTTGTGGATTATGAGGATTACCTGGGTAGTGTGTTTGGGGTACACTTTGGTGTTGTGCATTTTAAGGAGTACCTTAGTAGTGTGTTTGGGGTACACCTTGATGTTGTGAATTTTGAGTACCTTGGTAGTATGTTTGGGGTACACCTTAGTGTTGATCTTGAGGAATACCTTGATGATGTGTTTGGGGTATACCTTGATGTTTTGGATTATGAGGAGTACCTTGGTAGTGCATTTGGGGTACACCTTGATGTTGTGGATTTTGAGGAGTACCTTGGTAGTGCGTTTTGGGTACACCTTGATGTTCTAGATTTTGAGGACTACCTTGCTAGTGTGTTTGGGTACACCTTTGTGTTGATCTTGAGTAATACCTTGATTATGTGTTTGGGGTAACCTTGATGTTGTGGATTATGAGTACCTTGGTAGTGTGTTTGGGGTACACCTTGATGTTGTGGATTTTGAGTACCTTGGTAGCGCATTTGGGGTACACCTTGATGTTATGGATTTTTGAGGAGTACCTTAGTAGTGCCTTTCGGGTATACCTTGGTGTTGTATATTTTGTTGTGATTTACATTGTCGATATTGTGTGCTATTCGAAGGGTCATAATATGATGTTTTTTGTGGCATGTATTTTCCTTGTGATGGGATGTTACCTTATTGGTATACTACATGTTGTGGTGGTCCTGTTGGAAGGCTTCCCATGTTCTACATAGTGTTGTGTAGTTGAATGTCTTGAATTGAATTTCCTTGATATTGTTGAGCTACCAACACTTGCTCAATTTGTGATGGTTGCCTAAACAATAGGTTATCCATAGGTTGTGGTTTAGATTGATCATTTTTCTGTGAGAACAAAGGTGGTATCTTAGGATCCACTATTGGTTTTGGCATTTTTCTTACCACTATTTGATCTCCTAATTGAATGAGATTAGAATCCTTAAGAATGTCCACTTTAAAGTCTATAGGAAGTTTGACACCACTTTTTTCTATTGTAAGGAAATACGGGTTTACGTTGTTCCCAAGAATTTTTCTTTTAAGTTTTCACATCTTAGGATCTTTGGAGTACTGTAATATTTTTTCATCAATAAGTTTCTCATCATTATCATACTCTTCTATGATGACATTTTCAGAACTAGGAGATTGGTTTTTCCTAGAAATCATGTTTTGATGTTCAAGAAATATTTCCTCATCACTAGGTGGTTAATTTTGTTTAGCTTCAAATATAGGTTGTCCTTGAGGAGTTGAAATTTCATTTGGATCATAACCCCATAATTGAGGTTCCTCAGTAGTGGTGTTTTTCTTGGGTGCACTATACCTAGTCTTGTTGGATTTAATTCTCTTTTGTGTTGAGATCTCGTTGTAATCATAAATGAGCTCAATTCCTTGGTAAGTTTTGTGATAACTAGTTTATGAAAATGGGATGGTGTTTTATTTTTGATATTTTTTCTAAAATTATGTATGAAGATGATGTGTGAAAAAATTTTGGTCAAAGGTCTTTGATGGTTTGCTATGGGTTGTATATTTGATGCTTAGGACCCTAGGATAAGAGTGTGAGTCTTTTGTTGGATATTTTTATATGATGCTAATCTTAGGAGGAAAGGTGTACAAGACTTGGAATGATACTTTTCTCTATTTTTAGAGGATATATTGATGGTCTACTTGAACTAGCTATGAGGTTGTAAGCAAAGTTTGATGTTAATATCCTAGAAAATGATAGAAAGAGGATAATCCAACTTGTTGTGTTTGATATATGTTTTAAAACTAGGTTGATGTTTTGATTTGCTGATGGATCTGAAAAGATGCTAATATGATTTGTTGTAGGTTTGATTGTTTTTGTTTCAAAGGATGATGGATTAACTAGTTTAGGACCAATTCTGATATGCACCAAAATGTAAGATAATAGTTATTGTTGTTCAGGATAGTAGTGACAATTTTTAGGATAATAGTGGTTCCTTTTACAAAACGACTGCACAAATTCTAGAAATAGTGGTATTTTTTTAATTTTGTGCTTGGTAAATAGAGAGGACAATAGTGGTCCTTTTTTACAAAAGCAGTGAAGTTTTAGGACGACAGTGCTAATATTATGGAATAAAAGTGACAAAAAATGATAGTAGCGACCCTATTTCCAAAATTTCTAGTTTCTTGATAACAGTTTGTTGGATAAGTTTGTAAGTTTGAGATGCTCTTTTGATCTAATGTTTTGGAAATTGTTTCTAAGATAGAAAAAGTGATAAAGCACATCAAATAAATTGTATAAACTGATTGTATGTTTCAATGATATGAGGCCAAAATCTGCCCAAGTTTAAATTGGTAACAATATCAAAAACATTTCAAGCAATATTATCCCTAAGGTAGATGGCCAATGGAAACACTTTTAGGCACACAACTTGGAAGCTCCTTCAACTCAAGGGTAGGGACACCCAAAGGGATGTATTCACTTAATTATTTTGAGAGTGGATAGATAGGAGCCTCTTGGAATGGAAGGATAACCCAAATCACCCTTTCCTTGGAAAGCTACAAGTAGCTTATGCTAAGTCAAGGATTTTTGTCTTAACTCAAGGGAGTTCATATGGTGAGTAAAGTATCTTTAGGGTACGGTACACATCCCTTGTACTGAACTATGTCATAGAGTAGAATATCTCAATCAATAAGGTGGCTTTCTACACTAAGGTATTTAGTCATTGATCGTGGGACTGACACCTTACAAGTGCACAAAAAACCACTTAAGACTTTAACCAATCCTACTAGGGGAACTTATACACAAAGGTGCCTCCCCATTCTGAATGGCACTATTTACTAAAGGGAAGTGCTAGTTAAATCTTAGTTTTCACCTAAATTATTTATATAGTGGCTTGAGGGAAACTCCATTTTGGGTTGCCTTCAATTTCTCCTTTTGGGATGTATCTCTTAGGTAGGCCTGATCTAAATTTAATTATGTAAAAATGAATGTGAAACCCAAAGTGTATCTCGTCACCCATGATCATCCAAAGATGTTGGGGGAGAGGATACACACTTTGTTTGCCAACCACGGTGAATACGATAGACAATTTATAGAAATTTTATTTTAAGCCCAAAAATGAAGTGTGTAAAGATAACAATTCAGTTTTTAGATGCACCAACTTCAAATATTTGAGACTTCAAGAAATAAATACCATAAATAGTTTTATTGCAATCAGAAAAGATGACTTGCTCATTTTTATTTCACCAATAGAAAATGAGTTTGTTTTAAAAGAACAAAAGTAAATGTTTCAAGGTTCCTTGTTCATTTTTACTACACCAATAGAGAATGAGTTCATTTTAAAAGAACCAAAGTAAATTTTTCAAGTTTCCTTGTTCATTTTTACTTTACCAAAATGAAGTGTGAGATTTGTAGGTTCTTTTTAGGTACACAAAAATGAAAAATGTTAGAAAACCTCACAAGCAAAAAAAACAATCAATGGTTAGTGTTAGATAATCTGTGAATATAAGAAAGTTTACAAAATTGACAAAATTAGAAAAACAAGTCAATAGCAAACCTATTACCTACAATAGCGAGCCTATTTTTAGTCTGATAGCAACTTTTCTAGATGATAGTGGTGGTTTTTAAGGTTGAAAGGAGCTTTGTTTAGGGCGAAAGCGACTCTTTTTAGGGTGAAAGCGTATCTGTAAATGTTATTTTAAATAACCATACTCAGAAACCTACAACACAAAAAGTCAAACGTGGCCTTTTTTCAATAACAATGAGTAGATTTGGGTTGATAGCAAAAAAATAGAAGTGACAGATGTGTTCAGATTTTAAGGTTAAATAATTTGTGTTTATTTAATTAATCAGTAGGAATAAGGTTAAATTAGATGATGACATAGTGAATTAATTAAATAGTTTGAGATTGTTTAATTAATAGAGGAATATAGGGTTAATGATACAAATGATGTTAAAAAGGGGATTAATGATGTTAACGAGATGAAATACAATAGTGATAATGAAAGTGATGCCGATAATGTAAAAAATGTAGTTTAGGATATGTGATATGCATTAGGTCATTTTTACATGTCTACAGATTCACGTTGGGTTCACCAAAATGTAAAGGAGGGGATTCGCTACCCTTGAGACTCAAGAAAAAGAGAGTCTTCAAGGAGAAAATATCCCTTGGTTACCTCAAAGAATAAATCTCAAGTGAAAGATAAAGAATAGAGAATATTTTCATAATCTAATCTAATGAAAACTAAACTACTAGTAGCAAGAATGCAAAAATCACTTAATTATAGAAACATATGATAAAATAAGAATTTCTAGCATACAAAAATGGAAAGAGAAGAAGGTACATATTTTACCACTAAGAGGACTAAGCCTCAACTACAAATGATAGCATGCCATGAGACATTTGTGCCTCATGTTGTCATCTATGATTAAGCAAAGATTAAGATCCTTAAATCTGTAATGCACAGGGAATCAAATATGTACATCTGAATACAAAATAAAGAGGAAAAATGTTGGGGGTTGTTTTGGGGCTTGCCTCAGTCAAACCCTCATTTTGGTGTTTCCACCTCCATGGATAGCTAGATAGATAGAAATAGAAAAAAATAATGAAATTTAAAGTTGTGTGATAGGAAAAAAACCCATACTGGATGATAACCCCTATGATAAATATAATAGACATGTGGTGGACAATATTGAATAGATGAGATAAAGAGACAAGAGAGTATTGCCAACATCTTGTGGCTCCCCTCTTGTCTTGATACATATGATAAGATTGTGTGTAGGAGAGCCTTGACTATTTCTTTCATAGAAATATGGTAGAGCTATATTATGGAAGTGAGAGAGAATGAGAAGAGAAGAAAGATCTAATGACAAAGGTTGAGAATGAATGAGAATGAGAGTGAAAAGAGGATTTTTATGAGGTTTCATGGGTGAGAAGAGCCATTACATCTATTTTTATGCCATGATGACATGTTTCATAGGAAAGGGACACAAAATATTCTTATTTGAATCTAGAAGAGTTTGGGGATGCTAGTGTGGTGTGGGGAAATCCACATGCAGTGTAATAGTCCTACTCAAAACTTTACAAGAATGAGATATCTAGGCTACTAGGCTACTAGTGCTTCATCTAGGATTTTTTCATTAATGCAGTGGGATAGATGCACAAGTGTGAATTTTCCATAGGGTACAATTTTATGACACTATAATTGGCTATCAAGTTGTGTTATGCTAGGTTTCCATGCAATATTGTGGATCTCACAAGGCTAGCAAGCTGAACTATACTATTTTACTTATGAAACAAATAGATCTACTAGAAAGCAAGTTGTGTTATGCTAGGTGGCCATGTAAAAATACTCAAGTTCATGAATCAACAAGATTTGTTATGCGAAATCCATGGAATATTTTTCCAATAATGCTTCAAGGAGGGCATAAAAGCTTAACATCATGAATGATTAATAAATTCTTAATATCACA
This sequence comes from Sequoiadendron giganteum, assembly GCA_007115665.2. Taxonomy (NCBI): domain Eukaryota; kingdom Viridiplantae; phylum Streptophyta; class Pinopsida; order Cupressales; family Cupressaceae; genus Sequoiadendron; species Sequoiadendron giganteum. Next base: position 455,186,087 of record CM021102.1, read on the forward strand.
AGGGATGAATTGATAACCATGCTTTAGTGAGCATTATAAACAACAACACCAACAAAGGGGTATGCCAATAAGTCAAATCCCACAAGACGTCAATGAAATGGATAAGGTGATATGCCCCCCTTAAAATTTCAATATACTTGCTATGTTGATATTTTAAGAAAAATAAGGGGAAGAGGGGTCCTTAAAAATAATACATGCCTCACAAAAATAGTTATCCTTTCCCCTCAAGTGTAAAGGAAAAGAAAATAATTCTAGAGTCTATTGTGTTGCTACCATATAAAGAAATATGGTTGTACACAAGATTGTACCACCATGAATTACAATGAGCAAACATATGGAGCTACAAATGCCACATAGTGAGGAGAAACACCATATAAGATAGATCATTATTAAGAATCATTAGGTACATCAACACATGGAAGAGCACCACAATAATTAGGTTGCTGAATTTTATTGCCCAAGGTTTGACATTCATTTGTGGAGTGACCATGCACTCAATGATATGCATAAAAGAACTATTTTTATAAAATTTCTTATATGGAGGAGGAAGAGTAATCAAGTGGGATTTGAGAAACCTCAAAAAATATTCTCTTGTTCTAATAAAGGATAAGGAGTAGGAGAATGTTTTTTCTCTTGTGCAAAAAATCTTGATTGCTTACTACAAGATGTTGTAAATGTGGTAGATGATGGAGTATGAGATGAAGATGAAGAAGGTTGGAAACCTAAACCCATTTTATAAAAGTATGGTTTAGAAATAATATGATTCATAAATCCTTGTTTCATGTTTTCTTTATATCCAATTTTAAAAAGAATTTTAAATCCAGGCCTATATCACTTTTCTAACTTAGATGGAGGAGTTTTGGCTAAATTATTATAAGAATTGATTATTTTACAAGAATTCAAATATTTTTTAAGTGTTAAAATATCAATATTAGACATTGCCAACACATGAGGTAATAAATCTCAAGAGCCCCCATCACCATCATGGGATGATATTTTTGGATTTATTAATGTAGAACAAGATTTGATAAAATGAAACACAAGTCTCCTTAGGTTGAGATTTTGTACTCTCCCACAAAGGAGGGTGTAAAATATAATGAACCTTAATCATCACCAAAGGATGTATTTGAAGATAAATCATTGTTTTGATCATGATTTGTATTTGATGTCATAACATTCGACTATCTAGTATTTAATGGCAATATTTTAGATCCCCAATGAAAGTAGGTGTAAAATATAATGATCCCCAATTATTGCCCAAGAGCGTATTCATAGTATCTTTATTATTAGAAGCAAATGGTTCAAATTTGAAAGATACAATCAAATTAATAAGAGATTTGGAAGTGTTATGCTCAGCTTCGACTTGTAAATGATAACCTTTTACATATTGTTTAATTGTATGTACCTTTTTATTATATTCATACTTCATTTCATAGTAAAGAGTAGATGGAACTCCCTTCATGGCATGAATCTGTAGTCTACCAAGGAGAAAATTGTATGAAAGAGGTTTTGGCATGACATGGATAAGGGTAGGAAAAATCATGGATCCTACCTTAATGGGTAGTGTCATTGTCCCCAATGGTTTCTTACCAACATTATCAAACCCACAAATAGAAATATTATTCAATTTTATGAAATTCTTATGCACACCAATCTTCTCTAGAAGATAAATTCTATAAACATTAAGATCCAATCTATTGTCAATAAGAGTACATCTAATCCCAATTTTATTAATGACCACAAATATCATTAGAGAATTATTTTATTTTTGAATCTCGGGAGGAGGTAACTCACTTTGATGCAAAAAATATCTAGATTTTTTGTATTCATGTCATCAACAAGGCCACTACATCATTTGATTTAATTGAAGGTGATATTTCAATCTTTTGCAAAGCCTCTTGGAGCATCCTATGGTATGTGGGTGAAGTGTGAACTATCCCAAAGAGAGATATTGGTTGGAGTATTACAAATTTTCTCAACAAGATCATGAGGAAGATGAGGCACATGGGGAAGATGTTGTTGAGGAAATGAAATGGAAATTTGCGTTTACTTTGGTTGAGTATTATTTCAACTATTATATTTGTGAGAAAACATTTCATGATAACCTAGTTGTTGTAACATATCTTGGTTCACATGATTAATTTGAGTGAGTTTTTTTGCAAATTTTAAGATATGGCTAGGATATTTTGGAGGTCCTATAATGAGAGGAGGTTTAGAGGGAGGTCCAATAATTAATTGTGGGTTTACAATTTCAATTGAGTTAAGTACTTGCTGACAATACTCTATCAATGGTGGATCTAATGCCAATTTTGAATCTTCATCTACACAAGATAGCTTAATATCATTTGGAGGAAATGTATCAGTGGTTACATCCTCTTGCTCCAAGATATCCTCCCAAGTAGGAGAGTTATTGGGAGAGGAAAAAACATTATCCTCACAATTATCAATGACTGGATCATGTTGCACCGAGATATCCTCACAAGTAGGAGAGGTATTGGGAGAGAAACAAACATGATCCTCATGATTATTAATGATCAGATCCTCTTGTGCCAAGATATCCTCACAAGTAGGAGATATATTGAGAGAGGTACATACATGATTCTCATGATTATCAATGATTGCATCCTCTTGCACTAGGACACTCTCACAAGTAGGAGAGATGTTGAGAGATGGATCAAAGAAAAATAACAAAAGAGGAGAAATAAACTCATTTTCACATTCTTGTAAGAAAATATTTAAATTTCTTAACAAAGTTTGACTGTAAGATATTAATTATGACAAAACAATATTTTTGTAAAGATTTTTTTTTCTATATTTGTTGGATCAAAACAATAATACACAACAAGATCAAACAATTTTAGGAAAAACATCTAGAAATAGGAATTATATTTGAGAAAAGACCATATGAAAGGTTCCACATAAAAAAAATTAATGCTAAATTGACTAGACAAGGGCACTAGGTGCTCTAGTCCAGAGGAGTTAAATTTTGATGTTTTAAAATTTTGAAACTGAAGAATAATGTTTAAAGATATACTATTGTAGATATTCAAGTTTGGATGCACACAAGTTTCTAAAATATAGAAAACCCTATTTTTTTTATGTGAAACACATAAGTATGCATAAAATTTTATATTTTTAAGGTAATGAAATGATAATTTTTAGAATTTAAAGTGTTGGAAATGATTGATTTATTCCCAAAATGTAGAAAAGCAATTATTTTTGATGAATTGAAAACACTATGCAATTCTTCACTTTTTCAATATTTCTCGATAAAATATGCATGCATTTTGACAAATTAAGACAACCTTGGATTATATTCAGGTTTCCCAATGATATAACTCAAATCTAAGCCCTAATTAGATTATGCAATTAAATTCATAATATTTTTTTAATTTTTATTTTGATATATAATGAACAAGGAGTGCAACTATATAGCTTTGAAAATGAAACCAATGTAAATTTAAAAAAATATTTAGTATCTATAATTTTGCATTAATTTTCAAAATTTATGTTGTAAAATTTAGACAAAATTACAAGTGTAAGATGTCAAGTCCACGAAAATGTTAAGTATGAAAAGTGATCGTAGATCCAACTAGGAGTAGATTCTTTTCACTTGAATTCACATTGGGACACATAATTAAATAGGGCTGATGATTAGAGGTTATGGAAGCAGGCATTGTATCAACAAATGGCTCTATAAGGTTAATTAAATGGCTAGGTAGGAGGTTGGTATAGATTTACATGTTTTTATTCAGAGGTGCTATATATTTATTTCCTTTGTCATTCAAACCAACCATGACATTAGATTCATTGAGTTATTAAACTTAGTTCTTATGAAACATACATCGCTTGGGATCATGCCTAAGTATTTTATGATATTTAGATAAGGCCTTTGGTTCATAAGAAGGAGGTAGAGGCTTGGTAGTATCTATAGGAAAAATAGGAGGAAGTTGAATCAAGTTTTTTTTAAGTAGCTAAAGCATAATGGAATGAAGAAATTCAAAAATATGGGAGAACTATCAAGTTTTTGGTTTAAATTTATAGGGGGCATAGTAGAAGGTTTTGTGGATGCAACATATGCTTGAATATTGTTAGGAGTATTAATTTTGATGATTTTTTTTTTGTTTCTTAAATTATTGATAATTTGGAGTAGTAACCTTAGACTAACCAATGGGAGCTAGTGAGGAAAACTTTCATGCTAGTTAATCAACATAATAATGAAGAGCTATGAAAATATGTGTGATTGAAGGACATCACATTAACAATATTTTATGTTGAATGTGTGACAATAGGTTTCCAATGAAAACCCATTGCATTTTAGCATCCAAAATGGAATATGAGATCCGAGAGAAGAGAGCTTGGTAATTCCCTATAAATTCAATCACCTTCTCATTCACCCCTTTCTTAAAATGAACCAAATCAATCAATGTGGCCTGAGGTTCACTATTGGCTTGGAAATTTTTGAGGAATTGATTGACAAGCTGTTGGAATTAATGAATTAAATTGTTAGGTAATGAATAAAACCAACCCAAGGCCATGTTTTTTAACAACCAAGGAAAGATCTTAGCTAATAGAGCATCTTTAAAACAAAAATCACTGCATAGTGTGGTAAAGGCTGACATATGGTTATTAGGGTCTCCTTTTCTATTGTATTTCTAAAAATGAGGCATTTCAATGTTTTTAGGGATGAGAGTTTTCAGGATTGTGAATTAAAATGGGGTATGTGTGTATTATGATGGAGGATTAGATTTAGATAGGATTTTATTCATATTTGGTATTTTTTGTTGTATGGAGCTCACATTTTACAAGATTTGGTTAATGATAAGATCAGTAGGTGAGATAGTTTGTGAATGGGTAGAATTTAAAGAACTAGAACTAATAATATGTGGATTGGAATTTTGGTAAGTGAATTGTAGCTTAGTTTGGCTAATAACATGTTGGTAAATATTTGGATTGATATCTTGATAAGTAAATGGGAGGCTAGAGGAAGGTGGGATAAAGGTATATTGGTTTATAATATTCCAAAAAGTAGTGTTAATACTATTACTAGACTATGTAGAAATGGTTATAAAAAAATAAGTGAATTTTTGGATAGGGTATGTCAACATGGGTATTTACACCTACATCTCTATTTGGTTTTGAAGGGATGTGTCATTGAGAATTTTTATGCAACTTGTCGATGTCATAATTTTGTATCCACTATGTGAGAAAAACTACATAAAGCTTCCAAAGATTGTGGATCAGTGAGTAAAAATACCGAAAGATTATCTATGAGAGGGAAAAATTATCCAACCAAGTGTTCTATACTCAATAATTATTGGAGACTAACCAATTCCTTGTCTAGTTTTTGAGCTTGAGCCTCAAGAACATAGGCCACAAAGCTTTCAAACCAAAGAAAACCATGATGGGGTTGTGAATCAAAGATCATTAGAAAGGTACAAATGGGATCCAAATATTATTGTATTCTAGAAGTTCCTAGGGTGAATAAGATAAAAAAATAAGGCTCAACACTAGAGCTACTCAAATCACGGGAAGCCATAATTCAATAGATTCTTCTTATAGGAACTTTAGATTGAGAATACTAGGTTGTAAAACTCATACATCAAGTATAATATTTAGGACACAAATTTTCCTAATAAGTGATAGATAGAAGAAAGTTATGAAAAGATTGATATTCTAATGAAATATTAGAATAATAGAAGGTTTTTAAGTTTTCTATTTTCTAAGAAAAGAAAAATAATTGAAGTGCCTTGTTTTCTAAACTAAACACGTATATTTTTGTGAATGGTCAAAAAATATATTCAATAATATAATAAATTTACCAACTAATTGTTTCAAGTATGGATGTGTTTTCATTGATGTCAACACTGTACATGTTGAGTAAGTTGGGGTTTTCCAAGTGCTTTTGAGAAAATGTGAGAAACGATGAAAACTATGTTGAAGTGTGTTTTATGTGTGCTCTGGTATTGTGGTCCACACTTTTTCTATGTTGATCATGTACCTATGTGGATATGTATGTGTATTCATAAGCTTAAATGGATTGTATATTCTAAGTTTTAGCTTTTGGTTTGATGAAAAGTTATGTTCACCGATGTGTGAACTGGTTTTTTAGAGTTATCTAGTTATTGACTAGGAGAAAAGTTTTGGATCCATAGTCTTTTGATATTTGGTTTCAGATATTGCAGATTTGGGAGATTACTCTTTCTGATGGCTTATGTATTGTGACAAAGTTGCTTGTGGTTTGGCACTCCGAAAGACCTGCTCCAGAGTCTATGTTTTTTTGGTTGTCCCAGTTGAATTGGTGAAATTTTCTCTACGAATGAAGTTTGTTGAACTTGTTGCGGATGAATCTGGGTTGTTCTTGGAGATGGTAAAATGGCTGGTGAAGTGTTTTGAGTAATTTCTATTGGATTATCTTGCTAGTGATGTGCGTAATTCAAAGATCATTGGTGTTTTCATTTGGTTTGGATGACCTGGTGTCTACACATTACATTTGGATTTTTCATCGATTTGAGAAAGCATGTGCATGATCCAAGATGTTGTTTGGGTCCTAAATTAAATATGTATTTGGTCCCCTCACATTCTTATCCACCATGGGAATGTTGAGTAGCTGACCTAGTTTGAATTTGTAAATTAAATTGTATAGCCGACCTTGGAGAATGTTCCTGAGGTTGAAGATGGTATAAATGCAAGTTAAGTTGTAGTGAATTTGATATCCATCCATCATTCGATTCGATCAAGAGAAGAGTGTGCGAGAAAGTGTGAAAAGTAGAGTGTGGAAGAGAAAATTATGGCAACAATACTTTATTGTATTCATAATCTTCTGATCAAGTACTTGTGAAGTGTGTGGAACTCCTAGTGGTGGATCTTTATCTATTTTATTTGTATTTTCTGTAGGCAATGAGCCTCTTTTTTGGATAGTGAGTCCTAAGGAAGTCATCCCTTAATCTAGGTAGTGAGCCTTTGTACTTGGGAAGTGAGCCCTCTGGCAGTGAGCCTTTTGTATCCGGTATTGCATTACTACTATATTACGAGTTAATCCTCACTGTGGTTTCTCTCTCATTGGGTTTTCCATGTAAATATGGTGTCCTAGTGTTGTTTTTCTATTATTTGCATTTCATGTTCACACTTAATAACAAATTGAAGATAAAGTGGAATTGATTAAGTTAAGAAGAAAATAATTTGATACAACTAATTTACCCCCCTCTCAGTTGTCTTGTGCATTTCAACAATTGGTATCAGAGCTCTGGTTCCTTGGTGAAAAACTTAACCGCTTCAAGTAGATTAGATGGCACACAAGTTGTAGCTTCATATGTTTAATGGAGCTAATTACAGTGACTAGAAAGAATAGATGAGAAGTAATCTGATTTCACTTAGTTTTAATACCTAGAAAGCTGTGGAGATAAAGTATGTGATTCCAACAGTCAGACCTTCCTTTGCTGATGAGGTTGCAAATTTTGAAGAAAATGAAAGAGAAAGGTTTGTTATCTTTAATGATTTATCTAAAAATTAAAGAGAAAAAGTTATTTCTCTAGCTACAATAAATGAAGTATGGACAAAATTGAAAGAAATGTATAAAGGGAATGATAGAGTAAAGTGGTCAAGGAAACTAACTGCTAAGCAAAAATTTGAGAATTTGAGAATGGAAGATAGATAATACATTAGAAGATATTATCACAGAGTTGAAACCATAGCAACTAAAATCAAGAATCAAGGTGGTACCATGATGGATGAAGATATAATTGAGAAGATCTTGATGACCTTACCAAAAAATTGTAGTGATAAAGTATCTACTCTTGAAGAACAATATGATCCAAAGACATGCAATAAGGAACATCTATTTGGTGTCTTGACTGTATTTGAGATGACAAAATTTTCAAGAGATAAGGAGAAGACTGAAATAGCCTTTAAAGCCATGAAGATAGAAGATGATGATGTTGCAGAAGATTTGGAAGAAAACTTCACAAGGAGATTGAAGAAAGGTACTGGTAAGTACAAATGTAAGTTTCCTTTTTAAGTGTTTCAGTTGTGGAAATATTGGTCATTATGCATCAAGATGTCCTAATAGAGCTACACAAAAGAAGAATAAGGATAATAACAATAATTACAAGGATACGAAGGATAGGAATTTCAAGAAGTTGTATTATGTTAAAGAAGATGCATGAATTTTTTATGATGAATCTGACCTTGAGGAATACAAAGATGAATGTTTGTTTCTAGCCCTAGAAAAGAAATGTGAAAAATAACCTAGTCTAGAGTGTAAGAAGGATGAGTCAAAAGGTACTCTAGTAACTACTTTTCATGACATATAGGATGAATACTTTTGGATAATTGACAACAGATGTTCAAATCATATGATTGAAGATAAGAGTAATTTTACTAAACTTGAGAAGTATGATGGAGGTATAGTTATGTTTGGAAATGATTATAGTGCTAAGGTTGTTGGAAAAGGAACAATTAGCTTTGATGGAAAACACAATACTAACAATGTTTATTATGTAAAGGGTTTAAGGCATAATCTCTTAAGTTTTGGACAATTGTGCAGCAAAGGTTTTAAGCTTGTGTTTCAGTATAACACTTGTGAGATCAAAAAAGGATCTGGAACTGTGGTTGCAGTTGGAAGAAGAACTCATGGAAACATCTATCAACTCAAAGGTGGTGATGGTTAGTGTTTTTTTTCCTAGATTAGTGAGAGCTGGCTCTGGAACTGGAGGATGGGACATGTGAATTTTGACAATCTGGTTAGGATGAGTTCTAGAGAAGTTGTGAGAGATCTGCCTAGAATCATAAAGCCTTCAAATTCAATCTTTTGAAGTTGTCAAATGGGAAAACAGACAAGGAACAATTTTAAAGCAAAGGATCAATCATCTACCGAAATGCTAGAATTAATCCATATAGACCTCTGTGGTCCTACAAGAATAGGAAGCCTGGATGGTGATAGGTATTTTATGCTTTTAATTGATGATTACTCTAGGATGACATGGGTTACATTTCTTAGAGAAAATTCTCAAGCTCTTGATAGATTCAAGGTGTTTAAGGCAAGAGTAGAAAATGAGGCAAAGTTGAGAATAAATTTTTTAAGCTCTGATAGAGGTGGAGAGTTTACATCCGGTGAGTTCAATGAATTCTATGAAGAGCATGGTATAAAAACACATTATTATTCTCCTAGAACCCTGCAATAGAATGGATTTGTAGAGAGAAAGAACTGGACTGTGCAAGAGGCCACTAGAACTATGATGAAAGAAGAAAATGTTCTTGATATGTATTGGAGAGAATATATTTGCACCATTGTTTACATTCTTAATAGAGTTCAAGTCAGAGGTAACAACACTAAGACTCCTTATGATTTATGGATTGGTAAGAATCCTACTATAAAATAATTTAAGGTATTTGGTAGTAGATGTTACATTAGAAGAGATGAATAAAATCTTGGAAAATTTGATGCTAGATGTGATGAAGGAATTTTCCTTGGATATTCAAATAACAGTAAGGATTACAGATGTTTTAACAAAAGATTGAGAAAAATCATTGAAAGTACTAATGTGAAGGTTGATGAAGCTATGTATAGACCGGTGGAAATAATTGAAGTTGAACCTGATGAACCAATTTGTGTGCAAATACAAGAAGAAGAAAAAGAAGAGAAAGAACAAAGTGAAGAAGAAGAAGAAATTTTGGAACCTGCACCTAAGACTCCTAAATATGTTCAAAAAAATCATCTGGAGGAACAAATAATTGGAAAAAAAAGTGAAGGACTAAAGACAAGAAGCAAAGTGGTTGAGGTAAACTTATGTTTACTTTCTATGATAGAACCTAAGACTGCAAATGAAGCATGTGATGATGAAATTTGGGTTAGAGCAATGAAAGATGAACTACAACAGATAGAGAAAAATGAGACATGGGAACTAGTCCCTAGACATGCAGACAAGAATGTAATTGGTTCTAAATGGGTATTCAGAAACAATTTAAATGAAGATGGTGAAGTAGTAAGGAATAAAGAAATACTTGTATGTAAAGGATATTCACAGGTTGAAGGAATAGATTTTCAAGAAAATTTTGCACCTGTAGCAAGAATGGAATCCATTTGAATGTTCTTTGAATTTTCAGCTCATAAAGACTTCAAAGTATATAATATGGATGTCAAATCTGCATTTCTGAATGGAGAATTGGAAGAAGTGTATATGGAGCAACCAGAAGGTTTTTCACTTTCAGATAAACCGGACATGGTTTGCAAACTAAAGAAGGCATTATATGGATTGAAGCAAGATCCTAGAGCTTGATATGCAAGGTTAGATAGATACTTGAATAAGCAAGGATTCAACAAAGGGTCCATAGACAACAATCTTTACTTCAAGGTTGAGAAAGCAAAGATCTTGATAGTTGTGGTTTATGTTGATGACATCATTTTTTGTGGAAATGAAGGTATGTGTAAGATGTTTGTTGAAGAGATGCAAAAATAATTTGAAATGTCTATGATTGGTGAACTGAATTTCTTCCTTGGACTTCAAGTTAATCAAACTGACAAAGGGATATTCATTCCACAATCTAAGTATGTTAAGGAATTGTTATAGAAGTTTGGAATGGATGACTCTAAACCACTATGTACCCCTATGGTAACTGGATGAAAGCTATGTAAGGATGATGAATCTACTAAAGTTGATTAGAGCATGTACAGATCCATGATTGGTGGAATTTTTTATTTTACTACTACTAAACCAAACATTATGCATGTAGTATGTTTAGTTGCAATATTTCAAGCAGAACCAAAGGAAGCACATGTTAAAGTTGTGAAGAGGATATTCAAATATCTTAAAGGAACTCTAGACTATGGACTATGGTATTTGAAGGACAATGATTTCACTTTGAATGCCTACACTGATGTTGATTGAGTTGGATGTGTACATGACCAGAAGAGTACAAGTGGAGGAGAATTATTCCTTGGAGGAAGATTAGTTTCATGGTTGAGAAAGAAACAAGATTCAATTTATTTATCCACTATAGAAGCATAATATATTTCAGCAGCATCTTGTTGTACATAGGTACTTTGGATGAAGAAAAATTTGATGGACATAGGTGTGGTAAGTGATGAACCTAATCTCTATATTTCATGACAATGCAAGTGCTATAAACATTTAAAAGAATCTAGTGATACATTCCATAATAAAGCATATATCTATCAAGTATCACTTCTTGAGGGAGAAAGTATTGAGGAATGAAGTTAGACTTGAATATGTACCTACCAAAGAACAAGTTACAGACATATTCACTAAATCCCTTCCAAAGGATACTTTTGAGTATCTCAGAGGGAAGTTATGGGTTTCTACCCCTCCTTAGTTGAACTAAGTGGACATGGAAGTGCATTAGTCCAATGGATTCATAGACTCTTTTGTTTTGGACTGATGATTGAGGTCTACTCATCAAGGGGAGTAGAGAAGTGCATTGTTGTAGTATGTAATGTGGGTGTACTCCTTAGGGGGAGTGAACAAAGATTTGTTTGGAAAGAATTTCCTTTGCCATTGATGTCAAAGGGGGATATAATCATGTGAAAATTTTATGCTTGGTAGGTTGTCGCTTCTGAAAATCATGTAGGATGTGGGAGAGAGAATCATGTGAAAATTTTATGCTTGGCAAGTTGTCGCTCCTAAGAATCATGTATATTGTCTTTAATGGTTTTTCACATCATGTGTTGCCATCATTGAAAAAGGGGGAGATTTTTGCAAGTATGGGTGTGTTTTCTGGTGTTTCTATTAATTTTTTCATTGATTTCAACACTATACAGGTTGAGTATGTTGGGTTTTTCCAAGTGCTTCTAAGAAAATTTGAGAAATGATGAAAAATGTGTTGAAGTGTGTTTTGTGTGTGCTCCGATATTGTGGTCAAAACTTTTTCTATGTTGACCTTATACCTATGAAGATTTTTAGGTGTATTGATAAGCTTAAATGGATTATATATTCCAATTTTTAGCTTTTGGTTCGATGGAGAGTAAAATTTATGTTCATCAAGGTGTGAACTGGTTTGTCAGATTCATCTAGTTATTGATTGGGAGAAATTTTTTGGCTCCATAGTCTTCTGATAGTTGGTTTCAGATCTTGTAGATCTAGGAGATTACTCTTTCTAATGGCTTATGTGTTCTAACAAAGTTTCTTGTGGTTTGGCGCTCTGAAAGACTTGCTCCAGAGTCTCTGTGTTTTTGGTGGTTGTCCCTGTTGAATTGATGAAGTGTTCTCTGTGAATGATTTTTTTTCAAGTTGTAGATGTATCTGAGTTGTTCTAGGACATGGTAAAATGACTAGTGAAGCATGATGAGCAATCCGCAAGCTATTATCTTGCTGGTGATGTGTGTACTTCAAAGATCATTGGTGTTTTCATTAGGTTTGTCTGACCTAGTGTCTACATGTTACATTTGGCTTTTGCATCGATTTGAGAAAGAGTGTGCATGATCCAAGATGTTGTTTGGGTTCTAAATTAAATATCTATTTGGTCCCCTCACATTCTTATCCACCGTGGGATTGTTGAGTAGCCGACCTAGTTTGAATTTGTAAATGAAATTGTATAGCCGACCTTGGAGAATGTTCCTAAGGTTGAAAATGGTATAAATGCAAGTTAGGTTGTAGTGAATTTGATAGCCATCCATCATTCGATTCGAGAAAGAGAAGAGTGAGTGAACAAGTGTCAAAATCAGAGTGTGGAAGAGTGAATTGTGGCAATAATACTTCATTGTATTCATAGTCTTTTGATCAAGTTGTGTAGTGTGTGGAACTCCTAGTGGTGGATCTTTATCTATTTTCTTTGTAATTTTCTATAGGAAGTGATCCTCCTTTTTGGACAGTGAGTCCTAAGGTAGTGAGCCCTTAATCTGGGTAGTGAGCCTTTGTACTTGGGTAGTGAGCCCTCTGGTAGCGAGCCATTTGTATCTAGTATTGCATTACTACTATACTATGATTTAATCCTCACTGTGGTTTTTTGCTCATTGGGTTTTCCACATTAATTTGGTGTCTCTAGTGTTGTATTTTTGTTATTTTCATTTCATGTTCACACTTAATAACAGATTGAAGATAAAGTGGAATTGATTAAGTTAAGAAGAAAATAATTTGATACAACTGATTCACCACCCCTCTTAGTTGTCTTGTTCATTTCAATAGTAACTGGATGCAATTAAATTATAATATCTATAAATTCAAGCTACATTAGGTTCACCAAAATGTTTAGTGGTGAAAAGAGAAGTTCCTAGACTAAATGAATTAATTTGAATCAATATTTATACCCAAACATTGGAACACCAAATCAACCAAGGTTTGTGCTTAGTTTTTTTCCTTAAGGAAGAGCCAAGTAGGTTTTGGTTCCTTTGTTATAGGCACAAGGATCAATGGGTGATGAAACAAATTAGACTAGTAATGACTAAATTGATTAAATTTGATTAAATGCAGATGCTTCAAAATGAATGAGGAGAAATGAAAAATAGATATGAGAAAGAAATATAGAGGGAAACTTGACATATAAAACTAGGGAAAATTTATGAGGATGCTAGTGTAGATGCCGACATTCTATGATGTATTGAAGATGCAAAAAAATAGGGTTATTTACCTATCTAGATCTAAACTAGTCTGCACTTTGACAAAAAAATAAAATTAGGACTCAATGTGGAAATATGATTGAATGATCAACATTTCCTTGTTTATTAATGATGGAATGGTAAGGATAAGAGATAGGGTTATAGGACCCTCCAAATGAGTTGAGATTCCAAATTGTCTATCCATGACAATGACCTAGACACTAGAAAAACAAAAAGAATAAAAGGGTTGTGTTGTATAGGTGCATGCCTCAATCAAACCCCATGTTGGTTTTCCCACATCCACAAAAACAATGATGATTGATAATAAATAATGTATTCTCTCAAGGGAGAAAAGGAAAAATAAATAAGAATGATAATTCCAACCAACATAAGGGTAGATATTAACACATAAATATGAAACCCTTGTTCGATCTATGTCACTACACAAATCACACAAAAGGAGAAGGAAGAGGCCTCTTATGGTCCTATAAAATGTTAGTATACATGAAAATGATAATAAAAATAAATAGGGAACATCACATGATACTTGAGCATAAATTTTCTATTATAATGAAGTTCATCAATTAGTAGAATGTATACTATCAATTGTTTAGATCATACCTCTAAGTATTTTCTTTCTTTCTTGTGTGTTTCTTAATTTCTCCCTATACTAGTGAAGGAGAGAAGAGGTTACTTATATATGATACAAAGCACATATCCAAGTAACTTTTTGGGAGAGGCTTACAAGAGAGGTCATATCCTTAATCACAACAAGAGAAAATTTTGAATTCAAAATTTTTGGTGCATACAACTAGGATGCTAACATGGCATAATTTTCTCTCAAAGGGATTAGTAATAGAGGACTTAACCAAGTTTTCTAAAAATGTGATGATACAAATACATTGCAAATAGAATTAACTGCAGATGCCAAAATTAGTGTTAAACCTAGTGCTAATTGTAAGCAGTGATAATTTACAATGCTACATATAATAGAGAGAAATAATTAAAGGAATAAAAATCCCCTTGAAGAGGATACATTTTGAACCTTAGCAAATATCTCAAATAGAGGAACTTGATTTGAGTGAAGTTTTTGGTGAAGATGTTTGTGATCTAATTTGATGTTGGATAGTATTGAAGATTGATGGTGTGATCATGATTCAAATAATTGATGTAATACATATATATCTCAATGTGTTTGGTCTTCCAATGATGAACTATGATTTTTGAGATCTAAATTGAACTTGCGTTATCACAAAAGATGATTGTGGTCTTTTAGAATGGAATATCAAACTCAAGGAGAATATTCTAAAGTTAGGTAGCCTTAATAGTAGCATTATTCTCTCCTTGATACTCAATCTCAATAGATGAAAGAGAAATTAAAGACTACTTCTTTCTCAACCAACAAACCAGACTAGAGATAATTGAGAAGAATTACCCTAAAGTGGACTTGTGATCTTGAGAATCACTTGTCTAATCTAAATCTATGTGTCTAACCAAGTCAAAATACATTCATGTTGCATACTAAATCCCATACATGTGAGTACCCTAAATGTAGTTGATAGATCATTGAGCTGATTTCTAGTGTAGATTATGTGGCTTTTTG
This sequence comes from Sequoiadendron giganteum, assembly GCA_007115665.2. Lineage (NCBI taxonomy): Eukaryota > Viridiplantae > Streptophyta > Pinopsida > Cupressales > Cupressaceae > Sequoiadendron > Sequoiadendron giganteum. The sequence goes on from CM021102.1 coordinate 455,201,239, forward strand.
AAATGGTGGAAAAGGGGGGTGGGTCCTAGATCCTAGATTCAAATAACCTAGGAATCAAGGGGCCTTTCCTAATATTTAATTACAATACCAATCAAAAATCCAAGAGATTGAATTTCAACCTCAATGGTGAGTCAATTAGACATTGGCTAGTGATTCTTTAGGTCCTTGGGATGAAGAGGAATGATCTAGAAGTAATTTGAAATGATGAAACTAATTGAGCTATATGACCTAATATGTAAAATATAGTTTCTCAAAGATAAAAAAAACTATAAGAACAATTTTTAGGCACATCTAGGAGATATCAAAGAGTATGTAGCTATCACCAAAATTTGATGCTAGCATGTGTAGAGGGGTTGGATCACCCCTAGGAAAATGAGTCTTTGATTAGGCTTCCAAAAATACTTTGTACAGTCCTCTAGTGCTAGATATGAGATATTTTCCACCTACAAATTTTTCTAAATGTCGAAAATAAATTTTGCAACTTAGTTTTTGTAGGTTGACAAGAATGATGACAACAAATGCAATAATGCAAAATTTCTCTTCAAGATCTCTTCAATCCTTTTTCAACTTGTAACCTACACATAAACAAAGAGGGAAAATGTTTATGCCATATAGGGGTTTTCCTTAGTCAAACCCCATGAATAGTGTTCCCACTTTCACAATGGCAATGTCAATGATACAAAACTTAATGGAAAGGAAGGAAATGATGAATGGACAATTTGATACAAATCACCACCCTTCAATAGCTTCCTTGAAGGACTAAAAACATACACATCACTTCAATGGAATTGGATCTTTCTTACTTGATTTTCTTGAATGCTTGAATGGATGAAGACCTATAACACTTGTTAGCCTTCAAATGACAACATGAACATACATAAAGTTTACATACTATTAGAATCTTGATTGCTACTACAAATGGCTGATAATGTTTCTCTTGAATGATCTTGACAATAATATTTTCTTCTCAAAATTTTCTCCTTAAGTCTTAGATTTCAAATGATCAAAAGACTAGGTATTTATAGGTGTTTATCCAATTTCTTGAAAATTAGATTCTAGAAGCTGACACTTACAATTTGAATTTTGATCATTAAAATTTTGCCATTTTTTTTCTTTAATTTGGGCCTTGGCTCATAAAGGGGGCCCATTTTCCCATGGGAAAATGGGTCTTGGCCTTTTTTTTTAGGACACACATGATCCAAGGCAATTTAATTATTGAATTCAAATTTATTTAATGTTGGTTACCCTTTTGGAAAATGGTAAGAATAAGGCTTTGGAATGTATAATTTTGAAAATTAGAACTTAATTAAGTCCAATAAATTAAGGGACCCAAACATAGTGTGAAATCATGAAGGTATACAATTTTCTACACTATATTTATCCCCCAATTTAGTGAGAGCATGGAATTACACTCAAACTCACACTAAAATAGAGAAATATATGTCAAGGGAGGTCCAATTGTACAAATTTTAGAAAGATAAGATGAAAAAGGATCAAGGAGAGTGATAAAGACCCCAAGATCTATGATCCCATGGTAAACCAACATAGGTACAAAATAAAACACAAATGTGTAGCAGCAATACAAGGTACACAAATATTCAATGTCAAAATTAATGTGAAAAAAGAGAAAATGGACTAGAAAATTGTGTTATGATATGCATCCATAAGATATACTCACAAGGACTAGTGCAGTTCAATATTCACTAGGTGAGCCCCAAAGGAAAATATGAGAAACACAACTAGGTCTACAAGGTGTGTACTTATTTTTCAAACCATACCAAGAGATATTCTCCCCAGTAACTTTGATAAGGTGCCACAAAAATGATCAATATGCTATGCCAATGCTTAAACTAGGTTTAGCCCCTGTGAATAAAGTAAAGCAAAAAATGTCAAATTTTAAATGTTAATGCACCACTAAGTTAAGCCCCCATGAACTAAGTGAATTAAAAATTCCAAGCATCACTAAGTTCAGCCTCTATGAACAAAGTGAAGCAAAATAGTGCCAATGTATGCCCCCCACTTTAAAGAAATTGTAAAACACCATGTTGTGAGCAATTACTTTAAAGTATAAAAATGATAAATTTCATGCAACAAAAGATCAAAAGGGCTTATTTGGAAATCCCTATGCCAATGATATGTTTTCAAATAAACTACATCATGATAAATGGTTTCCTGAATAATACAATGCCATGAATAAAAAGGTGTACATTGAGGGATCCATGGATCTAGGGTCAATATATATCTTTGCTATAATGATATGTTGGAAGAATGGAGAAAGCTCAGTATGTATGTTGTCATTGATGTCACCATTTTTTTTATAGTATGAGATTGGTCTAGTACCCAAAACCGGTGTGCAGAACAGGTTTACTTCCTCTAGTGTTTGATCCGATATTTGGATCCACATATTCTCTTCAATAATAATCATTGTTTAAGGTTTTGAGAAAAGTCTTATGATCTCTAGAAGCGCGTATGTATGTATTCTCGTATGTTCATATGATTGGATAGTGAGTTTGCATCAGTTTTGGTTGTATTTCATTATTAGGTTAATCATGGCTGACCTAATAATCAGTTAATAGTTCAATATGTATTACGGATATATGTGTGACCTAGCTTTGGTCCTAGCTAACATAATATTGCATGACACACGGTTGAATTACTTTTAGAGAAGCTTTGTGTGAAGCTGATAGTTATCCTTCTGTAAATTTGTAATGCATCCAATTAGGCTGACCTAAGTGATGTGTGTGGGTATATCAAATATATACAAGTTGATTTGTAGAGGGATAATGAGTAGAGTGTGTGTTTATATGTGGAGTGTGTGAATAGAAGGGTGAATATTGGTGTACTATCATGTGAGAAAATACTATGAGCATCAAAGGAACTAAATATGCACTTGTGGTGTAATTCCATTAGTTCATATTCTGGTTGTAAGCAATTTTGTTTCTATAATTTCTATAGGTAGTGAGCCTCCATATTTGGACAGTGAGTCCTTGTAAGCAATGTTGTATCTATTAGTGAGCCTCTTTTGTAATCGGTATTGAAACAACTATATATAGTGAGCTAATCCTCACCGTGGTTTTTCCCCCATTAGGTTTTCCACATAAAATTATGGTGTTCTTGTGTTGTGTGATTTCATGTTTTTTTCTTTCTCTTCTCTATTCTATTCATTAAAGAAGTAATGGTGTTTGTTCAATAAGTTAAAGAAGATACTGATTCACCCCCCTCTTAGTATCTTAAATATTCAACAATTGGTATCAGAGCTTTGGTTCCTTTGGAGAAGTCTAACAGCTTGAGGGAGATCCTATAGATTAAACAAATGGATAAAGAAGAGCTTTGGACTACCCTTGAAGATCTTGACAAGGCTGAAATTGAAAACAGAGATCTGAAAGAAAATCTTGATGAAGCAAATGAATGCATCCAAAAATTGAAAGATAAATTAAAGAAATTCAAAGAAAGACATAGAGAAGTGAGTGAGCAACTGAAACAAGAAAATGAAGAGAATACCAGACTAAAGATGAAATTGGATTAAAAGAAGAGAGTTGAGGAGTGTCTAAAAATAGTGATACAAAGAAAGTTTGATGTTTTCTCAAGGCTTGAACAGGAAGTGATGAATCTAAAAGAAAAATTAGAGAAATAAAAACTCTGTGAAGATGATTTCAAGAGAAGATCCACCAAGCTCAATGAATTGATAGCTGGACAAAAACCTTCTAAAGAAAAAGGGGGCTTAGGTAATGAAGCTGGTGAAAAGATGCAGAACTCAAACCTTGTAAATAATTAGAAGACTCGAGATAAAGAGAAGCAAAAAATAAATCTAGGAAGGAGACCACCTATCAGACAACCAAATGCACAAAGGTACCCATCATTCAATGGTGTTTTTTTTTCATGTAATAAGTTCCGTCATAAGGCAACTAAGTGTAGGATTAAGGATGAATCATTTTTTTCGGTTCCTTCTCTAGACAATGCAATACATGCAAGAAGATCAGACATAAAGCTACTAAATGCAGATCTCAGGTAAGGATGATCAGTCGGGTGATGATGAATAGATTCAATGGAGGTATGATAAATCAATCTTTTGATGGCCATTTCTATACCTGTAACATGTTTGCACATAAAGAAAATCAATGAAAAATAGGGACTGATGGAAATCAAATAAGACAAAGAAATGTTGTTTGCTACAATTGTAAAAAACTAGGACATATTTCAAAAGTATGCAAAAGTAAAAAGGGAAAGTAGTCTACTCCAGTGAAAGATGATGAACCGAAAAAAAAGGTTGAAAAAGAAGAGGTTAAGCAATAAATGAGCAATATATGGAAGAATAAAGAAGAATCATATACTAGTGATGTGTTTGTACCCTCATCTGGTGTAAATGATTCCTTCAAGAATTAGACCTAGCATGGTATTAGGGGGAGCTTTATCAAAAAATTGATTAAACCCCCTAGAAATACGGCATGTCAGATGTTGGCACGTGGATATGTTGTAAGGAATGGCTGAATAGAGGTAATGAAAAAGAAACCGAGAGAAAAAGTGTGAGCATGTTCTTTTGTAGAGTGAATTAGGGTTTCTCAGTGTAGAGGAAAAAAAAATTTATCAGCCTTTTGCAATTAATGAGAATTAGGGAAAAATTATGGTGTACAAAGGAAATTATTGCAAGTCATTTTGTTTGCCTAAAGCACTTGAAGGATTTGAAGAGTGACTTGGAACTATCTTGGAGTATTTCTGAAGCAATTTTGAGCATCTCCGAGAGATCTTTGTGGACATTCAAAAACAAGCAATGGAAGTTTCTCTCTCGCAATCATAGAGGAAGGTAAAAGAAGAATTTTTTGTTCAATTCGAAGAAATTAAGTGTTGTAAGGGAACCTTCTAATAGAGGATTGAGTATAAATATTCCATTGAGGCTAAAAGGAGTTGAGATGGATGAATTTCATCATCGCAAGATAAATAAAATGGTATTAGGGTTCGAATCAAGCGACTTGTAGAACTTACAAACCCCTAGGTTTAGATTTGTGGGGAGAATTCCCTTGGATTACTAACAAACAATTTATCTTTTTTCCTTTTTAGTAAAATCAAGGACGAAAAAATTGTGTTGGATAAATCCTATCCCATTATGAAGGAAGTAATTGAGGTTGTCATTGGGCTATGTAGCATTGGAGATCTTCTTGGAAAGAAGACCATAAAATAAAAGGAAGTAGAGGAGATGATGGGAGTTGACAAAGATCCTTAAGCATTGTTGATTGATACTATTATTGATCCATCCTTTAGGTATGTTGTGTATGGAAATTCCTATAAAATTTATTTTAGAAATTGTGATGGCTCTACTTCAACCATTGTTGTGTATCTGGCACATAAAATTGTAAAAGAAAATAAGCAGTTTGATCTGTGTGGATTAATTCTTGAAAATCTTATCGAAAACATACGAATGTCGTTGGTAGAAGGATACCCTTTCCGTTTTGGGTCATAACTTACATGTTTGGTACTATATTTGCTGGACTCATTACTAGGAAAGGAAGGTGTTAAGTGGGAATTTGGGATTCCCATTGCAAGAAAAATATATAGATACTTGGAAGGCTTGGAAGATAAAGTAAGTGCGTGCAAAAAAAATTCTTATCTTTTCAAAATTATATGTTCTCTGGTTTGGTTATGTCTAGTCGATTTGAGGAAGGTTCTTCCTCTGGAACAAAAGTATTGGAAGTTGTCATTAGTGATTCCCCTCTAGAATCAAAGAAAATAAAAGCTATCACTGAAGACATCATTGTCATTCTGGAATAGAAGGAAAAAGAAGAAGAATTTATGCCTAGATCTGAATCTTTTGATCTAGATGACATCTGGTCCATGTTAGTTAAAGGAAAGATGAATAAAATTGGTAAGTTATGGAATAAAGCCTCTCTAGTTGAGAGACTCAAGATTGATGATACTCTAGTTGAGTATCTACTTTGAAAAAGGTATTGATGTATCAATTGTTTTTGATTCCTTGCCAAAAAATTTAGTTGAAGTATTTGAAGAAAGAATGTATTTTGAAGGTCCAAAAGGATGCAAGTTGGAAGCCTTGGTTGAAAAGAGACGTTCTAAAGCTAAGTAGAGGTTATCCAAACTTATCATGGAGATGAAGAAATGCATCAAAGAAATGTCAGATAGCTGCAAATATTGTCTTTAGTGGCCTGCTGTGGTAGACAACTTCAGAAGTAGGATAGAAGCAATTGAATTTGAGGTAAACAACATTAGAAAGAGCTTTGATATATTTGAAGAAAAATAAGGGAAACAAAGATTGAGAGTTGGTGAATTACAAGCTGAGTTGATCATTGTAGAGAGACAAAGAGATGATGTAGGGAAAACCTTTTGGATCCTTAAGGAGATTATTGAGGTCCAGTTAGACCATCTTTCTAGAATACTTACTAATGCAGAATATTGTGAAAGACAATGCTCATCTGCACATTGGTCATCTTCTTTCACATTGTTGGCCCTATTGGAAATCATATGCATGAGAACGGATTCTATAGTACTTGAATGGAAGAAGTTATATCCAGTTATAAAAGAAAGATATAAGAAGGTGTTTCAAGTGAAAAGTGTCATTCTTACTTAAATCCTTAATGTTCAATTTTTTGTTGTTTTGTGTTTTTTGGAAAAAGGAAAAGGAAAGAGAAAAAGGGAAGACGATTAAGAAAAAAATTGAATTGATAATCAAAGAAGGAATTTTGAAGGGTTGAATGTGTGAAAATTTTGAAGTTTTAAAATTTTGAATGGCCAAAAGACTCTGGAAGTTTTTGAAAGAATTAGAATTTTTGCAAATTTGATTATCACCATGTTTACATATTCTTCTTTTTGTTTCCTTTTCCATTGATGTCAAGGGGGGAGAAATTTGGAAAGTTTGGGGGAGAGATTTCGAGAGATTGGAGGAGCTTTTTGAATTCAAATTTTTGCACATGTTTCCATCAATCCCAAAAGGGGAGATTGTTGGAAGAATGGAGAAAGATCAGTCTATATGTTGTCATTGATGTCACCATGTTGTTTATGGTATCAAATTGGTCCAATACCCTAAACCAATGTGCAGAACAACTTTACTTCCTTCGGTGTTTGATCCAGTATTTTGGTCCGCATATTCTCTCTAGTAATCATCATTATTTAAGGTTTTGAGAAAAGGATTATGATCTCTAGAAGTGCGTATGTATGTATTCCTGTATGTTCATATGATTAGATGGTGAGTTGGCATCGATTTTGGTGATTGTATTTCATTATTAGGTTAATCATGGCTGACCTAATAATCAATTAATAGTTCAACATGTATTGTGGATATATGTGCAACCTAGATTTGTTCCCAGCTAACATAATATTGCATGACACACAGTTGAATTACTTTCAGAGAAGCTTTGTATGAAGCTGATAGTTATCTTTTTGTAAATGTGTATTGCATCCACTTAGGCCAACCTAATTGATGTGTATGAATATATCACATATATATACAAGTTGATTTGTAGAGGGATAATGATAGAGTGTGTGTGCTAATATGTGAAGTGTGCTAATAGAAGGGTGGAGATTGGTCTACTGTCATGTGAGAGAATACTCTAAGCATCAAAGGAACTTAATTTGAACTTGAGGTGTAATTCCATCACTTCATATTCTAGTTGTAATCCATTTTGTTTCTATAATTTCTGTAGGAAGTGAGCCTCCATGTCTAGATAGTGAGTCCTTGTAAGCATTGAGATCTTGTATCTGGAAATGAGCCATTTTTTTAACTGGTATTGAAACAACTATATATATAGTGAGCTAATCCTCACCATGGTTTTTCCCTCTTTGGGTTTTCCACACAAAATTTTGGTGTTCCATGCATTAAAGAAGTAATGGTTTTTTTTCAATAAGTTAAAGAAGATATTGATTCACCCCCATCTCAGTATCTTAAATATTCAACATGATATAATAGAACTCATAATTTTCATCATCCCCCAAATACTTGTGGAATAATGAACATAATGGAAGAATGACACATAAAGAGAGATAGAAAATAATATTTTGGGTCAACATGAAAGAGACCTAAATGTCTCAATGCCTTGCATCATCCCCAAAAGGAAAAAACAAGACAAATAAAAGAGAGTTTATGACATATAGAAGAATGAACATACAAATAGAAGAATTCCACAACAAATTTGTTTCCTTTATATCCTTATGCCAATGGAGAAACAAGGGTTATCTAAAGAAAACTCACAAACATAAAGGAACACCAAGAAACACTATACAAGAGATCACATTACATGGAAACAAACACAAATAACATAATAATCAAACATGAAGTAGTACATCACATGCAAGTTGATCTAGTGTAGGTCATCTACATCCCAATCTTGCTCATCATAAGTGGAAGGTAGATAGATAGCAAAGGGGACTACAACAAGTGTTGTGCTAGGAGCATCACCAATTTCAATACATGTTGAGTCACTCTCATTAGGAGGATATGTTGGATTTTTTGGTTGTGTTGCTGATATGTGGTTGTCATTGATTTCAACACTATTAGAATTAATGTCTTTAAGATTGTATATGTCGAGGATACTGAGAAAAGTGTAATAAAATATGTTACAAGTTGTCTATAAAGCAATGAAGATTAGTATGATGGAAAGTTGAATATGTTGATAGTGAGAAGTTGTAGATTAAAGGGTTTCTTTTCAATTCTATCTAGTTTATCCACCAAAAATTTTAGAGGTGCGCATGAAGATTTGAGCAAGTTATGGGTTTACATGTTCTGATAGTTATTTTGTTACTGTAGCTGGTATTCTTGGAAGAAGATAATGTGATTCTGGTAATCTGAGTTGTTGTGTATGCTCTTGTGGTGTTTTTGGATGTTTCTAGATCATGATCTATTTGTGTTGCATGTCTGCATTGATCATTGTGCTCACAGTCGATGATTTTCTCTTGCATGTTCATGTTTTCATGTTCATGGTCGACAGGGTGATTATAGCATGTTGTGGATCTTTAAGGAAAAATATTTGAAGGTGTTTTGTGTCTAAGGACATTTTTTTGGGTCTCTAATATATTGTGGTCGACCTTGGTAGATTCACATTAATAATCTTTATTATTTTGGGCCGACAGTTTGTATTCATCTTATTTTATTGAACCTGACATGAAGTGAAGTAATTACTTGTTGTGGATATATAAGTGTTATTTTTTATCTCATTTGAGACATGTAGTATGTGAAGTGTGTGAGTTCTATGTGTGGATAATGATTAGATCATTCGAAGGTAGAGTAGAGAGTGACGAAGAGTGAAGAAGAGTAAAGAAGTGTTCATGTGCTTAGCCAGAACTGTAATCAGACATTAGCAGATGCTACTTTCTTAGTTCAAGATCTTCAGATAGATTTAATCTAAATATTTTTTTAAGATAGTGATTCTTCCCTTGGGTAGCAAGCCTTTTGTAATTGAGCAATGAGCTCTAGGTAGTGTGCCTGAATGCATGTGCATTCCCCATTTATTCTTCTTATACTTTAAATAGAGTATAAACTTGTGGATCAACCTCCATCATGGTTTTTCCCCTAACAGGTTTTCCATGCAAAAATATCAGTGTCATGTGTATTTCTGATGTGTTGTTGATTTATTCTTTCATGGTTATTAATCAGATATGAGAATAAGGGTTAATAAAGTTAATAAGTTTGAAATTTTGTGACAACTGATTCACCCCGCCCCTCTTAGTTGTCTTCCCTTGTGGTGACAACAATTGGTATTAGAGAAGGTTCCTTGGAAGAAGTTTAATAACTTGAGGTGATATGGGATAGCGACGTATAAGAAGGATAGTCTGAGATTTGATGGAACAAACTATTCTCTGTGGAAGACTCGAAAGGAGTTTCATTTGAGATGCATTGGTGAATCTTACTAGAACACTACAAGTAATAGGTATGTTATTCCTCAAAATGGTCCTACTACTACTATTGAGATTATGGATGTTGAATACCATATCAGAGCTAAGGAAGCATTGTTAGGTGCTTTGACTGATTTTGAGATGACGAATGTTATGGATCTGACGGCTTCTTATGAGATCTAGAAAAAGTTGGAAACCTTGTATGAAGGCAATGCTAATGTGAATATTGTTAAGATACAGAGTCTGAAAGGGAAATATGAACTGTTGAAAATGGGTAATGATGAGAATATTACTACTTTCATGCAAAGAGTGAATGAACTTGTGTGTGGTATCAGATGTGCTAGTGGATAGTTTGATGAATCATAGATTGTTGCTAAAATGCTTAGATCCTTTCCTGATGCATAAAAAATCAAAGCTACAACTATTGAGGAGCTTCGAACTGTGACAAATGTAACCAAAGATATGTTGATTGGTAAACTTACTGCTTTTGAGTTGAGTGAATTAGGTGATGCCCTTCCTAAAATAGAGTTTGCATTCAAAGCTACTACCTTTGGAAGATACAAGCAAAGATATTATCTAGGTGAAAGTTCTTCTAGAAAGCTATTCAAGTATGAGGAAGAAATGAGACAGATTGAAGAAGAAGAAAGAGAATTGAATGAGCTTGAAGCACTTATTGTCAAAAGAGAAGCCAGAGGAGAAGGTAAGTATAAAGGAAAGTTTCCCATCAAATGTTTTTCCTGCAATAAGATAGGTCATTTTGCATCAAGGTGTCTGAAAAGAGTCCCTGAGCCAAGATATAACAAGCCTAGATTCAAATTATGTTGTTGATGAAGGTATGACAAATGATGAATATGATAAAGGGAATGTAAGTGAAGATGAGTTTGTGTTTATTACTATCAAGGAAAATAAACCTGTCTATTGAATCTTCTAGTTGTACAAATGTGGAGAAAGCCCTAGATGTGCAAGTTGAAGAGAAGGGTGAATGGGTAATTGAAAGTGGATGTTCACATCACATGACAAGTGATAAAATAAAATTTGTGAGCCTAGAAAATTATGATGGTGGTGTTGTAAGATTTCATGATAACAATGGTGGTATAATTTGTGACAGAGGATGTATTTCTTTTGATGGTAAGCATAATATTGATGATGTTCTTTATGTGGAAGGTTTGAAGCATAGTATTTTAAGTGTCAGATAGATGGTTGATAAGGGATAAAATCTTCAATTCAAGGATGGAAAGTGTGGAATATTGGGAAGTTCTGAAAATGTGATTGCTTCAAGTACAAAAACAAAAGGTATCATTTTTCACCTGAATGCTGCTAGTAAAATTTGTTTGATTGCTCAAGTTAATGAAAGTTGGTTGTGGCATAGGAGAATATGTCATGTAAGCTTTGACAGTATTATCAAGATAAGTTCTACTCAGGCAGTGAGAGATCTTCCTAAGTTGGTAAAACCCTCTAATGCCATATGCAAGGAATGCCAATTAGGAAAACAAACTAGAATTTCATTTCAAAGCAAACAACATTGTTCAAATGAATTGTTAGAGCTTGTGCATACTGACTTGAGTGGTCCTGCTAGAATCAGAAATTTGCAAGGTTACAGGTATTTCATGTTGCTTATTGATGATTATTCTAGGATGACGTGGGTTACTTTCTTAAGGGATAAATCTGAAGCTCTAGAGAAGTTCAAGATTTTCAAGGCTATGGTTGAGACAAAGATAGGTCTGAAGATTAAATGTCTAAGATTAGATAGAGGTGGTGAATTCACTTCCGGTGAGTTTAATTCTTTATGTGAAGTGCATGGGATAAAGAGACAATTATCTACACCATGAACTCCTCAACAAAATGGAGTTGTGGAAAGGAAGAACATGATAGTTCAAGATGCTGCTAGAACTATGATGCTAGAAGGAAATGTTCCTCATATCTATTGGAGAGAAGTTGTGAGTACTATTGTTTATATCCTCAACCGGGTACAAATCAAAGGTGATACTGGTAAGACCCCTTTTGAGCTATGGTCTGGTCATAAGCCTACTATTAGATATTTCAAAATCTTTGGAAGTAAATGCTACATCAAAAGAGACGAAGATATAGGAAAGTTTGATGCTAGGAGTGATAAAGGAATCTTTCTTGGTTATTCTACTAAGAGCAAGGCCTACCGGTGCTACAATAAGAGATTGAATAAAATGGTTGAAATTCCAAATGTTAAGGTTGATGAAGACATTGCTAGACCATCCAGAACTAGTGGATATGATTTTGATGACTTGGTGAGCTTTAATTAGTTTTGAACAGGTGTAGATGTAGAAAAGTATGACTGAGCAACTTTGGCATTGAATATATTGCAAGTAGGAATTTCTTTTTCCGAAATGTTTGTTACACTACATTCTTGGGTCAAATATTTTCATGCCTATAAATTTTCATGGTTCTAAGAGGTTGTTTGACCAGTTTTCTAGGGTGATTCCTACGCCCACTTGAACAGTTTTGATCACTATGCAAATGTGATAGAAATCAAATTCTAATGACAACCCACTTCAAATTTTCATGCCAGATGCATATGCAAGCAATCTCAGATCAATTTGGGGATGAAACTTGTTTGAAAATTATTATTTTTAGGCTGGGCCCACATGGGGACCTGGCATGCTTTGCCCAGTTGTGAGATTGCAAGTGTTGCATTGCAGCTTGTTGTTGGGTACATTGGTTATGAAGGGCACAAATTCTAAAGCCCCTTTTCATCAATGGATTTTCATTTGTCATAAGTTTCTTCCATCAATTAAGAAGAAGGAAACAATTTGATTTACCATGGGATAAGGTCACAACACCATTCAATCTTGCTTGGTTGTTTGAACAACCACATAATACTAAGAAAGAAAATAATTCTTATAGGGATAACATTGTTTAGGTTTGTTGATTATATGGAATCATTGATGTATAGAAAAATGTTGACGAAAATCCCAAAATCAATGTTATCCAAAAATTGTGATTATTGCAAATATGGTTGTCAGTACTTATAGGAGAGATGAAGCCACTATGTAATATGAAGAGAATTTCTTTTTTTTCTCATGGGTTCTTCCCCCACATAAAGTACAATAGATTCAAGTCGTCAACAAGCCCATGAATGAAAATTGGTGTTTGGTACCAAGAAGACAGTGTTGCAAATTGGAAGAAACTAAGAATAAAGTCTTTGGGATATCTGTTATGCATTGTGATCAACAATATAGCAGTTAAGTTTGATGTTCTATTTGAATCAACATTATTTAAGTCCATTGTTCAAATGCCAGGCATAATTCACTTATTCTACGTGCCTTTGGAGCTTTAGCAAAATGAAAATTGAATGTGCAAGCAACTACTATAGGAGATTGGCATGCTTTCCTCAAATGATCATCCAATCAGTATCTAATTCTCTCAAAGAGTCTTTATGAGGTGCCTTCAACCAACAATAAGTAAGACCCAAGTATAGCTCGTTTATGTCTCAAGTTTCTCTTCCTCCAATGCCCCACTCAGATCACCAAAATTGTATCCAACATAGATAAACCTCAAATTGGCATTACGAAAGGAAAGTTTTACATTGATTCAAAAATCTACTACTAAAAAGGTCTCCGCTTGATACCTCTCAAGCACATTATGAGTAGAATTTGGGTGTAGCTATACATGAGTAACAAGTAGGAGTGATGGATGTTGATGAAGCTTTGAATTATTCCCTATTTTAGGTCGCCCATTGTGGGTGTATTGCAACATGGCTCGAATAAAAAAGAAGTAATTATGCTGCCCAAAGAAAATCAGTTGGAAGGAACTCTTATATTGTTTTTTACTTGGATATGAGAATTGTCTGCAATTCTTTGAAATGACAAGAGGGATCCAAGAATGTGGCAACGTATAGCTGGGTTCTGCCTCTATCAATGAATGGGGGATCAAAAGAGTGCTTAGAAGCATCTCTAGAGGAGGCTTGAGGGCTATATTGCTACAAGGTAAAGTGTTTTTTTGTAGGTGTAAATGTGCCACCATGATTTATCAATGACTAAGGGTTATAGAAATGCCAAAGACAAATAAATTTGGGAAAAATCTAGTATCAAAAATAGAGAAAAGACCAACCCATGTAGAGGAATCGTGTAGACCATGAGAGGATGAGGGTGACGCCATCAAAGGTGTTGCGCAGTGTACGCATCCTTGTTGTGTGGCAGGTCAGCCCGATGAAATATTAAAATAAAAAACCCTCTATTGATGGTAAAAATCAAAATGCTTGTGCAAGATGTTGAGAAAGGAGCTTGGGGGTCTAGTGGAATTTTCAAGCGATTCTTTTGTGATAAGCTTTTACATGTTGCCCGGTAAATATTTTATGGGATTTTCAATTTATTTAGATGGTAAAGTATTTTATACGAGTGTAAAATATTTTGGAGCATGGGAAAAAAATTTAAAAGGTCCAACATAATTTTTAAGAGCCTCACATTTTAAATGATGAAGATTTTAAAGATAAAGTACACCGTAAATATTTGAGGGACTTTCACATTTAAAAGCAAAATATTTTAAAATACAAAGTGAAATGTGAAAGGAATTGGTGGGTTTTTAATAGCTCGGTGAAAATTTAAAGGGCCTCCAATATTAAAGAAAGGATTCCAAATGTTTTTAGGCACATTTTTTAAGAGGGCATAGTTAAAATCTTTTGCTTGCCCAATAAAATACAAGATTTTAAATAACACATGAAATGGCATGGGGATAATTTGATAAAGTGAATAAAATATTCACCATGTAACCAAAATTCTTCTTTGTTGGGTAAAAGACCATTTCACAGCAAAGCTATGCATAAAGGTAAATGGAGAGAAAAGTATTTCCACTATAGGGAAAAACAAGTAAATGGAGATAAAGGGTTTTCCACTGGTAGCTGGATTTTTTGTTGTAGAAAAAAGAGTGAGTGAAAGAAAATTGCAGAGGAAAAATTTGTTATTGCAAAGGAGGAGAGAAGAGAGAGGCTTTTCCTAGTTTCTTTTTGTTGATTAACGGAGGATGAAGTTTTCATGTGTCTTCAACGAAATGATTTTAGGTCTCTTCTTCCTTCTATATTTTCTCTTCTTTTCTCATTGTAAAGGGTTCTGAATTTTTGTATGGGTTGGGTAGATAGAGAAATGTTGAGTCTAAGTCATGAATTGGATATGTGATTGTAATGTTTCAATTTCATGATTAAATGTCAGCTAGTTTGTGCAAGAAAAGCATGAATGCCATTAAATTGTCTCCAGATTTGTACACATTTAATCTTATTAATTCAATATTCAAAGTATGTTTGAATTTTTCATCTCAATTTCCCTGAGATTGTATTATTCATTCATGGTTCTATTTCAAAGAAATGCTTAAATTACTTTGAGCACATAATTATGATTTTAAGTGTGCAAGGTGGATCTGTAAGATGAATTTGAATAACAACAAGAGAGGATATGTTAGTGTAAGGCATTAGCAGTTTTGAATTCACTGATTGAAATATATTTCTTGATGAAATTATCAATATGATTATATGTTTGACTCCATGCCCTAGAATTAGGCAATGATTTGTCATTCAACTAAATGCATTTCATAAACAAGTATCAATTCAAGATCATTTTAATTTCTATTGTTGGGTTTAGGTTTATTGTTGAGTTCTTCTTCCCAATTATTCAATGAGTGTTAAGATACCAAAATATAGCTAGATTTGAAGTTGTCAAAACTTTCCTTGGTATTTTTTAATTAGGAATTATCTACTATAAAATCCAATGTCTATGTATAATTGAATTAAGTGTTTAGGCATTGTAAATGGAGACCCACCTTGGTCCTGCAGAGCCAAAAGTGTAGGATATTTTAGTCTTTGACTAAATCTTGTTAGTTGGCCAAATCCACCTTTGAGTCTAAGTATTAGAAAATGGAAATTCTATAGGACTCATTAGATCTATTGATTTGGGAAACCAAAATATTGGCAACTCTACTGGAGAGAACTAGAGGAGTATCCATTTGCATAGAATTAAGAATTTGGTGAATCTGAACATTTGGTTTAGATATTGAGAAATTTTCAAACCTGGAAGTGATTTTGTTGCAGCAAATTTCAAAGAATTTATGTGTGACTCTACTGCTGGAGAAAACCCAGAATGAAATTCATCTTCGAAAGAGCTTCATATTGCTTGCAGTTCAATCCTCTATGAAGGGAGGTGGCGACTCTATCTAAGAACCTATTAGATATGTGAAGAAATTTTTAGATATATAAATATTTCTAGTCAGGAAGAATAGTTTGCAACAACTACAACATATCCAGGTATTTCTCATTTTTTGGTTTTCAAGAAAGATAATATGTATATTAAAACCACATTTGAAGTTCTAGAAAACTCTAGTTCCTTAATTTAGTGAAATTGAGCACTACAATCAAGGGAAGTTGAGTATTGAGTAATTTGTAGAGGGAATCAAATTTATTTGCAAATATGTATTGATGTCCTAGTTTTCCCCCTACAAGTTGTAATGGCATGCCTAAAGCGCAGCCATGTCCCCAAAGAAAGGTGTCCGCAAGTCAAATATATGACCCTCTGGATTTCAGTAAAATCCAAGGTTACTTGCATTTTGTCCAAAGAATAATTAGTGAATATTTTCCTAAGTTTAGAGGAGATTTTTAAGAATCACCATTAAGACATGTACAAGGTTTCCTTGATGTGATGGAAGACTGTCAAATTGAAGATGAGGATGCTATCATGATTTTTTTGTAAGGAATTTAGAAGATACTGTTGAATGTTGGTTTTCTTGTTTCCCAATGAATTCCATAGATTCATGGCATAAGCTCAAAATAAATTTCCTTGATTATTTTAAAGAAGAGTCAATAGTGAATGATGAATGTTTGTCTAAAGAAAGAAATCTACATACCCAAGAAGAATATAATGAGAAACCTACAAACAAGGTTGAGTCCATATCATATATTGATGCATTGTGTGATATGAAAATATTTGAAGATGAATCCCCTTATGTATTTCATGATAGATTCATGAAATTTTTGCTTGATATACCAGAATCAGATTGACCTAATGACTCATTTTTCATTGATTTTTTTGTGAAGATTGTGAGCCAAGTCTGAGTACTATAGCAACTCACTTGAAGCCCACTAGCCTTAATTTTATATCAATGGATTTTAGTAATTGAGGAAATGATAGATAAATATGGAAGTACTCTTCTAATTCAATTATGTGATGGTGCTTTTTCAATACTTAATCACATACATCTAGGTGGTATAGTAGAAGTAAAGAATGATGCATCATTCGGTGATGAGGATGTTGTTTTTAAGAAACTTACAGAAGAAATGTACACAAATGAAGATTGTAGCCATGATGGTCATGTTGAGATAAATGAAATATGTGAAGTTTCTTCTATTTGGTCTGAAAATGCGAAGAAAGAAAGCAAATTATTTGTATCAAAAGAAAGCTACAATGATGTAGATGATAATGAAAGTATTTTCTCATCTGTGAACTTTGAATATATAGTTGAAGATCATGTTGATTCTAAGGTTTCATGTATTCATGATGAGAATAATGATGTTGTATATGGAATTTTCCAGCCAGCTGAAAAGGATTCTTGTCTAGGTGATCAAGATGATTACAATTTTGTTTGCAACCCTAGTGAATGGGAGTCATTTCAAGAGAAGGAAGCAAATTTGATTTCTTCAAGTGAAGAGTGCTTCAATAGGGAAAATGATGACAACATTTTTGAATCCTCACTATTGTATGATGATGGATATGAATTGGGTATTCTTTTTGAAGAAGTATGTAATCAGCAGTAAAATGATGCACTTGATCATACTAATCTTACAAGCATTAAATGTAGCATTGATGCAAGAATTCATGATGAGACAAATGAGATTGCTGACTTGAGAAATGCTTTTGAGAATGTCAGTATATCAGCTATAAATGATAAGGTATGCAATGAGTTTTAGTTAGAGCAATCATTTATGAGAAGTTGCAATGAAGAAACCATTGATGGTTTTCAATTTGACATTGAAGAAGGTAGAGTTACTAATTTTTGCAGCAGTATGAATGGAGAAGGAGATATGTATGCAAGAGGTTCATTGGATGAATCATCTCAAGTAGTTGATTATGAGGAGCATGCATATGTTAATAATGATAAACTAGGAACTCTGGTTTGGTTTGATGCTTTACCTTCTTCTACTTCTTTTGATGACTTTGAAGTTATCACTGAGTTTCTGCATGATGATAGCCTTAATTTAGTTGTATATGAAAGTAAAAATGTAGAGATAAACTTTGTTACAACTAATGATAATCTTTATTATGAGTTTGCATTTGAAGAGTGTGATTGTGTCAATCACATGGATGCATACGATGATCTTTTTTCTAGATCTACAACTCATAGTCCTTCTCATGAGCAGTGTGCTTCAAATTTTCATGTTGGAGAAGTTAGAGATAAGGTTGATTATGTTTGACAGGGGTAATAATTGACTCCCCTTTTTCATTTGGTGACCTGGGATCACCAAGTGAAGTTGAAAACAAGGTTGAATAAAGGAGTAGTTTGAGAGCACATGATTGACTCAGCATTTGGTCTACTCCCCAAAGATTTGGATTATTTCTATGCCCATTGGGGAATACATCCCCAGTCAGAGCCACTAGTGGCACCTTCAAATTTTGCAAATTTGAAGTGCCCATGTTGAAAAATTTTCCTTTTGCACACTCAAAAGTGCACCTACAAAATCTACCCAAGTGACCTACTTTGGAGGGTCATAAATCAAATCTTATCATATTAAATTGACATATGTGAGAATGCATGTCAGTTTTTAGCTTCCCATGATGAGTTTTGATAGTGTTTTGAAGAGCAAAGTTGGAGGGTTCTTGCATTGTTTTGCTGATTGCAAAACTCTTTGTCCTATTAAGTGATGTCTTGTTTGAGCTGATATTTCATAGGTAGGTGATATTCCTGATGAATGGATCAGTTTCTTCCATTCCCCTTACATTCATTTGCCCCCTATCAAGTTTCAAAGATTCATGATCTGATTTGCTATTTTTTCGAGATCAAAAGAAAATGTAGTTTGTTTTGATTTTACATCTACATTTCTAACATGTTTCAAGGTGGTCAAATTTGACCCCTAATATCTCATGAATAATGATTAGTGGAGGAGATCCCTCTTGCACACATACTCAGCAGACCTAAATGAGCTTGTGTTTCTAGTGGTGGCTTCCCATGAGTTGTTTTAACATTTTTCCAAGGTGGTGACTTGGTGAGCTTTAATTAGTTTTGAACATGTGTAGTTGCAGAAAATTCTGACTATGCAACTTTGACATTGAATATATTGCACCTCAAAATCTCTTTTTCTGAACCATTTATTGCACTACATTCTTGGGTCAAATGTTTGCATGCCTATGAATTTTCATGGTTCCAAGAGGTTGTTTCACAAGTTTTTCAGGGCGATTCCTAAGCCCACTTGACTAGTTTTGATCACTGTGAAAATGTTATAGAAATCAAATTTTGATGACATTTTCATGCCAAATGCATATGCAAGCAACCTTAGATCAATTTTGGGATGAAACTTGTTTGAAAATGATTTTTTTTTTAGTCCAAGCCCACATGGGTACCTCACATGATTTGCCCAGTTGTGAGATTGTAAGTTTTTCATTTCATCTTGTTGTTGGGTACCTTGGTTATGAGGGGCACAAATTCTAAAGGCCTGTTTCATCAATAGATTTTTATTTGTCATAAGTTTCTTCCATCAATTAAGAAGAAGGCAACAATTTGATTTACCATGGGATAAGGTCACACCACCATTCAATCTTGCTTGGTTGTTTGAACAACCACATAATACTGAGAAATAAAATCATTCTTATAGAGCTAATATTGTTCGGGTTTTTTATTATATGGAAGCATTGATGTATAGAAAAATGTTGACAAAAATCCCAAAAGCAATGTTATCCTAGAATTACGATTATTGAAAATATGGTTGTCAGTACTTATAGGTGATATGAAGCCACTATGTAATATGAAGAGAAAATAATTTTGTTTCTCATGGGCTCTTCCCCCACATAAAGTACAATAGATTCAAGTCATCAACAAGCCCATGAATGAAAATTGGCATTTTCTACAAAGAAGGCAGTGCTGCAAATTGGAAGAAAATAAGAATAATTTCTTTGGGATATCTATTATGCCTTGTGATCAACAATATAGCAATTAAGTTTGATTTTTTGTTTGAATCAACATTATTTGAGTCCATTGGGAAAATGATAAGCATAATTCACTTGTTCTACGTTCCTTTGGAGCTTTAGCAAAATGAAACTTGAATTTGCAAGCAAGTTCTACAAGATATTGACATGATTTCCTCAAATGATCCTCCAATCAGTATCTAATGCTCTCAAAGAGTCTTTATGAGGTTCCTTCAACTAGTAATAAGCATGACCCAAGTATAGATCACTTGTGTGTCAAGTTTCTCTTCCTCCAATGCCCACTCGGATCACCAGGATTGCATCCAACATGGATAAACCTCAAGTTGGCATTGCAAAAGGAAATTTTTACATTGATTCAAGAATATGCTTCTAAAAACATCTCTGCTTGATACCTCTCGAGCAAATTATGAGAAAAAATTGGGGCATAGATGTACATGAGTAACATGTAGGAGTGATGGATGCCAATGAAGCTTTCAATTATTTCTTCTTTTTCATCTCCCATCACAGGTGTCTTGCAACATGGCTCAAATCAAAAATAAATAATCATGTTGCCTAAAGAAAATTAGTTGGAAAGAACTCTTATATTGATTTTTTACATGGAAATGAGAATTGTCTGCAATTATTTGCAATGAAAAGAGGGATCCAAGAACACGGCAACGTACAACTAGGTTCAGCCTCTATCAATGAATTGGGGATCACAAGATTAGTTAGCAACATGCCTGGAGGAGGCTCAAGGCCTATATTGCTAAAAGGTAAAATGTTTTGCTATAGGTGTAAATGTGCCGCCATGATTAATCGATGACCAAGGGTTGCATAAATGACAAATATAAAGAAATTAGAGAAAAGACCAACCCACATGGAGGAATCACGCAAACCACTCAAGGATGAGGGTGACATCATCAAAGGTGCTACACAGTGTGTATCCTTTCCACATTGCAGGTGAGCTCGATGAAATATTAAAATAAAAACCCTTTTTTGATGGTAAAAAAACAAAATGCTTGTGTGGGATGCTGAGAAAGGAGCTTGGTGGGCCCAATTGAATTTTGAAGTAGTTCTTTTGTGGTAAGCTTTTAAATGTTGCCTGGTAAATATTTTATGGGATTTTCACTTTATTTAGATTGTAAAGTATTTTACATGGGGGTAAAATATTTTGCAGCACGGGAAATTTTTTTAAAGGTTTGACATAATTTTTAAGATCCTCACATTTTAAATGATGGAGACTTTAAAGATAATGTACATCGTAAATCTTTGAGGGCCTTTCACATTTAAAGGCAAAATATTTTAAAATGAAAAGTGAAAAATGAATGGCACAAGTGGGTTTTTAATAGCTCGGTGAAAATTTAGAAGGCCTCCAATATTAAAGCAAGGATTCCAAATGTTGTTGGGAACATTTTTAAAGAGGGCCTCATTAAAATCCTTTGCTTGCCCAATAAAATACAATATTTTAAATAGCATGTGAAATGGCACGGGGATAATTTGATAAAGTGAATAAAATATTCACCATGTAAGAAAAATTCTTTCTTGTTGGGCAAAAGACCATTTCATGGCAAAGTTGTGCAATAAGGTAACTGGAGAGCAAAGTATTTCCACTGCGGGGCAAAACAAGTAAATGGAGGTAAAGGGTTTTCACTGGCAGGTGAATTTTTTGTTGCAGAAAAAAGAGTGAGTGAAGGAAAATTATAGAGGAAAAGTTTTTTATTGCAAAGGAGGAGAGAAGAGAGAGGCTTTTCCTAGTTTCTTGTTGCTTATTAACGGAGGATGAAGTTGCCATGTGTTTTCAATGAATTGATTTTAGGGCTCTTCTTCCTTCTATATTTTCTCTTCTTTTCTCATTGTAAAGGGTTCTGAATTTCTATATGGATTGGGTAGATAGAGAAATGTTGAGTCTGATTCATGAATTGGATATATGATTGTAATGTTTCAATTTCATGAGTAAATATCAGCTAGTTTGTGCAAGCAAAGTATGACTGGACCATTACATTGTCTCTAGACTTGTACACATTTAATCATATGAATTCAATATACAAAGTATGTTTGAATTTTTCATCTCAATTTCCCTGAGATTGTATTATTCGTTCATGGTTCTATTTCAAAGAAATGGCTAAATTACTTTGAACAGATAATTGTGATTTTAAGTGTGCAGGGTGGATCTGTAAGAAGAATTTGAATGAAAACAAGAGAGGATTTGTTATTGTAAGGCATTAGTAGTTTTGAATCCACTAGTTGATGTCTATTTCCTGATGAAATTCTCTTTATGATTATATTTTTGACACCATGGCCTAGAATTAGGCACTAATTTGTCATTCAGCTAAATGCATTTTAGAAACAATTATCAATTCAAGATCATTTTAATTAATGTTGTTGGGTTTAGGTTTATTGTTGAGTTTTGCTTCCCAATTGTTGAGTGAGTGATGAGATACCAAAAATATAGCCAGATTTGAAGTTGTCAAGACTTCCCTTGGTATTTTTTAATTAAGAATTTTCTTCTATAAAATGCAATGTCAGTGTATAACTGAATTAAGTGTTTAAGAATTGTAAAGGGAGACCCACCTTGGTCTTGAAAATCCAGAAGTGTAGGAGATTTCAGTCTTTGACTGAATATTGTTAGTCGGCCAAATCCACCTTTGAGTTTGAGTATTAGAAAATGGCTATTCTATAGGACTCACTAGATCTATTGATTTGGTTAACCAACAAATTGGTGACTCTAATAGGGAGAACCAGAGGAGTATCCAATTGGATAGAGTCAAGAATTCGGTGAATTTGAACATCTGATTCAGATAGTGAGAAATTTTCAAACCTAAAAGTGATTTTGTTGTAACAAATTTCAAATAATTTGTGTGACTCTGCTCTTGGAGAAGACCTAGAATGAAATTCATCTCTGAAAGAGATTCATATTGCTTGCAGTTCAGTCCTCTATGAAGAGAGGTGGTGACTCTGTCTAAGAACCTGCTAAAGATGTGAAGAAATTTCAGATTTATAAAGATTTCCAGTTAGGAAGAATAGTTTGCAGTAGCTGCAACATATCTAGGTATTTCTCATTTTTGGGTTTTCAAGAAAGATAAAAAATGTATATAAAAACCACATTTGAAGTTCTAGACAACTTTGGTTCCCTTATTCAGTGAAATTGAGCACTATGATCAAGGGATATTGAGTATTGAGTAAGTTGTAGAGGTAATCAAACTCATTTACAAATATGTATTGATGACTTAGTTCTCCCTCTACAAGTTGTAATGTCATTCCTAAAGCACAACCATGTACCCAAAGAAAGGTTTCCACAAGTGAAAGATATGACCCTCTGAATTTCATTAAAATCTAGGGTTACCAACATTCTATCCCAAGAAGAATTAATGATTTTTTCCCTAATTTTAGAGGATATTTTGAAGAATCAACATTAAGACATGTACAAGGTTTTCTTGATGTGATGGAAGATTGTCAAATTGAAGATGGTGATGCTATCATGAAGTTTTTTGTAAGGACTTTAGAAGATATTATTCAATGTTGGTTTTCTTGTTTTTCAATGCATTCTATAGATTCATGGCATAAGCACATAATACATTTCCTTAATTATTTTGAAGAAGAGTCAATAGTGAATGATGAATGCTTGTCTGAAGAAAGAAATCTACATACCCAAGAAGAATATAATGAGAAATATGCAAACAAGGTTGAGTCCATATCACATATTGATGCATTGTGTGATATGAAAATATTTGAAGATGAATCCCCTTATGAATTTCATTATAGATTCATGAAATTTCTACTTCATATACGAGAATCAGAAAAACCTGATGACTGATTTTGCATTGATCTATTTTGTGATGATTGTGAGCCAAGTCTGAGTACTATGCTAGCTCCTAACTCAATTATGTGATAGTAATTTTTCAAGACTTAATAACATAGATCTAGATAGTATAGTAGAAGTCCAGAATGATGCATCATTCGGTGATGAGGATGTTGTTTTTAAAAAACTTATAGAAGAAATGTACCCAAATGAAGATTGCAGTCATGATGGTCATGTTGAGATAAATGAAATATGTGAAGTTTCTTCAATTTGCTTTAAAAATGTGAAAATAGAAAGCAAATTCTCTATATCAAAAGAAAGTTGCAATGATGTAGATGATAATGAAAGTATTTTATCATCTATGAACTTTGAATATATAGTTGAAGATCAAGTTGATTCTGAGGTTTCATGTCTTCTTGACGAGAACAATGATATTGTAAATGGAAGTTTGCAGCGAGCTAAAAAGCATTCTTGTCTAGGTGATCAAGATGATTACAATTATGTTTGAAGCCCTGGTGACTATGAGTCCTTTCAAGAGAAGGAAGCAGAGTTTATTTCTTCAAGTGAAGAGTGCTTCAATAGGGAAAATGATGACAATGTTTCTGAAGCCTCACTATTATATGGTGATAGATATGAATTGGGTATTCTTTTTGAAGAAGTATGTAATCAACTGCATTATGATGCACTTGGACATATTAACCTTACAAGTATTAAATGTAGCATTGATGCAAGCATTCATGATGAGACAAAAGACCTTGCTGATTTGAGAAATGCTTCTAAGAATATAAGTATAATAGCTTTAAATGATAAGGTATGAAATGAGTTTCAATCAAAGCAATCATTTGTGAGAAGTTGCAATGAAGAAACCATTGATGGTTCTCAGTTTGACATTGAAGAAGGTAGGCCTACTAATTGTTTCAACAGTATGAATGGAGAAGGAGATATGTATGCAAGAGGTTCATTAGATGAATCATCTCAAATAGTTGATTATGAGGAGCATGCATATGTTGATAATGATAAACTAGAAACTTTGGATTGGTTTGATGCTTTACCTTCTTCTACTTATTTTGTTGACTTTGAAGTTATCACTGAGTTTTTGTATGATGATAGCCTTAATGTGGCTATATATGAAAGTAAAAATGTAGAGATAAACATTGGTGTAGCTAATGACAGTTTTTATGATGATTTTGCATTTGAAGAGCGTGATTATGTCAATCACATGGATGCATATGAGGATCTTTTTTTAGGATCTACAACTCATAGTCCTTCTCATGAGTAGTGTACTTTTTATTTTCATGTTTGAGTAGTAGGAGACAATCTTTAGTATGTTTCTTATTGCATTAGTGAGTGTGTTTTAAACACTCACTATGATGAATTTGTTGCAAATGAAATTTCTGATTCATACGAACCTGTGCTTGAGGCTTCTCTTTGTGATAACATATTTAGTGTTGATAATCTCATCTTTGAACCTGAAATGGGAAACATTTTGTGTATGGGATGATAACATTTCTTATGAATGCGATGATTTGAATGTGGACAAAGGTATTATGGATTTTGATAAATCTTATTTTTAAAATCTTGAGACATATGATAATATGTTTGGGCTATGTTGTTTGTATGAAGATAAGTTGACCCGTGATGCAATTCAACTTAAGAAGATACAAATGTGTGAGCTCTCTTTTCTCAACACACAGGAGGATTGCACATTGTTCTTGGGGCATGATATCTTCTTTGAGCACGATCATTATGAAGGGGTTAGTAAATATGATAAGACTATGTTTCCATGTGGTCTTGACCACTATCCTCAAATGTTTCCACATGATCTAAAATTAGATAATGAAGAGAGTGGCAGTGATGTTCCCTATGTAATTTGTTTTCCATGTGACAGTAAAGAAAAAAAGGAGTAAATTCTCACTTGTTCAAAGGAATTCTGACACTTGTTTTTGCAAAAGTGAAGTCGCTCATATTATTGTGGTGTGATAGAGGCAAGCATGAGTTGAGGGAGATCATTTCCTTTAAAATATTGGTGTTTAACAAGGGTAAAAAATTTCTCCCCTTTTTCATTTGGTGACCCAGGGTCGCCAAGTGAAGTTGAAAAAGAGGTTGAATAAAGGAGCAGTTTGAGAGCACTTGATGGACTTGGAATTTGGTCTACTCCCTAGAGATCAGGATTCTTGCTATGCCCATATGGGGCATCCATCCCCAATCAGATCCACTGGTGGCACCTTCAAATTTTGTAAATTTGAAGTGCCCATGTTGAAAAATTATCCTTTTGCACACTTAGAAGTGCACCTAAAAAGTATGCCCAAGTGACCTACTTTGGAGGGTTATAACTCAAAGCCTATTGATTTTCAAGCCAAAACCCTTGGTGAGCATATTAAATTGACATATGTGAGCATGCATGTCATTTTTTAGCTTCCCATGATGAGTTTTGACATTGTTTTGAAGAGCAAAGCTCGAGGGTTTTGGCACTATTTTGCTGATTGAAAAACTATGTCTTATGAAGTGACCTCCTGTTTGAGCTGATATTTCATAGCTAGTTGATCTTCTTGACAAATGTATTGGTTCCTTCCATTCCCCTTACATTCATTTTCTCCCCTATCTGATTTCAAAGCTTCATGATCTGATTTGCTATTTTTTCAAGATCAAAAGCAAATGCAGTTTGTTCTAAATTTACATCTGCATTTCTAACATGTTTGAAGGTGGTCAAATTTGACCCCTAATATCTCATGAAGAATGATGAAAGGAGGAAATCCCTCTTGCAAATGTAGTCAGTGGACCTAACTGAGCTTGTGTTTCTAGTGGTGGCTTCCTAGGAGTTGTTTTGATATTTTTTCAAGGTGGTCACTTAGTGAGATTTAATTGGTTTTCAACAAGTGTAGTTGCAGAAAATTTTGACTGGGAAACTTTGACATTGAATATATTTCACCTCAAAATCTCTTTTTTTGAACCATTTTTTGTTATACATTCTTGGGTCAAATGTTTGAATGCCTATGAATTTTCATGGTTCCAGGAGGTTGTCTGACCAGTTTTCTAGGGTGATTCCTAAGCCCACTTGACCAATTTTGATCACTATGCAAATGTGATAGAAATCAAATTTTGATGATAATTGACTTCAAATTTTCATGCCATATGCATATGCAAGCAACCTCAGATCAATTTGGGGATGAAACTTGTTTGAAAATAAATTTTTTTTAGGTTAGGGCCACATTGGGACCTAGCATGCTTTTCCTAGTTGTGAGATTGCAAGTGTTGCATTCTAGCTTGTTGTTGGGTACCTTGGTTATGAAGGGCACAAATTCTAAAGCCCCATTTCATCAATTTTTATTTCATGATGGGCAACAATTTGATTTACCATGGGATAAGGGCACAACACCATTCAATCTTGCTTGGTTGTTTGAACAACCACATAATACTAAGAAAGCAAATAATTATTACAAGGCTAACATTTTTTAGGTTTGTTGATTATATGGAAGCATTGACGTATAGAAAAATGTTGACAAAAATTTCAAAAGCAATGTTATCCCAGAATTGCGATTATTGCAAATATGGTTGTCAGTACTTATAGGCGAGATGAAGCCATTGTGTAAGATGAAGAGAAAATATTTTTGTTTCTCATGGGATCTGCCCTCACATAAAGTACAATAGATTCAAGTCATCAGCAAGCCCATGAATGAAAATTGACATTTGGTACCAAGAAGGCAATTTTACAAATTGGAAGAAACTAAGAATAAAGTCTTTGGGATATCGGTTATGTCTTGTGATCAATAATATAGCAGTTAAGTTTGATGTTTTGTGTGAATCAACATTATTGGATTCCATTGGTCAAATGGTAGGCATAATTCACTTGTTCTACATGCCTCTGGAGCTTTAGAAAAATGAAAATTGAATGTGCAAGTAGCTGCTACAAGAGATTGACATGCTTTCCTCAAATGATCCTCCAATCAATATATAATGCTCTCAAAGAGTCTTTATGAGGTGCCTAAACCAACAATAAGCATGACCCTATTGGCAGATGGTCAGTGCTCCCCTCAAGATTCATGACATGGACTAATCTCCTTTCGTGGATCTATTAACTCTGGCAATTGTATCGAGCATTAACAGGTCAATTTTTTGGTGCAACAACAATTATGGGCCAACAAGTGGTATCAAAGCCAAAGGTGTTGGGTTCAAATCCCCTCAGGTAATGTTGAGGGGGAGTTTTTTGGTAGATGGTCATCACTCCCCTTGGGATTCATGACATGGACTAACGGCCTCTCATGGATCCGTTAACTCTAGCAGTTGTATTGGGCATTAATAGGTCGATCTTTTGGTGCAAGGGAAACTATGGGCCAACAGACCCAAGTATAGCTCACCTATGTCTCAAGTTTATCTTCCTCCAACACTCACTCAGATCACCAAGATTGCATCCAACATGGATAAACCTCAAATTGGTATTCCAAAAGGAATTTTTTACATTGATTCAAGAATCTGCTACTAAAAACATCTTTGCTTGATACCTCTCGAGTACATTATGAGCAAAATTGGGGTATAGTTGTACATGAGTAACATGTAGGAGTGATGGACATTGATGAAGCTTTCAAGTATTCCTTATTTTTGGTCACCCATCATGGGTGTCTTGCAACATGGCTCGAATAAAAAAGAAATAATTATGTTGCCCAATGAAAATCAATTAGAAAGAACTCTTATATTGATTTTTACTTGAAAATGAGAATTGTCTGCAATTCTTTGCAATGACAAGAGGGATCCAAGAACGTGGAAACGTACAGCTGGGGTCATCCTCTATCAAAAAATGGGGAATCAAAACAGTGCTTAGAAGCAAGTTTGGAGGAGGATCGAGGCCTATATTGCTGCAAGGTAAAGTATTTTGTTGTAGGTGTAAATGTGTCGCCATGATTAATCGATGACCAAAGGTTGCAAAAACGCCAAAGACAAAGAAATTAGGGAAAAATACAGTATCAATGGTAGAGAAAAGACCAACCCATGTGGATGAATCATGCAGACCGTGTGGGGATGAGGGTGACACCATCAAAGGTGTTGTGTGGTGTGTGCATCCTTACCGCGTGGCAAGTGAGCCCGATGAAATATTAAAATAAAAACACTTTGTTGATGGTAAAAATCAAAATGCTTATGCAGGATGTTGAGAAAGGAGCTTGGTGGGCCCAGTTGAATTTTCAAGTAGTTCTTTTTGTGATAAGCTTTTAAATTTTTCTCGGTAAATATTTTATGGGATTTTCACTTTATTTAGATGGTAAAGTATTTTACACAGGAGTAAAATATTTAGCAGCATGGGAAAAGTTTTTAAAAGGTCCAACATAATTTTTAAGAGCCTCACATTTTAAATTATGGATACTTTAAAGATAAAGCACCCCATAAATCTTTGAGGGCCGTTCACATTTAAAGGAAAAATATTTTAAAATGCAAAATGAAATGTGAAAGGCACTGGTGTGTTTTTAATAGCCTGGTGAAAATTTAAAGGGCCTCCATTATTAAAGAAAGACTTCCAAATGTTGTTGGGCACATTTTTAGAGAGGGCATAGGTAAAATCTTTTTCTTACCCAATAAAATACAAGATTTTAAATAGCACGTGAAATGGCACGGGGATAATTTGATAAAGTGAATAAAATATTCACTATGTAAGCAAAAGTCTTCTTTGTTGGGTAAAGGACCATTTCACAACAAAGCTATGCAACAAGGTAAATGGAAAGCAAATTATTTCCACTGCATGGGAAAACAGGTAAATGAAGATAAAGGGTTTTTCACTGGCAGGTGAATTTTCTATTGCAAAACAAAGAGTGAATGAAAGAAAAATGCAGAGGAAAAGTTTGTTATTGCAAAGGAAGAGAGAAGAGAGATGTTTTTCCAAGTTTCTTGTTATTGATTAACGGATGATGAAGTTGCCATGTGTCTTCAACAAATTTATTTTAGGGTTCTTATTCCTTCTATATTCTCTCTTCTTTTCTCATTGTAAAGGGTTCTTGATTTTTGTATGGGTTGGGTAGATAGAGAAATGTTGAGTCTAATTCATGAACAAGATATGTGATTTTAATGTTTCAATTTCATGAGTACATATCAGCTAGTTTGTGCAATGAAAGAATGAATGTCATTAAATTGTCTCCAGATTTGTACACATTTAATCATATGAATTCAATATACAAAGCATGTTTGAATTTGTCAGCTCAATTTCCCTAAGATTTTATTATTCGTTCATGGTTCTATTTCAAAGAAATGTTTAAATTACTTTGAGCAGATAATTGTGATTTGAAGTTTGCAGGGTGCATTTGTAAGAAGAATTTGAATGAAAACAAGAGAGGATTTGTTAGTGTAAGGCATTAGCAATTTTGAATCCACTGGTTGAAGTCTATTTCCTGATGAAATTCTCAATATGATTATATTTTTGACTCCATGGCCCAGAATTAGGCACTAATTTGTCATTCAGCTAAATGCATTTTAGAAACAATTATCAACTCAAGATCATTTTAATTTTTGTTGTTGGGTTTAGGTTTATTGTTGAGTTGTGGTTCCCAATTGCTAAGTGAGTGTTGAGATACCAAAAATATAGCCATATTTGAAGTTGTCAAGACTTTCCTTGAGATTTTTTAATTGCGAATTATCTACTATAAAATGCAATGTCTATGTATAATTGAATTAAGTGTTTAGGCATTGTAAAGGGAGAGCCACCTTGGTCTTGCAGAGCTAGAAGTGTAGGAGATTTCAGTCTTTGACTAAATCTTGTTAGTTGGCCAAATCCACCTTTGATTATGAGTATTAGAAAATGGATATTCTATAGGACTCATTAGATCTATTGATTTAGGAAACCAATTGATTTAGGAAACCAACAAATCCTAAATCTACTTGTAGATAGTTGAAACAGTAAATGAATTTCTAGAACTTTATTAATGCATTCCAATTTGATGTGAAATGCACGTATACAAGAATTTTAAAGATGTTTGAACAAATTTTTGATGCAATTTGAAAATCTAAAATATGATGATTGGTTGACTTTAATATGTAAAGACCTGAAACTAATGACATTTTACTGCAAATTTTGATTCTAAATAGTGTACTTTCTTTTACGAAATAAACTAAATGTAAAATTCTTCAGAATATGTAATTATTGAAACTATAACAGAGATCTAAAAATACACAGAATCTGAGTAGATAAAGACAAAAATGTGTGCATTTATTTTTAGAAGCACCTGTACAAGGGCAGAGTTTCCCATGGATGAATGAGTCTTTGTACAGGGTTCTAAAAAATAAAAAACTAAGTGTTTGAATTGTTGTTTGAGGTTTCTATTCCTATCTACAAATAGATTTTACAGTGACTATTTTTCTAGAATTTTGCAATCAGATGTAAATGTAAATGTATGACAATATGTGAACAAAAATGACAATTTATGAGTGCAATTTTGAATGAAATTCTGATCTAATTTAATGAAAACTATGATGCAAAATATATGCAATATTTTTTATTTTTATGATTTTTAATGATGCAAACATGAAATATGTAATCCTAAATGTAGAATGATAAATATAATGATGCAAAACCTAGATCTAGGGTTAGAAAGAATTCCAAATCAGAATTTTATGATGTCAAATGTGAGGTTCATCAAAATGAAATGGTGAAAAAAGGGGGTGTCCTAGATCCTAAATTTAAAGAACCTAGAACTCAAGGGACTTTTTCAAAGATTTCATTAGACTAACAACCACAAAGCCAAGATATTGACTTTCAACCTCAATGGAAAGTCAATCGGACCTAGGTTGGTGATTCTTTAGGGCCTTAGAATGATTAGGAATGATCTAGAAGTAATTTTAAATGATGAAACTAATTGAACTATATGAACTAATATGTAAAATTCATATTCTTGAAGATAAACAGATTGTAACAACAATTTATAGGAAAATTTGGGAGATATCAAAGAGTGTACCTATCACAAAAAATTGATTCCAACATGTGCAAAGGGACTAGTTTTCCTCTAGGTGAATGGGTCTTTGAGTAGGCTTCCAAAAATACTTCTTATAGTTATTTGGTGCTAGATCTAAGATGTTGTTTTCCACCTGCAATTTTTTTAGAATGTTGGAAATGAATTCTACAACTTAATTTTCATAGGTTGAAAAGAATGATGACAACAAATGTAAAATGAAAAATTGCTCTTCAAGATCTCTTCAATCCCTCTTCAACATGTAACCTGTACATATACAAAGAGGGAAAAATGTTTGTGCCATATAGGGGTTTGTCACACTCAAACCTTATGAATAGTGTTCCCACTTTCACAATGGCAATGTAATTAATAAGAACCTTAATGGAAAGGAAGGAAATGATGATTTATTTTTTTTTGCAACTCACCACCCTTCAATAGCTTCCTTGAAGGATTGAAGACATACACATCACTTCAAGGGAATTGGATCTTGCTTGCTTGAATGCATGAAGACCTGCAACACTTGTTAGCTTTCACAAGACAGCATGAACACATAAAATTTGACATGATGTTAGGATCTTGATTTCTTCTACAAATGGATGATAATGTTGCTCTTGAATTCTCTTGACAATAATATTTTCTTCTCAAAATTTTCTCCTTAATTCTTAGATTTCAATTGATCAAAAGAATATATATTTATAGATGTTTATCCAATTTCCTAAAAAATGGATTCCAAAAGCCGACACTTAAATTTTGAATTTTGATCATTAAAATATCGCCAAAAACATATTTTAATTTTGGTCCTAGATTATAAAGGGGATCCATTCAACCATTGGTGAATGGGCCATGGCCTATACTTCTGGACACACATGATCCAAGGTAATTTAATTATTAAATGAATTTATTTAATATTGGTCCCCCTTTTGGAAAGTGGTAAGAATAAGGCTTTGGAATACATAATTTGGAAAATTAGAAGCTTAATTAAGTCCACTAATTTAAGGGACCCAAACATAGTGTGAAATTGTAAAGGTATAAAATTTTATACACTACAGTTTTGTATGAATTGAGATACCATGCCTACATAAAAGAAGTTTTTATATATCATATGAGTCAAATTGATGAGAATCTAAAAAATTTGTCAATATAAAGTTCCATCCACAAAAAGTGAACAACACTTAGCCTCAATTTTGAACCCTAACAAAAATGGAATTGATGTAGGCTTATATTTAGGCATGTGAAACTTGGAGAGAATAATTAGAGTGTACTTAGGCTACACAATGAAGACACCACAATAAGATTGAGTGGTTTCAATACTTAAGAACTACTGTAATAGGCCCAAGTATAGCATAAAATAATAATCATAGAAATTAATTTTCACTACCAAAAAGATGGATGAGTGACTCGCTATAATAAATACAATCAATATAAATAACTATTTAAATTTGAGAGTATCATATTTTAGAATATAGAAATTTAGACCAAGATGACATTGAGTGAACCTAAATATAAAAAGGAAGGATTCCATCTTGGCATACCAATCTTAAGGGGATTGTTTGAGACCATAAATAGACTTGCAAAGACTGAAAACAATTAAGAATATTGTATGAACCCCTCTAGCTACTCTATGTATATCTCCTCTTGAAGCTCATCATGAAGAAAAAAACTCTTCACATCCATCTAATAAAATTACCATCTATGGACTACAACAATAACAAAGATACAATCGTGAAGAATACTTGCTTGGAAAGCAATATGGCTTACATCATCTAGCAGAAATTTGTTGATTAAGTATGTGTTAGCATCTATTCCAAACTATTTTCTGGTTGTTTTACAAGCCCCAAAGGGTGTTATTTATCAAATTGAAAAGCTCATAAAATATTTTTTATGGAAAGGAAATCTAGATGATAAAAGGAAGGTTCCACTAGTTTATTTGGAAAAAATGTGTTTTGATAAATCAAGTGGCGGAGTAGGCTTCCATAATTTTTCTGCAAGGAATATGGCTCTAGGGGCTAAACTAGCTTGGAGAATGTATGCTAGGCTAGATCTTAAATGGTGTAAGGTAATGCGGAGAAAATATTTGGATAATGATAATCCATCTAGGATATTTACAATTTCTAATCCTACAGGAGGCTAGGTTATGTGGAACTTCATATTGGCTTCTTGAGATGTTATTAGCCCTTTTCACTCATGGGAGGTTAATAGTGGTGATCAAGTATTATTTTTGAGAGACTCTTGGAATGGTCTACCACCAATTAATTCGAATTAGGATCTACAACTAGCTGAAAACACTCTTTCACAAATCTGGGGAGTGTTCTTATAGGATTATGTTTCTTCTTCTAATCCATTAACATGCCTGTTTCAATGGAAGGATTTA
This sequence comes from Sequoiadendron giganteum, assembly GCA_007115665.2. Lineage (NCBI taxonomy): Eukaryota > Viridiplantae > Streptophyta > Pinopsida > Cupressales > Cupressaceae > Sequoiadendron > Sequoiadendron giganteum. The sequence continues at coordinate 455,235,289 of CM021102.1, forward strand.
ACAACTATCCCTATACCAGATATTTAGAAGAACATTCTAACAGATATTTTGAAGAGAAAAAATGTTTACCTTTCCCATTTTCTAGACAAACTGGTGTGGGCATTGTAGACACTTAAAATATCCTAATTGATGTTGTGCACTTGATCCTGATTTACTAACACTGATTCTTCCTCAATCACTTCCTCACTAACCAATTAATTGAACATTTTTTATTTAATTAATTTCCCCCTTAAATCAGATAATACACTTTATCAAATTTATTTCATCATCTCCTAATGTTCCTCTTTTAATTAAGTAAATCCACTTTATTTAATTAAATCCTAATGTTCTTCTTTTAATTAAATAAATCAACTTTATTTAATCATAAAATTTCTAATATCCTCTCATATGATTTAATAAACCCAAACATTTAAATCATGTGTCACAAATCAACTAATTCCATCTAAGTTAATTAATCATAAATTAATCAACTCCTAACACTAACCCTCATTCCTCTAGCTTTTGACTCCACCCTAAGGTAAGTCAACCATGGTCAAGTTGCACATGTAAATCAATTTATTTGATTTACTAATTACCTATTTTTTATTCAAAAAAGTGGCATATTCTTGGAATATTCCACCCACTTGAATTTTCCCTCCAAAGGACTTTGTCCTCTTTCTTGAGCCACCTTGGAATTAAAATCTCTTACATGTCCTCTTCTTACACAAGCAACCTTGGCTTTAAATGGGTCTTACACCTCCTCTTAAACAAGCCACCTTATCCTTAAATGGAATCTTACACATTCTCTTACAAAAGCCACCTCAACATTTATTCTTCTTACACATCACATCTCCCAAAATGTGCTCAGACATGTGTGAGCACATCTCCTCAAGATTCATTAGCATGTTGACAATTGGAATTATGCTATTGGTCTATTCTTTAATCCCAAATTCAGCAATCTTCCTCATTCTTCCATCCTTGGCTTCTATAAATGGAGGCATCATTCTCACAATTTGGATCCATCACCTAAGAGCATAATCACTTTACCTATTTGAGTTCATAGCATTTCATATTGTGATCCATTTTAGCAAGATCATAGTCATTTTCATACTTTGTTCATCAAATCCATCATCAAGCTTATCAAGGGGTTAGGAAAGGGCTTCTTTCCACATCAAAGGAGCACTAATCCCCCTATAGGATGTTGGTTTGAGTATTAGAAGAGAATTTCATTGATAGTTTTGTTGGAATCAAGAAACACTGAGAGGGGTGGGTCAATCAATGTTTTGTAATTTCTAACTTTATTGATCTCAGTTATTCAAGCATTTGAAACATTCATTCAAAAGAAATATGCAAGAACATAAAGCAAAAAATAACAACACCATAACACATGAATTTTTACGTGGAAACCCTATTAGGATAAAAACCACAGTGGATGGCCAATCCACAATATGATTTGAGTATACTCAAATGAATTTTACAATATGGGGAATTCACTTGCATTCAGGCACACTACCTAGAGCTCACTGCTCAATAAGACATTGTCTTACAAAGATAATTAGATTAAAACCGTCTGAGAATTTGAATTGAGAGAATAACATCTACATATGCTTGATTACAATTTCGGTTAGGCTCAATACTCGATATTTTGTCCTTCAGATTGATTATGCCCTTCCTGTTCTGTTCTGCTCAGACTTGCAACACAAATCCTTAATGCACAAGTGAAACTGTGCATTGTCTCTCTTCTACTGCTCTTATTCTCAATTCGCATCAAAACACTTCATACGCTCCTTAAAATGATATGAACAATCTCATATATATATCCACAACTAAGAATTAATTGCCCATATGTTGGAATCAATAGAACAAAAGAATATTTACCACTATCAGCTCAAATCATGAGTAAAGTATAATGTGAATCCACAACGGTCGGCCACAACTTAGCTAAGACCCAAAAAAAAATTCTCGAACACATAAATACTTAGATAATTACTTCCCAAAAATCCACGTCATGATACATTCACAAAGTCGGCTTCAGTACTGATAAAGCAGATAATTAGCCAACTGAATCTTCCAACTCAGACATGAATCAATACAAGGCACTGAGATTCATGGATAACACAAAGAATACATCTATCAATCTTCCCTACGATACACAACACAAAATATTAGTATAAAATCTTCATGTGAATCGATGAACACAAAAATTCAGGATGCTCTGTTCTTCCTTAACTATTTGCAATCTGACTACCAGTGTGATCAAATGATGATGCGTAGATCCAATCACTAACTAGGGTTTCCATCAATGACAAAACCAAAATATATTCATAGTGTCTCTTGCCAACAATCTCCCCCTTTGGCATTGATGGCAACACTTAGTGAAAAATGACTGTGTCAGATCAGTACCAACATCAATTACACTGCCCAAAATTTCAAAAACCAAACTCTTCTCCAAAACACAATTCTCAGAATCTGCATGTCAAAAATTTAACAAAATTGTTATGAACAAATTTCTTGTGTACAAACAGGCTTCTTCAACTTACATAAACTTGAAAATATTTGAAAAATATTTCTTCAACAGAGTTAGATTCATGTCCCAAACCATTTTGAGACTTTCCAAGATTGTTATGTGACCACAAACCAAGTAGAATTATGTTTCTGTAGACTCCAATTTCATTGGATCACCAACTGCCTTAGCATCTTCAACTTATTTTAGTGCACTTGACATTATTTCTATCTTTGGGCCAAATAGGAATCTAATTTCACATTCTCTTGCAATAATTTTTCCATTTTCATGCTTCAAGCTCTTTATTTTTTCAAGAAAAGATATTGCTTCACCTTCTAACTTCCCAAAACCACCAGCTAAAGGATCAAAAGTTCCAAAAGTAGTAGCTAGTTGTTTCTCGAGATCCTTAACCTTTTTCTCAATGGCCTCAATAAATTTTGTCAAAGACAAACATGACTTGTAAATATTTCCACCTTCGGATAGAGAATTTTGGATATTTTCCACACAGGTGGCTAACAATTTTTTATACTTTGTTATCATTTATTTCAGCCCATTTAATATTTTGGCATCAAACTCCTTTTGAACTTTAATCATAGCTGATTTCTCAAGTGACTCAAAGTGAGTACTTACAGAGTTTATGAGCCTCTTTAGTTCACTGGAGGAGGAACCAGTTGGATCTTTGATATGAGTGGGTATTATCTTTTCTAGAACTTGAGATGCAAGATTTAGGAGTTCACTATCCTCAATGTGGGACTTCAACAGTTCTTCTCTAGCTTTTTCCTGGGAAAATGATGCTACCTTCATTTTTTGAATTGGAGACAAGGTAGATAGGTCGATAGGACCTTCAACCAATTCAAGATCAAACTCTTCTTTTTCTTCTACCAAAAATTTCTTCAATGCCTCTACAGTGTCTCTTGCTTCCTCTAGAATTTCTTTTACATCAACTTTCTTTTCTTCAACCATTGCTTCCTTAGCTGCAGGTTCTTGCTTATCTTTTGGAATTTTAATACTCTCATCCTTTTGAACGGATGCAATTTCAAGAACTTCAATTTCGATAGGAAATTTTGTATTGCCCACTTTAGGAGGAATCTGAATATCCTCAGTTGTATCTTGTTTTACTTCTTCTATCGGACTAGATGAACCATCATGTGTTCCTTTAGGGACAAATCAATTAAGTTGCTTAACAAAAAAATTCTCAGAATTTATTCAATTTCTTTTGCAAATTCTTTAGTTTGACCAATCATGAGCTTATTCACTCTTGTTTTTCTCTTGAATTCATTTTTGGCTTTATTTAGTATTGACTTCATTTCTTCCATAGATACTACTGGACACAAATCAGCAATAATTATTTCTCTCATTTTCTCTTCTTCTGATCTGGCATTTGCTCTTCTCATCTCCAAAATCTCATATAAGATTTTAGGTAAATTAGGCATTATTTCAATCAGAAATTTATTGAAAATATTCAAGTGCTTTATTGATGCCTCCTCAAGAGTTATCTAATCATATTTATCAAAAGATTCATACCATTTACAAAGTGGCTTGAGATTCCCATCCTTAACCAGGGATTTTTCAAATTCATCCACTGACATGCCTGGTTGGTCGGGTTTTGCCTTCTTCTTTGCTTGGTCATCTCCATCAAAGGGCTTGTTTTTAGTAACTGTTGCTTCCTTAGTACCTTGATGCTTGATTTCTCTAACTCCATCAGACTTTGTTTCTTCATCTTCAAAATCTGCCACATAGACCCTTTTTCTTTTATCCTTCTTCCTTTTTCCTTCCTTACCGGATCCCTTAGATTGAGTTTTCACAAATATTGGCTTTTTTGCAGGGACAGATAGGGATGCAGAGCTTCTAGTTGACCTAGCTCAGGTAGATGGTGTTGCTGAACCAGTAGATTCAGTTTTTACTGCCTCCTTTTCTACTTCATCTTCTTCTCTTTTTCTTCTAGCTTGTTCTAATTTTTCTACCAATATGCCCATACTTTCTACTAATACTTCCACCTCTTTTCTAACTCTTCTGACTATCACAGGTTTTCTGAGTTCATTATGTACCTGTATATTCTTTTCTACATAAATACCAAATCTCTTTTCTGATGGATCTAGAGATTTTCTCAATAAATGTTGTGCATACATTTCTAGAATGTGCTCTTCAACTTCATAGCCCATCAGCATGATCTAGACTATTCTGGGATCAACGGATTTCATTATGCATTTATCAATATCTACCATAAAACATATAGTATCCTTATAATTTTCTACAATAGAGGTAGGAATTCTTTCTCTGGCATGCATCATATTCTGAATTTTTTTGAAATAACCCCAGATTGTAGTTCTTTTGGTTTGACTATTTCCAATCATATACAACATCTCTCTAATTTGAACAGCTACTAGTTGATCGCCTTTCCAATGAACCTTCCCAATACTCGAAACCTCTTTCATGAAATTAAAGAATAAACATAATAGCAAGTTACCATACGTGAAGGAATTTTTCTTGTCCTTTTTTATCTTACCTAGATTTTCAATTCGCTAACTCCTAAGCAATTCACAGAGATCATAGTCTTCTTTATCCTTTACCATTTGATAAGCTACATAAATGGCTATACCAGACATAGAGTTGTCTTGGCTGGAATGATAGATTTTGTACCCAATAACCATAGATGAAAATTTGACATCTATATCAACAATTTCATCAATTTTCATTGCTCTTATGTCATACTTAGAACTTGTTGCATTAGTGACCATTTGATTCTTCACTGATTTCAGAATTGGTAATCCACCAGATGAATTTAGACCTATTATAGCACTGATAGCCTCCTTTATAATCTTGAAGGGTATACTTAACCACATGAATTCATCATGAACTCGACTCAAGATGTAATGGACCCATTCGGTCTCTTCAAAGATGGGAAATCTAACAATCTATGTAAATTTATTTTCTTCTATGGTTTTAAATTTTGGCTTCACATAGAAATCTTCTCCTATAATGTGATTATTATAAAAAATTAAGCAGCTATGAGCTTCCTAGCTTTTCAATGTTAGTGTGAATATATGCCCTAATATCTCTAGTGTGTAAGACATCGTACGAAACAGATGAAAAATATCCTAATGGGTCAGTCTCGATAGACTTGAAGGGATTCCATTTGAATTTGGGATGGGGTCTTTCCTTAAATTCAACTACAAATGGAGTAGCCATTTTCACCAATTTACAAGTTCACAGGGTTTTGTCGATAAATACCTTTCCGTCAGGTCACAGTTTGATTGCAGAAAGATTCTTCACACTTGAATTTCGCCTCAATTTTCCAAGGTTCACCTCAGAGCTCTCCAAACTTCTTTTCTTCAAAATGCAAAGTGACAAATGAAATGTAAAAAATGACTTTTTATCATTCGCATACCTAACCCTTTTTGTTGCAATAAATTCTCTTTACCCTAACTCATCTGAATACCCTATTTTCACAAACTGTGAAAGATAAATCTTTTGTGGACCTCTAATACTGCATACTACTTTCTCCAATGAGTTCAACAACATTTGTAGAGAATCTATGCACTTACTATACTTATCTGCATCTTATGCCAATTACTAGTTAGGGGGTTAAGATATTTTCTTGATAGCTCCCTCCAGGCCAAAGGCTTAAAGCTAATTCCTGGAGGAATTACCAGAAGCAGATTCTAGTTCTGGCTCATTTCCTTCAACAGAGGGATTTTTCTTCACCTATTTCTTCTGCATCTACTGCCTAATCACATCTGTAGTGACTTTTCATTTTCCCTTAACATCGTTTTGAATATTTATCCTTTGATTTACCAGACCTTTTCTGTTCCAACAGAATTTAGCAATGTGACAAAAAAAATTACAGTTATAGCACACAACATTTTTCTGTCCAGGCCAGTTGTTCCACTGATTTTCTTTTGATCTGCACTTGTTATTAGTATGGCCAAGTCTATTGCATGTATAAGATCTGATATTTCTATGAAATTTTTTCATCATATTTTTGCATTCATTTGACTTATTACCAAACTTATTGCAATTAAAACACTAACCTGAGAATGATGGACCACTTGGATTCATCCTGTTTCTACACTAAGAAGCCATGTGTACAAATTTATTGCAGGTAAAATATAAACCATTGAATCTTTGAGCATTAGGCTGCCTTACCGTATTTCTTCTAGCTCTATTTCTCTGATTTTCTTTCCTAGGTCTCCTTTGACAAGATCTGGAACTTTCTCCTTCTTCATAACCAAGACCTCGCTTGTCACCTTCTATCCTCTGACCTTTAATCAGTTCATCAAGTTTGGTTGAGCTAACTTTGAACTTCTCTTTGTACTCATTTGCAGTAGCAAGTTCATTTCTGAGATCATCAATCTATTTTTCTAGTAGTTCCTCTCTTTTTTTAGATTGCTCCAATTCATTGTCGAATCGGCTGCATACTTCAAATTTTTCTTTTAGGGACTATGGCTAGGTTCTCTTCATTCTTCTTTCTATCTTCAAGCTCCTTGGTCATCCTCATCATGATAGATTCCATCTAATGCTTTAGGACAACATTATCTCTGGTAATCTTTTCACATTCTTTTGTCTTTTCCTTCAGGGCTTGACTGAGTTTTTCATCTTCAATTCTCTTACTTTCATTCTTCTTAATATGATCATAAAGTTTCTTTCTCTTCTCTCTAGACTTATTGATTTTGTCTTTCAAAGACTCAATGAATTTCTCAACATCCATGAGGTTTGCTTGTAATTTCTGAACTTCATACTTTGATTGATCAAGATCATCTAGGGCCACAAAAATTTGTTGTTGAAGATTGCTTGAATCCATTGGAACACTTACCAAGATCTCCCCAATTTGTTAGAATTCTTATGAGGAACTAGCTCTGATACCAACTGTTGGAATCAAGCAACACTGAGAGGGGGGGTGAATCAGTGTTCTACAATTTCTAACTTTATTGATCTTTATTCTTCAAGCATTTAAAACATTCATTCAAAATAAATATGTAATAACATAAAGAAAATAACCACAACACCATAACACGGGAATTTTTATGTGGAAATCATGTTAGGGGAAAAACCATGGTGGATGACCAATCCACAATATGATCTGAGTATACTCAAATGAAGTTTACAATATGGGGAATGCACTTGCATTCAGGCACACTACCTAGAGCTCACTGCTCAAGAAGACTCACTGTCTTACAAAGATAATCACATTAAAACCATCTAGTAATTTGAATTGAGAAAATAGCATCTACATATGCTTGATTACAGTTCTGATTAGGCTCAATACTCAATCTTCTATCCTTCAAACTGATTCTGCACTTTTTACTCTATTTTGCTTAGACTTGCAACACAAATCCTTTATGCACAAGTGAAACTGTGCATTATCACTCTTCTACTCTACTCTTATTCACAATTCTCATCAACACACTTCACACACTCCTTAAAATGATATGAACAATCTCATATATATATCCGCAACTAAGAATTAATTGCCCATATGTCGACATCAATAGAACAAAAGAATATTTACAAATTTCGGCTCAAATAATGAGTAAAGTATAATGCGCATCCACAACGGTCAGCCGCAACTTAGCTAGGACCCAAACAAAAATTATCAAACACAAAAATACTTAAATAATTACTTCCCAAACATCCACGACATGATACATTCACAAAGTCGGCTTCAGTACTCATAAAGCAGAGAATTACACAACCGGATCTTCCAACTCACACATGGATCAATACGAGGCACTAAGATTCATAGATAACACAAATCATACATCAACAATCTTCCCTGAGATATGCAACACAAAATATTAGCAAAAAATCTTCATGTGAATCGATGAACATAAAACTATCAGATGCTTTGTTCTTCCTCAACTATTTGCAATCTAACTGCTAGAGTGATCAAATGATGATGCACGGATCCAATCACCAATTGGGGTTGCCATCAATGACAACACCAAAAGATATTTGTAGTGTCTCTTGCCAACAAGTTTACTTGATATTCTATTTTTTTTCAATGTTCTTGTGTTCAAATGAATTTCATAGGGAATGCTTAGTCTTACTTGTTTCTTGACTAATAACCACTTTTTTGTTCATGTTTGAGTAGGTATAGAAGGAGCATTCACATTTTGGCACTAGAGGGAGGGTGAATTTCAAGAAATTTACATGATTTTTTGGTCATTTCCACTTTTTTTTATATTTTCTATGTTTCCAGGATACATCAACACTGGAGAGGTCAAACGGTTACACAATCATTGCAGTGTCACTATATAGCGACACTACCCTTATTTTCAAAACATGACATTGTCTGGTTTCCTTTGATGCTAACAGGTCAATTCCAAATCGCGATGCTCATGAATATAGTGACGCCTTCATCATCTTTATTTTCTCCATAGAGTGACATTGATTTACTAGAGTGACACTGGAAATGCCAAATAGCGACGCTTTTGTGAGAAGCGGTGTTGGGTTTAGGTAAAAATCTGTTTTCAAATTTATTTCAACATTCTCTTTAATGTTTTGATTTCGTTTGACCTCTGACTTGTTTTATGACTCTTTTTTCTGTAGGCTGACCCACTTTTGCAAGAATTTGGTGACAAAAAAGGAGGAAACAAGGAGAAATCATCCTATGGCATTTTCCATTTCATGATTGTAAAAAAGTGTTTATTAATGCTTTAGGGACATTTATGATCCAATTTTTGGATATTGTTTCCTTCAAGCTTTAGGACTCAATTACATTTTGATTTGGGTTTAAAAATAACATTCAAAAGCTTTCATTTCTCTCAAATTTGGTTAAAAAGAACCTTAGAAACTTACTAGCATTTCAATTTGGGTTAAAATTGAACAAACAACTTTCACACTCAAATTTGGTGTTGTAAAAAGAACCCATTTATTGCTTTTGAGGATTAAAAAGAGCTTGTGCTTACTTTGTTTTTTGTAATCTTCTTTACAAACTAATACCATTCGAATGCATATGCACTTCTCTCACACTTCATGACAATCTTGAGAATTAAAAGCATTCTAGTGACATTATGTGTCTAAAAGATTGCCTCCGCACTTCAAATTTAGGTTTTAAAATTGAACAAAACATGCGAGTGTGAAGAAAAGCCATTGTGTGTGCTCCCACCTAAATGTGTTAGGTGGTCAAACTAAAAATGCACCTCTTCACTATTGTTTACCCTTAGAGAGCTTGCCTTGGTGGGAAAAAGTACTCACCCCAATGGAACGAGTCAAATCGGTAACGAGCTAAACACCAAGATACTCCCAACCAATATATAAATTTGAATGCTAAGGAAATCTCAACATTATAGAACTTCCTACAGACAATAAAATGATACTCTTTATTGGGTTGATCTTTCTTCTCCTGTGGCCTTCTGAACAGTTGCCTTGATTATGAACCAATTTGTGTAGAAGCCAAAATCCCTATCTATTTTTTGGTGTCAAGAGGTCAGACCTCCAAAGCCATCCCACATACTTGTGGTTCAAAGTAGAGATAAAAAGTTCGTCATGAGAGATTCATGAGGATAGAAGCTTGGCTAACCCAAGAAGTGTGTGCCAAGAAAGGGGGAGCCAGTGTGGTCAATCTTATAATCATCCACTTTGAATAAGCACAACTAGATAAATCCAAGTGGGAATCCGACAAATTTTGCCTTTTCTATCCTAGGGTTGTGCATTGTTATGGAATCAAAACACTTTGCTTGGATCTAAAACATTAGAAAACAAACATTCAACAATTCGTCACAATTTCAAACCCTTTGGGAAGAACAAATACCTTTGAAAATTCCATGTGTTACTACTTGTCCTCAGGGGTTCTTATCCCTAGAAGGCTTCTAAACATTTGGACCCACATCTTAATTTGTCTCTCTCCAAAGTCAACATAGGAAAATATTGCCTTGATTCTCTTGATTTCCACATAATGGACCTTGTGGGATGAAAAGAAATTGAGACATAGACATTCAAGTCTCAAAAGGTTAAAACAAGAAAGTGTGGATGTGGTAAAAAGAACCAAATCTAAGAAATATAAAAGATAATTGAACCTCACATGTTCTTGATTCCATTATTTCCCGTAAAGTCAAAGTTCCCAAATAAAATCGTCATTAAAACCTTAGTCCAAAATCTCATGAGGAGCATCTTTCAAGACTTTACAAAGTTAGAGAGAGGTTGGTTTATAAATTTTACAAATGTGCTTCAAAGAACAATCCCAATTTTTACTCCTATTATAGTCAAAATCCAAGTCTCTTTCAACGTTTTGAGTTTCTCACATAGGAAGTATAGCATGTTCTTCAATACTGAGGTCTTGTAAAATAAGTCTCTCTAGGTTCAATCTAGGATCAAAATCCCATCTCACCAGCTCTTAGAATATTGGGTAAAGCAATCATGCTAGACTTTTGGTAATCCTTCAAATCAAAAAATCAAAAAATCATCTTGTTTGACTAAGTGTTTGTGGATGAATCCTTCTTCGTACACTTAGATAAATTATCATCTTGTGGAAAATTTTTATTCCAATATAACATCCAACATCTTGGGTTTTATGAGTTCATTATCCAAAATCTGAATCAAATCCAAAAATCAAATGCCAAAATCCAAAAGTCCAAAAGTCTAGTATCCTTCCAAAATTCTAAGAGTTCAATCCTTCATACCATCCATCTTTCATTTATCCCATCACCATCCTTTGATCCTTAAACAAACTTAGTTTTTCTTCTTTGTACCTAAATTTTAGACCAACATAAGGAATTAAAAGGATTTTTCCTCTATATTCTTGCAAGTTGATCCTTATTTTATGGTCCAAACTAGATCTCAACACAAGAGAAACATGGATCAAAACAAAGAGACTTCTACTTCAAGTGACTTGACTCAAACTGCACCTGAATCTAATCCTATCATATCTATTAATCCCCCACTCAATCTTCCTCAACAATCACATGATCCACAAGAGGGAGGTTTCCAAGTGGAGGATATCACCTACAATCCCCTAAGAATGACTCAAGATGAAATCATCGGGATAGTCCAAAACCCCGAGAACCACAAGATTGTCAACACAATGATGAGACTCAATCCTTCAGAATACATGCTTGCATTAAAAAAGGAAGGGGCTAAACTCCCTTCTGATTATGATATAACCACCATTATGGAACAACCTCTTGGGACTATGCCACCGGTATCATTCATACCATCCTTCCAAAACATCATTCATCCCATCCCACAACCAATATCATATCATACTCCAAGAAAACCCATAACTACTAAGGGGAGTTCATTGCTTCATGCTCTTCAAATACACCCCCTTGTAATTAATCAAAACTTGGACACAAATATTGTCCCACAAGACCCAAAGCATATGTGTGTTCTGCTTGTCTTCCATGATACCAACAATGCATCCACCTTCTCTACAACAATGACATACTCTCTTGAGACACAAGTATCTCTCCTCGTGGTATCACAAGGACAAGGGGGTTTATTTGGACAAGGGGGAATCTTTGATCCTTCATCATCACTTTCTCAGGGAAACCTACCACCACTTCCCCTACTAACATTAACATCTACATCAATCCAAGGTTTAGGGCAACCCCCTTTACCCAACCTACCAATCCAAAATCAACCAAATCAGAACAATCCTCCAATTGTGAATCAAATCAATGTACCAAATCCTCTAAGCATGCTACCAACATCACAACACTAGGTGGAACCAATCCAAACATCCCAACCAATCATCACGTCATTTATGACACCCCAAATTCTTTAAAACATGGTCTTTGAAGGACCTAGCACATCAACCATACCCTCCACCACACAACCCATGTTCATCACTCAAACACCTCAACAACCTCCTCAACAAAACCCATCTCACACCATTTTGAATCCTCCACCTCTACCACCAAATCCAAACATGAAAAACCAATACAAAATTATGTTGCACACAACCCAACAAGCCTACCAAAAGGCACTCCAAAAAATCCAAGCCCAACAAGCCGCATAAGCTATGAAGCAACCCACACAAAAATCACAAGCACGACAAGCTACACAACAAGCCCAACAGGTTGCCCAAGTGCAAGACCAAGTACTATTATAGCACCAACAAGCTGCTTAAACTGCTTAAGTTGCACAAGAACAGGCACAAGCACAAGCCCAAGCATAGGCTCAAGCTCAATTTCAAGAACAAAAAGCTCAAGCACAATCTCTATTATAGAAACGGGCTTACCAACAAGCTTTGTAGCAATACCAAGCCCAACAATAGGCAGCCGCACAACAATCCCAACAACAAGCCTAACAACAAGCGTCATTGGCACAACAACAACAACAAGACCAAAAAAAAAATTGTTGGTGCAGCAAAAACTACAAGCATATCAACAAGAATTACTTGCACAAAAAATAATACAGAAAACCCCCACGAATGCACTACCAATTCCACAAGTCACCCCACCCATCATTCAATCCACAACACCAACCCAAGACACATTCATTCTGCAAAATGATTTGTCTACTCAAATCAAAAAGCTCTCACAATAGACATTGGACATATAATCTTGGAAAACCACCAAACCACAAGAGAATCTATGCCCTTACCCCTTCGACAAAAGCATTGTAATGAAGCCATTCCTACCGGGATTTGAGATACCAAAATTTGACAAGTACCGTGGAACAAAAAATCTTGAAGATCACATAAGAAAATTCCACTTACGCTGCATGGAATTTTCCTAAAATGACTTTTATCTAATGAGGCTCTTCTGCAGAAGTCTAGCTAGCCCAACCATGGAATGGTTCTCCCATCTTGCTCCCAAAATCAAAATGTTACAAGAAATTATTGATGCATTCAAACAAAATTACTCATTTAACATAGCCATGGATGTAAGCCTAGAAGCGTTGTCCAATATTAAGCAAAACAAGGGAGAGTCATTTGTATCCTTCTTGGAATTATGGTGATCCAAGGCCAATAGGAGAAAGTGGGCTATGCTAGAAGAACAACAAGTCAGGACCATCATCTCAAATCTTGAAGATCTCTTAGCCTTCCATCTCAAAGTGAAATGCATCACCACCTATGATCAGCTCATCCCCAAAGCTCTTCACATCGCAAGAGCCCTCATTGCATAAGGGGGACACCCAATTATCAAGATAATCACCCATCAACAAGCTACGATGATACACCTTGAACATGGGTGAAGAAAAAAACTGTTACCAATGATGGTGTTGTTCATGCCAAGGTTTTAATCAGTGCTCCAAAGACAAACACGCAACAGAAAACATACCAACAACCTCAAAACAATAAACAAAACACCCCATGACCCACCTCTCCCAAAGACTATCACAACAGTCGGTTCCACACAAAAATTCACTCCTGACACTTTAAAATTTGTTAAAACCACTCAAACTATGCCCTAATCATCATGTGGAACCAACTAGTTTCATCACCATTCTTCATACAACACGAGCACCTTTGTGGCCCGCACCCTTTCCATCGCCATCCTGGTCAAACCAAGAAACCCTAAAAAATGCTTAAGTTTTTATCTCATGCAGGAGTGTCCATGCAGATGTCCATTTGTGGACCATTGCCCCCCCTTCGCCATTAGTTAACGACATCATCTTGGCCACCTTTTGCATCGCAAGTCCCGCCATCCCTTTTTCCACTAAGATTTCACCCAAAAAATTTCCAAGTCTAAAATACTTGTGGGTCATTGCTTGTGGGCCACTATGTGCAGCTCGACATTGCCTGGGTTCTATTGCTTAATAGTGGGGACATTCCGTTTATCTACAACGTGGAATCTGCCCCCTCTATTGTCGTTCCAAGTTCACCCAACACAAAATGACCAAGTTGAAATATTTTATGGATCGATTTTTGCGAACACCTATGTGTGGGTGGTTGCTTCCCTATCATCATTTCCTAACATCCATGCACCTGCAGCCTCCCACGTGGTGGGTTCTACAAGGGAATTTTCCTTTGCTGAATCTTGAAAATTACTAACACATGAACTCAATCCCTGAGCTCGTTGTGGGCTCGCTTATGCATAATGTCACCTACGAACTATCATCCCTTGAATGCCATTACTTAATGATAGAGGTTCCAAATTCCCTTCAAGCTTCCTACATCTGCATGCCTAAGACCCACGAAGGCATACAACTCAACCAAGAAAATTCAAATCCCTTACACCAATTTCTACACATGCCAAAATTCTGCATTGTAAATTTGATTGCCAAACCCATAATGTGTAACTTTTGCTGCGAGTGGCCACCTGTGAGTCTCCATGACCTCGACACCCTTCTACTCCCAATCCCTCCTAATGTCTTCCGACCCAAGGAAACCCACATCCCTGGACCTACATCTCTGTATATCATCCAAAAGATCTTTAAATGGTGGATATTGATAAATGTTATGAGATCCTGATGATGTATTACTAGATCTAGCCCTCTTTTTTTAGGATTTGACTAACGTTTTCCCTGATTTATATATGAATGCACTTACTGCATCTTTGTATGTAGGATTTATGGAACTTGCTATGATTCTATTGAGGAAGTCTTCTAAGAAAGCCAATAAAGGAAAGAATCATGTGCGTGCACTGAGGGGAAAAGAAGAGAAAGATCAAATGAAGTACCAGTTTCATGGAGTGGAGTGTACCGCCAAGCTCTCTTCTACTTGGGACTTAGTGCTAGAAACAAATCTTGGGAACGTGGACATAGATGAGTTCTGACAAAGGGTAATGGTCAACCCTACAATTAAGAACACATGAAGAATCAAGCCAAGTGGCCTCACCAAGGAGGTCGGCTTTCCTCCTGTGCTAATTTCCCTAGATTTGGTCATGGCTTGCCGGGAAGCCTACCACAACAATAGGAAGATTATTGATCATGAAGGGAGGGTTTTGGCAGACTTGTCTACTAAATCTATTAGCCAAACATTCCACATCCCCATGTTCAACACAATGGAATAAGTAACAAAAGATCATGCTAAAAACATGTGGAAACAAGACCCTCTAGGATGTAAAAGAATAATCAACCAGCACTAGCTGAAGGACAAGAGGGGTAGTGTTGCCAAAGTACCTCAGGAGCTATTCAGAAGTGACTTCTTTGAGAGTACCATGATTTTTTCACACTATTGAGCAGGGTAATGGGCCTACCAACTATCACTTTCTTCGAAGAGTGGATGTTCTACTTTATTAAGGAGATCATCTAAGGGGAGGCCAAGTTCCATTGGGCCAAGATGATCAATGATAATCTGCACAATTAGCTCATGGCTGTCAAGAAAGCCTCCCAATTTCACATGAATTCATATTTGGTGTACGTTTTAGTAGATAAGTTCTCATACAAAGGACTCTTCAGTGCGAGCATCCTGGGAACCAAGAAAGGAGAGCTTAAGCTCTATGACTGTTATCCTCAGCTGTAGTATAGAAACTTCAAAAGAGAATATCGGAGGGTAAATGATGCCTTCATCACACATATCATTAAACTCATGGGAGGAGCCTTTTAGAGAAGAGTGTCACAAAATGCAAAGGCTTTCATCTGATGGTTTGGGTACCTGTTTATATAGTTACCAAAATTCACATACATAAGAATAGAAGGATTCTCAAAAAGGCTCTATCGGTTGCCTCATTATCCAAATGACTGCATAATATTGCTCAAAGTTTCTAGGAAGATGTAGAATTCTCACACACTATTGAGTGATAAGCACCAAGATGGGATCCCATATACCTTGACATTTGGGAAAGGAATGTATTCTTGCCCCACTGCTCAGTGTTAGAATCTTCAAACAGGGAGTTGGCAGAGTATAACCTCAAACCCCATACTGAATGGGGAAAGATGTACCCATATGGAAAATTGAATAAGTGGATCAGAAGAAAATATTCTCATCGACCCCACATCAAGGACTTTTGGGCCAACTACAATCATGATAAGGAAGTGTGAATGAGGCACTATATGAGAATGACAACCCATTTCATGAAATCTATTAAACTATTCCCCGTGTTGGATCAAGTAGTGGAAGAGGATGATAATATTATTGATGACAGGTACAATGATTTGGCTAACCTACCCAGACCTATCACCAATTGGAGTGAAGAAAAGGTCACCGACCTCGATATATTGGCATGGCCTATCAAAATAGAACAAGACAGTGTGTAGATGCCCATATTGCCCAGCTCAAGGTGTAGGGTGTTGAGTTGACCTATGACAAGCTTGAGGATGAGCTTGAGAGTGAAATAGATCATGGAGTAGCCACTGCCTCATCAGAAGAGGCTCCCAAATCCCCACCAGCAACAAGATCAAAGAAAAGGAAAAATGTACCTAAACGCAATTCTAAGCATAAGGTATATTCAAGGAAATCCACCAAGGAAAATTCATCCAAGAAGGCTAAGAATATGGGGAAATTTATACTTGAAATGCCCACTATCTAGGAGGGGGATCCTCAACATGAAGAAGAAGAGGTTGAGTAGTCATGCTTGCCACTCCTCTACAGACCACCTCTCAGGATTTTCCTGTCTCATCTTTGCCCGCCATGGACATTTCAGTCCACCTCACCTCCACCTCATCAGCTACTCCAGTAATCATACTTGACTCCTCCTCCTCCACTACATCCCCACTATCATCCTCTTTTCTCCCTCCCCCACTACCTACTTTCCTTACTCTACTACCTATGGTGTCCATTGTCACTATTCCACCTCTTACTCTGCAGCATGCCTTTGTGGCATATATACAAAACACACCCCCTTAGCTTTTTGGGGTAATTCTTGACCCCACAGTTCAGGCTCTAAAGGCCCAAATTGTTGCTACCTTTCCTCTTCCTCCACCACCCACACAACCACCGAATATGGAAGCCACGATGCAAATCTCGGAAGAGATGGAGAAACGTCATGTTGAATAACAAAGAGAGGCTGCAAAATATGTAATTAAGGAACTTGAGGACTTGGATTGAGATGATTATTTTGAGCACTTAGGGAGCGGGTTAAACATAAATTTGGATAAGGTGGCATCTGATGAGGAGAGATCGCATTATTTAGAGGAAGATACAGAAGCTCTCAATGAGTGATATACAATAGAAACATCAGACTAGCAATTGGATGAGGAGTTATCCCAGCAGCTCAAGGATGCAGGTGAGAAGAATGATCCTGAAGGAAACATCTCTAAGGGTAAGGTTGATACCACTGTGGATGTGGAGATACTCAAAGATCCTCCACTAGCTGGCCAAGATAAGGGCCCGAATCAAGAAGAATAAATACCTCCAGAAAAGAAGGAAGACAAAGATGCACTGAGAAAGATCCCTAAGCTTGAGAACTATGATGAGTGTGAAGAAGAGAAGGTTCCCTAGGAATAATACACCATTAAGGAGAAAATAGACTCCACCGAGTCAAACAAGGGAAAAGCTACGCAGATCGAAGACTTAGATGAGGAGGAAAAGGATGAGAGGAAGATCCCTAGTGATGGGGAGGATGAGAAAGATAAAGAGGGAGGTGATCATGAATCACCCAGGGAATGGACTAAGGTACCTGAGTGGCTAGAGTGGCAATTAAAAAAGAAAACTCTTGTGGTAGTTGATCCAAAGGGTAGACTTGAGGCGATCCTAGCTAGGGCACAAGTAAAGACAAGAAAAGAGAATAATCCTAGGGTTTGTTCTCATATCACGGTGGATGCCTCTAGATCCTAAATGGTGTAGATTGCTACCCTTATAATAGACAAAGATATGGATGTTGTGCAAGGCTAGGGTTACAACATATCTACAATCAATCTAGGTCCAATGACTAGAGAACAAAAGATAGATGAATTCCATGGATCTATGGCTACAATCATGTAGCAAATGAATAAGGACCAATACATGAAGGAAGAGTTGAAAGTACAAGTGGCAAATATAACTGCCTATATTCAACAGTGGACATTCATAGAAGAAGAATCTCCTACATCATTGTCTACACCTACTCTCCTCTCCAAAGAGGAGCTACATAAAATGGAGAAGATGAGAAGCTAGACCAAGGCCATAGTGGATTGGTTCAACTATGTGATATACAATGGCGACATGGGAATTCACCATGTTGCTCGGGCATTCAACAAGTTTCAAGGGTTATAGACAAAAAATAGATGAAATGATAAGGACATGCAATAGGTTCTTTGAGCTATATAGGATCATATACCCCAAGCTTGAGAGAATCCTCAAGCTTCCTCAACTAATATGGGAAAAGGAGTTGGAGCTCATAAAAGATGATCACTGATTGGTGGAGATGTGGAAAATGAGCTTGGATCATACTGTATACACCTAAAATTGGTTTGGAGAATTTGATTAATGAAATACAAATTATTTGATTAATTATCCTAATTTCCACTACAATTGAATAAATAGAAATGTTTATTTATATAGTTCACATTTAAATTCATCTTAATTAAATAAACAAAATTAAATACTTTGTTTTATTTAATTAAAATTTCCCTATTTTATTCTATCACATCAATCTTAAATTAATTAAATAAAGATCATAACACTTTATTTATTAATTGCCACATTCTTCTGTTTAATTTAATAAACAACTTCTATAGTTTTCTTTATTAAATTATTCATCTCCCTTTTCCTAATTTAAATAAATCAAAAATATTTGAATTAAGGCATAAGGAATATTCCATCTATAATCTCTCAAAAATGAATTAGATATCCTATGTCTAAATTTTGTCACAATTAATGCTTTGAAACTTCACGGGAAGTTTTGGAGACAAATTCCAAAATCTTCTCTCAATCCTCCTCCATTAGTCTTTCCTCTTCTCTTGCCTAGTGTTTCCATGGGTAGAGACAATCACCATTTTTCTCTCAATCTCCTCCATCTCTCACCATTCAATCCTCTAGATTGAATCCAAGCCTCTCAAAGCTTTCCCTATGCATTTCTATAGCCAGGAAATCTATAAATAAAGCCTCATTGAACCAAGAAAAGGATCCAGATAATCTAACTTATGCACTCTTACTCTGCAGGAATTCAAGCATCAAGCAATCAACAATCAACAATCAAGCTTTCACAATCATGGCTATCTCCTGTAGCTGCAATTATCTGTTTCATGTCTATATCATGCTAGTTTAATTGATTTATCATCTAGTATTGTTATCTAGCTCCATATCATTGCATTAGCATTATCTCATTCTTCAAATAGTCATTTTAACAGTCATTTGCTTACACAATCTGAGAGCAATTTTGATTTAATAAATCTTTGAGAATAGAGAACAATATGACACTTTCAATTGATTATTGTTTTGAATTAGTTCAATTTGTTTAATCATTGATATAATGTCTTATTAAGAAGTGTTTTAACCTTGTTTACTTATTCACACTTACAATTTGGCGCCCACCATGGGGCCTTAACCCCAATTTTACAAATTTTCTAGAAATTGTCATGCAGGTTCACGGCGTGTTTTTCTTTTAGCTCTTTCGTTAAATTCTATAGCACTTTCGTGGTAAACTACAGCGCTTCCGTGCACTGTTTCAGTGCTTCTGTGTTACTATAGCACTTCCGTAAAAAATTTCAGCGCTTTCGACTTTAGCACTTCCAGCAACTGTTTCAGCGCATCGGTGATTTAGCACTTCTAGGGTCAACTTCAGCACTTCGGTGTCCTATTTCAGCGCTTCTGTGTTTTAGCACTTCAGGTAAAAATTTTAGCGCTTCGGTGGACTGTTCCAGCGCTTTTGTAAAATCAATCTGGATCCGACGCGTTCGCGGCCAGATTTTATTTTTTTCACAGTTGGATTAAAATTTATCAATCTAGGATAGTCACTTCAAAGTTTCCTAAAATTTATCAATCTAGCATAGTCATTTCAAAGTTTCTAAAATTGATCAATCCTAGGATAGTCACTTTCTTGTTTTTCTTAAAGAAAATCTATCAATCCTAGGATAGTCACCGCATTTTTACAGTACAAGTTAAAAAGAACAACATGATTTTTGTGAAGCAACACCTTCACATAGATTACAAAATTTCCTTTTAGGCTTAAAATAGAACAACTTATATGTTGTGCTTGTGGTGATTAGGCTTATGCTCTCCCCTTAACTGGGTGACCAAAGTGCTAGAGTCATTTTTACTTTATGTTATTTACGCTTTATTAACTCCTTTAGCAGGCCTGTTGTAGTGGGAAAAAGTACTCACCCTATGGGAACGACCTAAGTGGGAACAACCAAAGCCAGGTTTTCCAACCCACTATAATAAAAATTCAAGTTGTTGATGAAAGTCCAACTTGACAATATTGAGCAAGATAACCATCCCTAAAATATTTGTTCTAAAGATTAGGAGGTCTCTGAGGGAGTTTATCAATTGCCGCACCGAACAAAAGCCCTTTCTAATAGCCATAGAGTAGTATCTCGTTGAGTCAGTATCCATACATTGTCATACTCATAGTGCAAGGGGAGGGAAGAATCTTCCCCCAAGACACTCACCATATAAATACCAAGGACCGCTTGCTCAAGCGATTCAATATCCACTTCTGTCACTTTGAGTACGCACTTGGCAACAACAAAAACACAGGTGCCCTCTAGGGGTGACACTGCTTTGTGAGTCAACGTAATTCAAGATGTGGGTTGTGAGTATAATGATGACCTACTTGTCCTTAAGTGTGAGTCTATTTGATTTGTGTACAATTGTCAAAACAACCTGTCAAAATCAATAAAGACCATTCGTGGTTTTTGAACATACACGATCTATTTAGTTTAAAACACTTATTCAAAATTTGCTTGCCGTGTTTTCACAAATTCATTTAAATCAGATTAAAGATCATCCTGAATATGTCAAGTCAAAACAAATCAAAAAATCCATGCTGCGAAAGTGGAAGACTACCACATTTGTCAAGAGAAAGATCAACATCTCAAAACCCAAGGCACCTCTCAGTTATCGAAATAAATTGAAAAGACAACGTTTTCTATATCAAAATTGAAAACTCTTGTTACAACATAGAACATTCATCCATAGATATCATGATTTTGCTAGGGGTCACACTTTGGATTATGCAGTAGAACCCCTCTATTCATGAGCCTTCTTCCAAAGAAGAGCTCTCACTCAATTTTACAACCGTAGTCAGCGTATTCATCCTTCTTATCTTCCACAATCCATGATATAGTATGCCACAAGGCCAGATTAGATTTTACAATAGAGATTCATAAAAGTCATGTTTTCAGCATTCTGGAAAACCTGTTTTAGCGCTTCTGGTCACTGTTTTAGCACTTAGGTGAAATAGCACTTTCAAGCACTATTTCAGCTCTTACAGTCGTTAATTTAGCGCTTCTATCAAGCAGCACTTTCATCACTTTTTCTAGCGCTTTCATGCACTGTTTCAGTGCTTCTGTCCAAGTAGCGCTTCCATCAATTTGTGCAGCGCTTTTATGCACTGTTCTAGCCCTTCTGTCAAAGTAGCACTTCAAAACTTTGTTCCAGCACTTCTATGAAATAGCGCTTTTGTACTCTGTTTTAGCGCTTTCAAAAAAGAGAGTTCGAAAATCATACCAGTCAGTTTGTTTGTCTTTTATCCACTGTTTCACCAGAACACAAAATTTTCTTTTCATCAGAATCACTGTCTAGGAACCAAAGTCAGAAAAGTTTATACAAATTTCCAAACTTATCAACTGAAACAAGGTCTTGAGAATCACAAGTGTCAAAATCAAATACATAATCAATTACTACACTGAAGTTTCATTATCAGGATACTATCATCCTTCATCATGAAACCAAGTATAGTAATTAAATTTTTTAGCATTGTCTCATCAATAAGATCAGTCATCTTATTTCAGCTTTGTTTAAAAGTTTAAATTGACACTATCCAGCACATAAGATCAACATTTTAGAAGAAAGGGAAAAAATTTGTATGCCAATCTTCACTAGGTACCAAATATAGCAACTCTTAGAGCAAGAACTTAGAAAATCACAAGAAACGGCAGAAGAAAATCCTTGGAACAATCTAAACCAGAACGATAAAAAAGAAATAACTCCCAAGGATATCTAGATAGCTCAACAAGATCCCAAATTCCATAAATTTATGGAGAAAATCTTAGAACAAGATATGGAGAAATATCTTTTGATGTTGGCTGAATCAAGTGCCAAACTTCCCAAGGATTTTGATGTAAACCATTTGAAGGAAGCACCTGGAATGAATGAGACTAAGATACTAGAACCTATACAAACAATAGATCCAATTGTTGCTTTAACATCACAGATGCAAATTTTACAGCAATAGAGACAAGATATGACGAAAGGGACTACCAAGAAATATGCGATACAGGACATTTATCCTTATTCATTTGATGCAAAAGTCGGTTTAATACCTTTTCCTAGACATTGTGAGTTTCCAAAGTATGATAAATACAATGGAAGAACATATCCAATAGATCATATCAGTGAATTTAAAACAATGAGCCTTGAGTTTTCCCAAGAGGAAACTTATTTAATGAGATTATTCCCAAGGATTTTTGGGAGGATCATGTATGGAGTGGTTCTCTAAGTTACAACCATGTATCGGTACTTTTGAAGAACTCGTAAATAACTTTATCTCCCAGTACTCCTTCAACATCCAACACAATGTTACAATCAAAGATCTTTACAATCTAAAGCAAAACAAAGGAGAGACGTTCTTGTCTTTTCTCCAAAGATGGTGACGCTTGTTCACTAGATATCCTAGATCCATTCCTGAGGAAGAAAAGATGGAGTTGTTCATTGACAACTTAACTGGAGAAATGAGTTATAGATTGGAACTACAATGTCCTCCCACATTCAAAAAAGTCATAGAAAAAGGTTTTAAAATTGAGGAAGCATTAGTCAAAAGAGGAGTTATCAAGCATTTTAATGATAAAACAAACAACACAAGTAACTCCTCCAATCAATACTCAAGCGGTGCAAAGCCAAAATTTTGGCAAAAGAATCAAACCACTACTACCAATGAGACAAAAAATGATCCCCAAAATGTCAAACCGGTTTTCAACTTGACTGTATCCACATCAAAGAACCAAAATAATGATCAAATTGTCCAGTCAAATATCATACAAAGCAATGAGATTGCAAAAACGCAGTCATATCAAAAACCATCAAATCAGAGAAGGTTCACACCTTTGGGCCAAACGATGGAATCAACAATGAAAGAATTAGTTACTCGAGGCCTTCTCAATCCACGGGAACCTAGAAACTGGGATCCAAAATTCAAACCATCATGGTGGAATGATGCGGATTACCGCAACTTTCATAATAACAAGGGTCACAAAACCAATGATTGTATGGAGTTGAAACATGCGGTACAAGACTTGATTGACAACAACAACATGTATGTGGAAGGACCTCAAAATAACAATGATCATTCAGCCTTCAAAGATCCTTTGCCAAATTATGACAAAGGAGCATCATCCTCTTCAAACAACAAAGGAAAGAACGTCAATCATGTCTATGAAAAAACAATCCTTTGTCTATCTGAAGTCAAAAATGATCATACAGTTGGTCATAACATTGATGAAAATGAAACCAGCAACATTACCTCTTTGGATTTTCTCCCAAGCGTGCAAAACTCTGAAAATCAAATCAATGTCTTAAAAATCAGAGAAAATCAAGAACATCAACCAGCCAATGTGATAACTAGGGGACAATCCAAGGTAGTGTTAAAGGGAATTGGCTCCGCACATGCAGTTCTGCCACCATCTCATTATAATGTTATCGATCAATTGCAAAACATCCCTCGAGAGAATCAAGAACATCAATTGGCAAACGTCATGACTAGGGGGCAGGCCAAGGTAGTGTTAAAAGGAGTTGGATCTCAACATGCGGTTCTGCCTCAATCTCATTATAATATTGTCAATCAATTGCAAAACATCCCCGCACAAATATCGATACTAGAACTCCTTAATTGTCACCATCACATAAAAAAGTTCTTGAACAAGCATTAGTTGCCACAACGGTACCAAAGAATCTGGATGTTTGTCAATTCCAAGCTATGGTGGGACATTTGACTACCCCACATTGTCTATCATTCTTTGAATAGGATGATGTCTCATTAAACCATCCACATAATACTGCATTGCATATCAAAATATTAATCCATAATCATCGCGTTAAGAGAGTTCTAATAGATGGGGGAGTTGGTCTGAACATTTGCACCCTCAAGTTAATCCGTGCACTAGGATATTCCGACAATGCTATTGATTCTCGAAGGAAAATGACCATCAAAGCATATGATGAGGAAGAAAGATCATCCAAAGGTTTAATTGTATTACCCATTCAAGTGGGACCCATGATGAAGCATATAGCATGTCAAGTATTGGAAAGAGAGTTGAAATACAACATACTCTTAGGACGACCCTGGATTCATGAAATGCACACTGTACCTTCTACATACCATCAATGCCTAAAGTTTCCAGTAGATGGACAAGAGGTGACAATAGCTGCTGATTACAACCATCCACAACATTGTGACACATTGAGAATATCTCAAGACACCTTTGTCCCTCACAACAGGGAAACTTCAAGTTCAAAATCATCCAAAGAAGAACAAAGTCCAAGTATCACTACCAAGTGGGTAGAGAAGAAGGGAAAAGAAAAAGAGACAAGTCCTATTGAAACTCAATCAACAAATAATCTGGATCAACAAACTTCTATATCACAAAAGTTCCAAGAGCAAGTTCAATTGACGGACAAGGGAATGGGAACATATTTTATGGAGAAATCGCTTAACCTATCACAGTTAATGCCATCTCCTAGGACATATGGTCAACCATCTATGATCAAATCTCAAACATCATTGCCAGTCACAGCTCTTGACAAGAGGTTTATCAAAAAAGGCACAATAGAGGATGAATCAGACAACAAGGTGATCCTGGATTGGCTATACAAAGATGAGGAACCCTCTACATCAAATATCAGTATAAAAAATGCCAATATCAACACTGACAAATATGGAAAGGGAAAATCTATTTTAGAGAAGATGGGGTACGAAGGACAAGGACCCATTGGATTGAGAAAGGAGAGAATCATAGAACCTATTCAACCCCTCACTCTACATTCAAAAGAGAATTCGAGACTAGGATACTCTATTGAGGAGAAACAAGAACTGGAAAAGAAAGTTGTTGAAAGGATCCTTCAACTAAGAGATAGCTTTGAGATAGATTCAAACAAATATGAGTGGGATGTGGGTTCCGAAGTATCTTTTACTGATATTCAAGTTGATGTCATCCAATGATATACACCTACACGTGAGGAGGGCCAAGGCTCTGGGTCTAGACCATTTGTCATAGGATCATTAAATATTGATGACTCTAGTGGGGACGAACAAGATTTGAGTGAACTAGATGATTTTGAAGAGGGTACCATCATGGATCTCGATATCCCAAATGACAATAATGATGATATTGTTGTCCTCACCCTTACTTCCATTGACCTAAATCAATCTAATGATGTCATGCAATTAATCCATCTAGAACTTATTGACTGGGAACCTATCGAACCTTTGACTGTACCAAAATTTGCAAATGATGATGCCATCGTGCATTTCCTATGTCATACCGAACCTAATACAAATTCTATCTATAATACTCATAACAACATGACTCGATAGGAGGGTGTCAAATCTTCCAGTTACAAAATTGAAAATGGGGAAAATAGATCTAATGGTGAAAACCATTTTATGGCACCATTAGATCTGGAAAAAATAAAAATAAAGAACGCATCCAACGATGAAAACCTTTCTAAGGCACTAAAGGATGGAAGATTTGACACTCTCCCAGAACATTATCATGAGTGATCATCAGTTCTGGTCGATCCTACACAATCGGTGGACATTGGCACAGAAGAGAAGGCAAAAGTTCTACATCTAGCAGAATCAATGACTGATCAAGAGAGACCAGAATTTATCAATTTCTTTAAAGAAAGAAGCATCAACTTCACTTGGTCGTATTCCGATATGCCAGGCTTAGATCCAAATCTGCTTATGCATCATTTGTCTTTGCCAACAGGAATCAAGCTTGTTAAGCAAAAACTAAGAAAAATGCATCCTCACATTGCATTGATGGTAAAGATAGAGTTAAAGAAATTTTTGGATGCCAAATTCATAAGGTCTATTGACTATGTCAAGTGGATATCAAACATAGTACCTATTTCAAAGCTAGACAATAGCATCAGAATTTGCATGGATTTCAGAGACCTAAATAAAGCATGCCCGAAGGATGATTTTCCACTACCAAATATAGACATCATCATGGACTTGACGGCAGGGCATGCCATGTTATCAATCATGGATGGTTTTTCAGGGTACAATCAAATAAGAATAGCTCCAGAAGATCAGGAAAAGATGGCTTTCACATGTCCATGGGGAACCTTCTACTGGAACGTCATGCCATTTAGTCTAAAGAACGCAGGAGCCACCTATCAAAGAGCGATCACTACAATCTTCCATGATATGATGCACACCTTCATGGAGGACTACGTGGATAACATCTTGGAAAAATATAGTACTAGGGAAGGACATCTGCATATCCTAGACAGAATCTTCACACGGATGGAGAAATTCAATGTCAGGTTAAACCCCAAGAATTGTGTCATTGGGGTCACATCAGCAAAACTACTAGGATACATTGTCTCGAAAAAAGGCATTGAAGTGGAACCGATGAAGGTCAAGGCAATAATGGAGATGCCACCTCCTAAAAATATAAGTCAACTGGGATCATTACAAGGACGGCTCCAATCAATCAGAAGATTCATCTCCCAGCTGGCAGACAAAAGTCATCCTTTCAATCATCTATTGCATAAGAATATAGTTTTCAAATGGGATGAGGGGCGTGAAACAACATTCAATCATATCAAATAGTACCTAATGTCACCACCCATTCTCATGCCACCAACAGAAGGAAGGCCTCTCATATTGTATATTGCCATGACAGATATCTCTTTGGGGTCACTATTAGCACAAGAGGATTATGAAGGAAAAGAACATGTCATCTACTATATCAGTTGGACATTGAATGGATATGAAATCGATTACACTTTCATAGATAAATATTGCTTGATGGTGGTATTCTCTACTCAATAGCTGAGACACTATATGCTAACTCACACAATCAAGCTGATAGCAAAGATCGATCCTTTAAAATATCTACTCAGTAAAGCTGCCTTAACAAGTAGACTAGAAAAGTGGGTCATGCTATTAAGTGAATTTGGCATTCAATACGTGGAGAGAAAGTAAATCAAGGGACAAGCAATCACTGAATAGCTAGCTGAAGCTCCTCTACCAGATGATCAACCGATGACAATGGAGTTCCCAGATGTAGACATTCTGACAGTAATGCCCTAACAATGGGTATTATATTTTGACGGATCATATACACAACGAGGATCAGGAGTAGGAATCTTGTTCATCTCTCCACAAGGACACACCATTCCAAAATCATATAGATTAATGTTTTAGTGTACGAATAATGTGGCAGAATATGAAGCATTGATTATTGGGGTCAAGATAGAAATTCAATGGAAAATCATGGATTTACAAGTATATGGGGTTTCTCCACTGGTTATTTATCAAGTAAATGATGAGTATCAAACAAAAGATGACAAGTTGATGCCCTACAAGCAACAAATAGATAATCTAAAACAATCCTTTGTCAGTATCAAGTTTGATCAAATTCCAAGAGCGGAGAATAAAGCTGCAGACGCTATGGTTACAATCACTTCATTACTACAATTTCCTGAGAAGTGTGTTTTTTATGAGTTTATGGTAGAACAAGTATCATGTCCTTCCCATTATAAATCAAAATCCACTACCATATGCCATCTAGAAACCACTGAAACCTCCATCTACTAAAAAACCTATGCTTACCTGAAAGATGATATTCTTCCTCTCGATCTTTCCAGGAACCAAAAATGAAACTTTATCCACCAATCCGCCCGACATACTTTAATCACAGACATCCTTTATCATCGAGGTCTTGATGGTACCTTACTTCGATGTCTAGAATGTAATGAATCTGAAATGGCCCTACGAGAAGTTCACGAGGGTATTTGTGGTACTCACTCAAGTGGAATAACCCTAGCTAAGAAACTCCTCTATTTGGGATATTATTGGCCATGCATGGAGAAAGAATCATATCAGTTTGTCAAGAAATGTCAAAAATGTTAGGTCCACAGCAATTTGGTTCATGCACCAGCACAAGGACTGCATCCCTTCACATCAACATGGCCTTTTTTTCAATGGGGCTTTGATCTAGTAGGAAAAACAAATCCATCTTCATCTAATGGACACAAGTTCATTATTACAGCTATAGAGTATTTCACAAAATGGATAGAAGCAGTACCTCTTACTACAATCACTGGGAAGCATATTTTCTCTTTCATCTTGAACTACATCATCTGTCGCTATGGAATCCCTCAATCCATTATCATGGATAATGGATGACCTTTCAAGAATCAAGATGTCCAGGAATTGTGTGAAAAGTTCCACATCCAACATCATTTTTCAACACCATACTATCCTCAAGGAAATGGCCAAGCAGAGGCCTCGAACAAAACAATACTCAAAATTCTCAAAAAGACAGTTAACGATGTTGGATGTGATTGGCATGTTCAACTCAATCCGACATTATGGGCCTACAGACAAAGTATCAGACCACCAACAAGAGCTACACCACTTGCTTTGGTATATGGATCAGAAGCCATATTGCCCATTGAAGTAGAAATTCCATCCCTTCGTGTATCACTCAAAGGAATTATTTCATATGAAGACTATAGGGTATGGAGGCTATAGGAACTAGAATTTTTGGATGAGCATCATCAACAAGTTGTTAATCATCTAAAAACTTATCAACAGAGGATGTCAAGAAGTTACAACCACAGGGTAAAACCAAGGGTATTTCAGGTTGGTGACTTGGTACTAAAGGAAAACCCTAGGAATCAGCAAGACAGGGAGAAGAAAGGAAAATTTGAGCCTAACTGGCTTGGTCCCTTTGTCATCATATCAGTGTATGGATCAGAAGCATATCAGCTATCAACATCAGAAGGGGATTTGTTTGATGAACCTATCAACAGTATTCATCTCAGAAAATTCTATGCTTAAATTTCCTAGTGCATGGGTCAAACTTCTGAAAATTGTTTCCTTGGTGAAAACCTGGCAAATAGGCATCTTGGCAAACGCAAAATAAAATAAAAAATATATATATATAATACAAAAAGAAATAAAAAGAGAAAAATGAGAAATACAAAAAACACAAAGGGTGTAATCAAAGCATATGGTGAAAACCTAGAAAAGGCATCGTATGTGATTCTAAGATCAGTTTTCCCATCTATTTTGATATATATCAGGATCATTAGTTTTGTAGTCATTATCATTCCATGTCATGTCTTTAGTCTGGCCATCATTGCATCCATATCAAAATCATTTTCAAATAGTCAAGTATCACTCCAAAGCTTGGGGGCAACATCTGGATATCACTAGGGGCAACAAACATATTGATTTCACCAAAGAGCACACAACAGTATAGCAGACAACCGAAAACAACAATCAAAGAACAACATCAATCATCGTCAGAAAGGCATCAACCATCAGTATCATTTTCAAAAATCCAAAAACATGTCAAAAAATCTTTTCAAAAATCCAAAAATATAGGTCTATGTTAGTCGAACTACGTGGTCTCTATGTGTGTAACGTAGGCAAGGCTAACCTTTGATTAGCCCCCGAGACCCCTAGGATACATTAGTAGGTTAGGTCTTTGGTCAACATCTTGAAAATCCAAAAACATCACAAAATCAGAATGGATGATCTAAAATCTAAATAATGAATGAAACACTCTAAATCAACAATTGATAAATTGTATTTTTTTTATTATTATTTCTTTGGAGTAACTCAATGATGTATTGAACTAGAGAAACAAGGAAGAAGAATGATGTTTTTATTATCTAATGTCTGTAAGTTAATCATATAAATGTATGAATTGTCAGGGGATGTGTTGTGCAAATGTATCACCAATGACATTTGGAGTTCACACATTAAAATGATTAATCTCTACCTGTTTACGCAAAGAATACTCAGGTCATCTCGGTTAAATCATACTTAGATGCTTGTGTTTGATTGCAATGTCAAAAATCATGAAAGAAGTACTCAGGTCGTCATTGGTTTAACACATACCATTGACGCTTGTACTCACTTTCAACATCCAATAAAGCTCTATGATGACAAAAGGCACAAAGGTACTATTAAAATGACAATCGTTTTACATATAGTTGCATGTTAAAATTAGATTGCATCCATCATATTTCATTATCTGTAGAGTATTTGTTGCATAAAGGATTCTAATCAATGATTATCTAATCTACAAATAAGACTGAGTATACTTGACATAATTCCAAAAAATCATCAAAAGCATGTAGAAGTCCTCATCTCATCATTTACTTTCAACATTTCAACATACATCAAATAAATTATAAATTAAATGTACCCTCAGTACATCATGTTCATTATTATCATTACATCCATCCATTATCATTCATCATAATATCATCATTCTTATCATCATCACATTTAAAAATAAAAAGCATTTATCCATCCATCCATACATTTACATCACATCATACATCCATATATCATATTTCTACATATACATTTATCATCAAATCATTACATAAAATAAAAGCATTTATCATTGCATCATCACATTAAAATAAGATCATCACATATTGCATAAAACATCACATAATAAATGCATCCATCATATAGAAGCATACACCATCATAAAAATCACATCAACTACATATATATCAAGTGTCAAGTATACAATGAAGTCTAAAAATACAGATACATCATCCAAAATGAGGTACATTATAATATACATCAAGTCTCAAAAATACCGATCTCAATAGCATCTATGATCTGCTACTGCTAGAATGTGAGGGCCCAACGGGACTTGTACCACTAGCACCCCCGAAAGAACCAAGATCTCTGGGATCTCTGCATGGAGGCTATGTCACCCCCTCACTCACGGTCCATGTGTGTGTCTGCCCAGATCTCGATGGGGCATAACTGACTCTATGCTTAGCAGGCATGACATCATGGTATCTACCTCTATAAAACTCTGCCTCTCAGCCAACCTGCAGAATCTCTCTCATGTAATCCCCCGCTGAGGTCCCATCGGCTACTCTCTGTAGGGTCTCCACTGTCTCTTGTGCCCTCTCGGCAATCTACCAAGCACTATCTCTCTCAATTGTCAAAGTGGCAACCTACATCTATACAACTGCCAACTGTCCCTGCACTTGCGCTAAAGCCAGAGCATGAGCTTGTGCCTAGGCCTGCATCTGGGTCTAGGTCTAAACAAGCGAACCCCAAGCCTATACTAACTGCCCCTACAATGTCTGAACCTATGCCTGAAGACCTACAATTTGTCTCTACTGATCCACTGCTGGCATTGTCACTGCTCGCCTCTTGCAAGGTCTGCTGGATGATGGTGCACTGCTAATGGCTGGCCCTACCCCTCTATCTCCTCCACTACTGCCACCATCACTATCATTGTTGTTGTTGTCATCATTTCCACTCTCCATGCTACTACCTACCAGAGTACCACCCTCACTCTCTGAGGAACCCTCTACCACATCCTCCTCTACTGGTAGCGGTGCTAGCTCATTCGGAATGGTGATACAAGGATGTGGAACCAGGGCTAGGAAGGCAACGTACTCCTCTGTGACTATTTCCTCTGCAATGTCTCTCCGCATATCCCAGGGTGATGGTTGCAATGCCCTGATCCCTCTACTATGGCATCATATGATAAACGGGGCCCCCAATCAGGAATATCCATCCATCGCCTCACATAGTGGGCTACCCCCTGTGGCATGCACTGCACGATGCCATACTATCTATATACTCTACAGAGAAAAAATCTCTCTAGAACAAAGGGTGTGTGACGGATGAGATACATGGAATCACAAAGAAATCCCAACACTACATCATCCTCGTCCCACTACTCACAATCAATGTATGGATGCCAAGTCACTATCTCTATATCATCAAAAACCCTCCTTCAGTGCTCTAACTTGCCCATCTGGGCCTGTATAAGCCGACCTCTATATCTGAACATGTAGGGCCTGTCTGCTAGTCTATCTACAACTGGAAATGGCCAAGCAATAGAAAAATTCTCCCATGCACATACCTGTAACAGGGTCATCCCTGCTGATAAGCTTTGCGCTCCGGAGTACACAATCAAACGCAAATCATGATAAAGATGTGCCAGCATGCACATCCCCCACGCATATTTGGTACCGTGTACCATCATGCTCTCCACTGTCCTACCCCAACCAATGAGGAATCCCTTTGACCTATGATTAGGGCAAAGGAAGCCTCCGATAAAGCCAACTAGCACTGCTGGTAGTGTCGCGTAAGAATCAGCGATCCTCCACCATTGAACACTCGAACCCTCAATAGTCTGATCCTAGAATACTCTACGAAGAGCATCTCTACCGCTGGTCCCATGGGAATCATATACTACAATCTCCCCCATGAATAGAATGCACATAATCCACCACACATCCTCGAGTGTGACCATCATCTTGCCAGTGGGTAGGTGAAAGGTGTTGTGGTCACTATGCCACCTCTCAGCCAAAGCATTTAGCAGAACCTGATTAATCCTAATCTGGGGCATGTCAAGAAAACTCGTAAGGCCGCATCGATCTATAACCTGAAGCTCATCTAGTGTTAGATGAGGTATCAACTCTGAAGTCCACGAAAATATCTCTCGATTCTGGAGAGTACCCAAATCCTCCTATCATCATAATGAAAGAAATCCACAATCAGTGAACTATGTCTGGAAATCAAAAGTCATTCTACTATCACGTCTAATCAAAAATTCATATGAATCTTTGATCAAAATTCATAGGTGAAGATCAAACCTCACCTATCATGAGGTTCTCGAACATCAACAAACCTCACCTATCATGAGGTTCATCAAAACATTATTTAGATCTTGCCTATCATGAGATTTATCAGATATTGAATCCTTTATTCGCCTATCATGAGTATCATCAAAAATATGATTTCTTCTCGCCTATCATGGGAGTTAGTCTTATTTACATCATCCAAATCCAACATCAAAAATGTGGATTATCAATCATACCAATTAGAAGAATGGACATGATCGGAATTGACGAAATCAAGGTTACCTAAGTCAAAATCTTCAATTCTGACATGAAAGCGCTGAAATAGTTAATCTAAGTGCTAAATCCCAAAAGCGCTACTTTATCATTCCAAAGTGCTAAATTAGGCACCCAAAGTGCTAAAACTCGAAAAGCACTATTTCAACACTCTGAAGCGCTACAACAGGCATCCTAAGCGCCATTTTAATCTAAGTGTTGTTTTATCGCATCAAAGCGCTAAAACAGTCCATCAAAGTGCCGCTTTACTAGAAGCACTAAGATAGACCATGAAAGTGCTACTCAACCAAATCAAAGCGCTAGAACTCTCAAAGTGCTAATCTACCTACTGGAAGCGCTACACCGGGGTGAAAGCACTACAACACGGCTTCAAAGCACTAAAACAGAAAAAAAACGTGGAAATCTATAAAATGCATAAAAAACAAAAGTGCATGAATTACGAGGAGGTTAAGGGGTACATACCAGAGGTCCATACGTAGCCGGCCGCTGGTAGCGTCAAACGCACTTGAATCAGTGAGTGTGGTAAGGGATTGGCATCCTGCTCCAGCTGGCTGAAATGCCTCTATCACAAAGGATTTTCTAACTCAAATAGTGCAAATGACTTTGAAAATAACCTTTTGGACTATATATAATTTTTGAAAAGGTATTTTTTGGTGTGTTTTATTATCTTTTGATTAATTTTATCCAGGAAATTAATTAAAAATTACCTACAGGCTATATTTCATCATCATTTTGTTGGGAGATAAATTAATTCATCATCAAATCATCATAAAATCATTAGAAAATCATAAAAAATTTGAAAAATCCTAAAAAACATCAAATCATCAATTTATCTCCCGAGGGGGCATACTATCATCAATCATCTGAAAATCAATGTCCGGGGCATGTCTGGGGCATACGGAATTTTTTTTTTTATCATCGATCCTAGCAATAGCAGCAAAATATTTCTTCGAAGCAATGCGTAAACACATCACTTCGAAGAGGGGAAAAATGTATACACCTAAAATTGGTCTGGAGCATCTCATTAATTAAATACAAATTATTTGATTAATTATCCTAATTTCCTCTACTATTGAATAAATAGAAATATTTATTTATATAGTTCACATTCAAATTCATCTTAATTAAATACTTTTTTTTATTTAATTATCATTTCCATGTTTTATTCTATCACATCAATCTTAAATTAACTAAATAAAGATCAAAACAATTTATTTATTAATTGCCACATTCTTCTGTTTAATTTAATAAACAACTTCTATAGTTTGCTTTATTAAATTATTTATCTCCCTTTTCCTAATTTAAATAAATCAAAAATATTTGAATTAAGGCATAAGGAATATTCCATCTATAATCTCTCAAAAATGAATTAGATATCTTATGTCTAATCTATGTCTAAATTTTGTCACAATTAATGCTTTGAAACTTCACAGGAAGTTTTGGAGATAAATTGGAGACAAATTCCAAAATCTTCTCTCAATCCTCCTCCATCAATCTTTCCTCTTCTCTTGCCTAGTGTTTTCATGGGTAGAGACAATCATCATTTTTCTCTCAATCTCCTCCATCTCTCACCATTCAATCCTCTAGATTGAATCCAAGCCTCTCAAAGCTTTCCGTATGCATTTCTACAGCCAGGAAATCTATAAATAAAGCCTCATTGAACCAAGAAAAGGATCCAGATAATCTAACTTATGCACTCTTACACTGCAGGAATTCAAGCATCAAGCAATTAGCAATCAACAATCAAGCTTTCACAATCATGGCTGCCTCCTGTAGCTGCAATTATCTGTTTCATGTCTATATCATGCTAGTTTAATTGATTTATCATATAGTATTGTTATCTAGCTCCATATCATTGCATTAGCATCATCTCGTTCTTCAGATAGTCATTTTAACAGTCATTTGCTTACACAATCTGAGAGTAATTTTGAAATAATAAATCTTTGAGGATAGAGAACAATATGACACTTTCAATTGATTATTGTTTTGAATTAGTTCAATTTGTTTAATTATTGATATAATGTCTTATTAAGAAGTTTTTTAACCTTGTTTACTTATTCACACTTACACATAGAAAGGAATTTCTCGAAAAGGCTTTGCATGAGATGGAGCTCGATCCTGAATTGGTTTCAAAACTCCATGATGACAGTGAAGACTATCCGAAAATGATGACTAATTATGAGATGCCTGCTCTAGAGATAGTTGATCCAGAGAAGATCAAGTCATTCTTCCACAAGAAAATGGAGCAGGGAGCTATAGATACACTATTGCCAAACTTCATGGACTTTGCTGCCAAGGCTTTCATGCAATCTGAACAAGTCATCAAGGCCACTCCGAAATTCACTAAGAGTTGGGAGCAGATTATTGAGAGGCTTAAGAATATATCCTTCCAATTTCATTAATCTGATATCATGGAATGGGACAAGCTTCATGCTCTAATTAGGAAGTTCATGGAATATGCTACTCTCTAGAAGAATGAAGGAAAACCAATCATAGATGATGAGTATTTGAAAGTATGACTACAAAGGGATTGAAGTCACTAGAGGAAAAAACTATTACAGTGCCAAGGTCACTAGATGACAAAATAGGGAAAAGACAAAGATTTATTTTTATATTGTCATGCATTTGGGGGTAGGTGAAACCCTAGAGTAAAATGAATCTAAGCCAAACAATGAAATTTAATCCTAGCCATTGATTTTTATTCTGGAAAACTATAAATAGGGGGGTCTCCTCTCATTTTAAAAGAGGGAGTTGAGTTGTTGTGTAAAGGCATGCTCAAGAAATTTAATGAGAACATCATTGTTTTGGTGGATTCTTGTGTTTTTTCCACATGTGTGCATGATTCATCTCCTCCATCTTAGATTTTATCTTTTTTTTTCTAGTTTCTAATATCTTTAGTTGTTAGTTCATTTTGTACTTTAATGGTGAAGAACTCTATGGTATTGATTTCTTCCTTGCTCATATTTTTTGTTGTTTGTTGATGATGAATAGAAGTGTAAAGTTAGTCTGAGCATTATTTATATTGTTGCAGTTTAGGTTCAATCTTTATTCATTCTTTAATGGTGAATGAATGGTTTGAAAATCTACAGACCCTAGAAGATTTCACTAGTTTTATGAGATTGTAGGTTGTCCTTGGTTAAGTGGAACTCAATTTTGGGAAGGTTTTCCACTATAGCATCCTCCATTGTTACTGTTCAACATTGGTTGCAGATTTAGGAAACCTCTTACCCCTTTTTTTCTTTTGATCTTTCTTTTAAAATTAGAGTTAGAAGAAAGTTGCAACATCACCATGAAGTCATATTTGATGAGTTAAGAGGAGTTTTAGACTATTACCCTGAACTTGCAGAAAATCTGCATCCACTTCAAAATTCATAAACTTCTTTGGCAGATCCAATTCCCTCCATGCTTAACTTACCATAAATGTCTTTTGTGATTACCAACAAATCACATCAACCAACTAAATTACTCCAAGCTTAGTCATGACCTGACACCCGAGAGACCTTGGGGTGATTTCCAAAACATTAGTTGCAAAAATTACCTTTCAAGAGAGGCATTGCACTTGTGTAGTGTTTGTGTTGAGAAGATGCAAAAATACCCATCAACAAAGTCTTTTTGCTTGTCATTTAACATCATTTTACACTTGAATTTACATCTTATTTTCTAGAAATCTAAAACTATAACTACCTATTTGCAACCTAAATCTGAAAAAATAAGTATCAACTCAGAACTCTATAATTTTATTTTTCAAAACCCTGAAGTGAGACCCATTTTCCCATGGGTGAATGAGTCCCTGATTAGGTTCATTTCTGAATTTATAGGCATTAAAAGCCCTCAGTTTTCATTGTGTTTTTGCATTGAGATCCCTATTTCAATTTCCATAATTTATGTTTTTTGAAATTATTCACATTAAGGTTAATTAGTCAAAATCAAGTGCATTTGAAAATCAAAATTGGACTTAAAGACATCATTTTCAGGTTTTTTCATGGCATAATAAAAAAATCATCTTGTTAAAATCTAAATTTTTTAATCTCTTTGCATTTCAATTTATTCTTGCATCATAGATATGTGTATAGGAAATATATGGGAATCCTTAATGTCTTTGGTAGATGTCTCAAGTTGTTTGTTTGGTAATGATCCTAATGCACTAAATCCTAATCATGCTCAATCAACTCCTAATGAATGTCCTCGTGAGGTTGACATCATAAGAGAAGATGAGGATACCCTGCATAATTTTATACAAAATTGACTTGACAACCTTGAGAATAATGCATCCTTTAACCCATCCATGCAATAACCAATACCACCTATAATTCCATCACTCGATATGTTCAACATTTTACATCCTAAAATTGAACCAAAAAGAAAGCCTCAACCATCAATCATTAATGAACTTATTAACAAGAGCATTAATGATACTCTTATATCTTATACCAACAGAGTTACTAATACACCCATTAACTTAGAAGAGAGTTATGGTCAAGGCTTTAAGATCTTAATAAAATAAGGATGTGACATAACCAATGAGCATGAAATTCACAAATTGCTTGAACAAATCCCAATTGAAAGATACTAAAGGACTATGATATCAAGATCCTCCTCCCTCTACATCTTCCAAATAAAAAAGTGTCCTTCAATATGATCAACCAATACCTCACAAGGATGATAGGATCATCTTAGGTCCTCCTCCTTCAACCAAACCTCAATCAAGCAAGAAACCAAGCCCTTATAAAGTCAAAGAATCGCCATTTTTGCACACCAAAATAGAAATTGAACAAAGAATGGAACATCTTATATGTTTAATATTGATTTACTTGCCTCCCATTTAAAGGAAACAAAAAAGGTAAGAGTACAAACATGAACTATTGTTCATTTCATCAAACACTTGGTCATCTTATCGATGAGTGTTGTGTTTTAAAGAGACTCTTTGATGAGGGCCACAACACACAAACCCAAAAAACACAACAATAGATACCAACACAAAAGATGCAAGACAAAAAATAACCCACCTTCAATTATTTTTAGAAAATAAAATTACACATTCAAACTTACATGTTACATCCTCATGGGCTTGATTCATTACAACAAAATCAATTTTGAAAAAAAAATGATTATTCAAAAGCCACAATCTATACTAATGGAGCCACCTTATACAACCCCCTCACATCCCTTTTTATTTTACCTAATAACCTCCTTAGAATGTTCTAGAAAGTACAACTTCCCTTTGTTTTGGTGTCAAAAGTCTCGTCGTTTGATTTCTAGCATAGGAAGAGATTTTAATGAAATTCACTTTTTAGAGGGGAAACTTTGTGGAGCCATAACTTTTGGTCCGGGTGTCCAATTTGCTATTATTGTATATCATTGGAAAGATTTCAAAGAGATCTACAACACATGAACCCACCGTAGCTCGGTTTGTCCACTTTTCAAGCCGTTTCGGGGCCTCTAAATTTTTATATTTGACTTTAAAGCTGCATTGGAGAAATTTCTCGAGACATAAACTTGAATGTAATTTCTCCCAAACCATGTAGTGTATTGAGGCAATTATTTCACGATCGGAATTTTTTTAACTCTGCTCCTTTGGGTAAATTTCTAAGTACATACGAGCTTGTTTAGGTTGACTTACTAAAAATAGTAAGTGAATATTTTTTACTATTTTTGACTTCTAACTATCTTATACCCCTTAAGTACCATCATGGGACTCAAAACAACTAAACAAAATAAAGAAAACATTTTTTTTAGGTGATGCAAGATTGCCCTACACCACTAGATGCTCCTGCATCAAACCACCAG
Source organism: Sequoiadendron giganteum (assembly GCA_007115665.2). Taxonomy (NCBI): domain Eukaryota; kingdom Viridiplantae; phylum Streptophyta; class Pinopsida; order Cupressales; family Cupressaceae; genus Sequoiadendron; species Sequoiadendron giganteum. The sequence continues at coordinate 455,274,618 of CM021102.1, forward strand.
GGTAATTTGAAAAATGAACTTGTCACTTCTTAGGAGTTAGAGGGAAACCAAGATAGTTAACCTTAGCATTAGACAACCACTATGAATCTTCAATGGGCCTTCTTCTCCATTTCACCAAGTACTCGACATATTGCATGTTTCTTATGCTTCTACCCACATTTTTATCCAAAATTTCTTCTATCTCCTCATTTTCTTAAGTAGGTGCTGGAATATTTCACAGTGCTTCTATTGTTTCTTCATCAATTCTTCATTCATGATATTCTATTAAATCTGAAATGTTAAACACAAGTTAAATATAAATTTCATCAAGCAATTCTACCTCATATGCATTTCTTGAATCATGGTTCTTCAGGATCTTGCATGGTCCAAACTTCTTCATCTTTAACTTGTTGTATGTACCAACTGGGAACCTCTCCTTTCACAAATGAACCATGACTTCATATCCCACCTGGAACTCCTTATACCTCCTTTTTTTTATCAACCTTAGCCTTATATTGTGAGTTCATCTTATTGATATGTTTCTTCACCTCTTCATGCAAATTCTTCAAGTGCTTAGCAAAATCTTGAGCCTCAAAACTACTCTTCTCTCCCTTATCCATCTTCCTTAGTTAAGAAGCAGTTCTTGGACTACTCACATACACAATCTGGAATGGTGATTTACCAGTGCTCCTATTGATAGAATTGTTGTAAGAAAATTCCTCTTGTGTTGTAATCAAATCCCATCCCTTGGGCTTATCTCCTACTAAGCATCTTACTAGGTTATACAAACTCTTGTTCACCTCCTCCATTTGTCCATCAGTCTATGGATGGTGTGCATAACTGAACTTCAAAAAAAAAATCAACTTCTTCCATAATGTCCTCCAAAAATATCCAAAAAAATTAGTATCTTTGTCTGAAACTATACTCTTTGATAGACCATGTAGTCTCACCACCTCACTAAAAAAATAACTCTACAATATGAACATCATTAGTCTTATGACACAGAATGAAATGTGTTATCTTTGAAAATCTATCTACCACCACAAATATGGAATCATGCCCTCTCTATTTCCTTTGCAAGCCAAGAACAAAATCCATGCTAATATCCTCCCATGGCCTCTTAGGTATAGGTAATGGTTGATACAATCTAGTATTCTAATGTGTTCCTTTCACCATCTAACAAACTCTACAACTTTGTACAAACTTCTTCACATCTTTTTGTAACTGTGGCTAATCATAATTCTCACTAATCAAGCAATGGTATTATGTCGATTGAAATTTCTAGCCAATCCTCCACTATGCTTCTCCTTGATTAGGTTTTGTCTCATAGAACTCCTTGGAATGCACAATTGGCTTCCTCTAAACAACATCCCATCTTGGATTAAGAAATGAAACCATCTTGTCCTATCCAATGTAATAGGTTCCATACAATCCTTCCAAGCTTTTGCAAAGTCTGGATCTTCAGGATACAGAAGATCCAGACTCTTGAGTTCATTGAACCCAACAACCTCCATATTCATCTGTATAAAAAAAGAAATCCTTCTACATATGGTATCTACAACTTTGTTTGACCTTCCACTCCGGTGCTTCAAAATAAAAGTATAACTCTACAAAAACTCAACCCATTTTAAGTGCCTTTGATTTAACTTTCCTTGACTATTGAGAAAATGTAATGCATGGTGATCAATATATAAAAAAAAGTATTTTGGAAAAAAATAGTGTCTCCATTTCTTCAAAGCATGAACTATAGCATAAAAATCTTGATCATAGATAGAATATTTATTCTTAGCATCATTCAACTTCTCACTAAAATAGGCAACTGGCCTACCTTCTTGACTCAAAACAACTCATATGGCAATGCCACTAGCATCACAATCTACTTGAAAGACCTTATTGAAATATGGAAGTGCCAAAATAGGTTCCTCTATAACTTTCTTCTTCAACATATCAAAACTTTTGGCTACTCCTGTAGTCCATTTAAAATCTTTTCTATCCCCTCTCATTGCTTCAGTTAGAGATGCACAAATACTACTAAAATTCTTAATAAAATTTCTGTAAAAACTTGCTAAACCATGAAAGGATCTTACCTCTGTAACACTCCTTGGGGTGGACCATTCAATGATAGCTCTCAACTTCTTTCAATCCATTTTAAGACCCTCTCTAAGACAAAAAAATCTCGGATACACCAACTCTCTCTTCACAAAACTACATTTCTTCAAATTAATCAATAGCTTCTCCTCCCTTAGCTTCTCAAAAACTCTTCAAATATGCATCAAGTGCTTCTCCAATGTCTTACTAAAAATAAAAAATATCATCCAAATAAACAATAACAAATTTTCCTAAAAATTATTTCAATACCTCATTCATAAGCCGCATAAATGTGCTCAATGCAATGGTTATCCCAAAATGCATGACTAACCACTCATATAGGCCCTCCTTGGTTTTAAAGGCTATCTTCCATTCATCTTCTTCTCTAATCCAGATTTGGTGATATCCACTCTTCAGATCTATCTTCCTAAAGTACTCAGCTCCAACAATCCATAATGTCATCCATTCTCGGCAAGGGAAATCTATACTTGATGGTGATCTTGTTGATGGCTCTAGAATCTATACACATTTGTCTTTCCCCATCCTTCTTTGGTGCTAGTACTGTAAGTACTACACATGGACTCAAACTCCATTTGATCAATCCCTTCCACAACAACTCTTCCACTTGTCTATTCAAATCTTCACTCTTTATTGGTCATATGATGAACTATCTTATTAAAAAAACTGACTCCAGTAATTAGGTCCATCTGATGACTAATCTTTCTTACTGGAGGAAAACCTTCAAGTATATTATCAGAATTAATAGCATGAAACTCATTCAACAAATCTAAAACCTCTTCAGGTACCTCATTAGTATCTTCTTTATCAACTCTAGGGGTCAATGCAAAACACATATGCTCATGCCTCATACCTTCTAGGAACTTTCTTCCATCAACCAAATAAATTATTGCATTAATGCATACCTTTTCCTCTGCCTCTTTCAAGGGATTCAACTTATGATGAACTCCATCCTTTGTCAAAGAATATGTGTTGGAATTTCCATCATGTACTACTCATCGATCAAATTGACATGGTCTTCCTAACAACATATTACAAACATCCATAGGCATAATATCACACAATACATCATCATGGTAATTTCCAATCTTGAACCTTACCAAACATTGTTCATTTACCAAAGCTTTATGGTCCTTCTACAACCAAGAAATCCAGTATGGATTTGGATGCCTTCTTCTTTCCAATCGTAACTTACTAACTATCTCTTATGAAACAAGGTTATCAGTACTGTAGACACCCAAAAGTGTCCTCTTATGATACTTTGTCACGACATTACATCATTTAGACATCTTGTAGCATGTTTTGCCTTAGGTACCAATGTCGTCATCTAATTAGTTAAATAAACCTCATTTATTTGACTAATTTCATTCATAATCCCTCCATTCTTCTAATGTTAATTAAATAATTTATATTATTTAATTAATCAAATCATTTATGTTCATAATCTCTTCTTTCTTCTAATGTTAATTAAATAATTTATATTATTTAATTAACTAAATCATAAATCCAACATTAATTAAATAAATTAAATATTTATTTAATTAATAAAATCTTAAAATATCTTCTCGCTTTCTTTCTAAAATCACTTTACATGTGTATTTAATTAATTTATTTAATTAGATAATTCATCACTTATCCTTCTCGTCTTTTTCAGGATTTATTTCCTTTAAAAAGAGAAAATCAAAATATTTCTATTTTATTAGAATCTTATCCCATCTCATTGTATTTCTCTTTTGTCAAAAATCAAATCTTATCAAATCTTCTTCTCTGTCCACATCAAAATTCTATAAATACGGCCTCTCACAAGCCATTGGGGATGAACTTCTTCTAGTACCATTACTCTGTCAAATTCATTCCACAATCTTTCATCATCATCTATCCTTCTTCCGTCATCCCTATCCTATCGTTATGCTGCAATATTGAGCAACTAACATTCCTTCAATAGTCAAATCCTTCAAATCATGCATTCTTATGCGAGATTGAGAAGAACAATGGAGTGAATCCCTAGTGACAATGCATGTTTTTTTAGATTAGATTATTTATCTTGCATGATTATGTTTTACAGGTAACTGCATTGAGGATGGTGAAAATCTGAATCTTAATTTAATAAGATTTCAGATTTTAGATTTTTTCCCTATCTACATTGGTGAACCCAACTTTCAAAACAAATTTCTCGTTAGAACAATTTTCTTTCAAGAACGATTTTCAATTTTCTGCCTTTGACAAAATTTAAGATTGTTTTGCATGCATGCATACATTTTATTTTGAAACATTAATGAATCACTTGAGCTTGTTCTTTGCAAAATCTATCTTCCAAAATGATTCTGCCAGTGATTCTACCACCATCGTTTCTAAACCTAGTCTTGTCAAGTTTTGAACATAAATTGGTGCATACTTTGACATCATTGGCAGCGTACTTGGTTGGAGATTTTTATTTCCACAGTTCAGTTTTTTTTTTTGGTACTTGGCAGTATGGATGCTTTTTGAATCATTGATACACATTCATTTTAATACATTCTCATTTTTGCGCTGTCCTTATGCCAAGTATTTTGAAAAAGAATAACCAGTTTTCTTTACACTGAGAATATATCACTGTGTCGATCTACATGCATACAAATATATGTCATCGACGAAAAGCATATTCGGGTTTATTCATTGTCCCTGATAGTCCTTCCACCATGCAGTCTATCACATCGGCTAGTTTGGTTGTTCGTATTCCTCCTGCCACTCATCAAACCTTAGTCAGCACTACTATGTTTCCCCGACTGCTAGTTTTGACCACTACTCCTCCCATTTGCAGTTGACACCATAGATCCTTGTCACCATCTAGAAATATGTAACCGTCGCCACCATTCATTCTCTTGTCGAAAACCCTTATAACTCCCATCAACATTTCCTCTACCCACAAATCATTTTGTCACCATTGGAATTTCCCATCATCGCCCTTTATTCCTTCTTCACCTCTCCACTACACCCGCATTCCTCATTCCTTACAGAGTCGTTGTCTCCAAACTAGCCTTACGTAGATACTAATTCTAGCTTTTAGTTTTTTACATAGCTTTTATTTTTTCTTAAAGTTAACTCTTAGATTTTTAAATTAGATTTTAGATTTTTAAGTTAGCTTTTAAATTAGATTTTTCATTTTTTATTTAAAGTTACTAATTTAGATTTAGGTTTTTAGAATTCACACTTAGCTTTTTTAATAAATTTAGATTTTTGTCATTTAGAGTTCTAATTTAGATTTGTTTTTTAAGTTAGATTAAAAAATATCCAATGTAGATGGTAGATATAGATTCTAATTTTATTTAGATTTCTAATTTTATATTTAAGTTTAGTTTACACTTAAGTAATTTAAAAAAAAAAATTGTTAATTTAGTTAGATTTCTATTTTTTTTAATTTTTTTTTATTTAGTTAGATTGCTAATTACTAATTTAAATTAGATTTTTAATGTTTTTTTAAATTTAGTTTAGATTTCTAATTTTTATTTTAGTTTAGATTTTTAACAAATTGCATGTTTTTGGCCTAACCCCACTTCGGCTTGCAAGTTTGTGTTTCTTCTCATGTTGGTGACTTTCAGGGGTATTATACAGAGATCGAAAAGCATTGGGATCAATCACAACAAAAATTTGGAAAGCAAAAACAATCAGGTGCACACATTCCATCTTTCATCTCTAATGATTTTTTGTCAACACACTTTGATTTGGTGCTTAAAAAGAACAATTTGTTTGACCACACACTTGGATTTTGGGATTAAAAAGAACATCTTGTTTGATGTCACATCATTGAAATCGGGTTAAAATGAACAAGTGTCTTCCATCACATATTTTGGATTTGGGTTTTAAAAAGAACAAGTGTTTGAATTGTTTTCCACACATTTCAATTTTCTAAGGGTCAATTAACAACTGCGAGTGTGAATCAAGTGTGTGTGTGGTCAAAAACACCTCACTTGGTTTGCTTTTGTCAAACCCATCATAGGAGACCTGCTAGGGGATTTCATCACCCCTAGGGATGACCTAGTCGAAGTGTGAATCGAAAGACACGCTTGTTTGAGATTTAAAATCTTGTCACTCTTGGTTAAGCCCCAAATAACTTTATACCTTTGGGAAGTGAAGGTGAAGGGTGGGTTACCCCTTTCTCTCGACTATGTGGCAGGATTTTTCTTTCAAATCATCCCTAGTCGACCTTGTGCATCCTAGTTCAAAACCTAATTGGCTATACCCACTTGACTACCATTAGGCTTGTTTTTGTGTGTTCGAGTGTTTGTTAAATCATAACATTTAATCTTGAAAGACAAACTTGTCATTGTGTTTGGTGTGTGTGTTCATGCATTTACATGTGAGATCTTGTGTTTGATATTGCCCAAGTCAAACTTCCAATAAACACTTGAAACATAACCCAAGTCATCCAATCTTGTCATTCCACATCATATCTTGATCATCCTCATCTCTTTAATCCAAACAACATCATTTTACGCCATGCCAACATTAGAAGACCTAGTACCCCAATTCCAAGACCTCATCCAATCACTTTATCAAGCACCACAACCCTTAGACCAACAAATTATACATGGGCTCCAAGACCTCATCCAACAATCTCAAATTCAAACAAACCAATCACTTCAAATGCAACAACTCATAGCACAAGCACAATACCTCATGGCCACTTGTCAAACCCAACAAGCACAACATCAAGTCCAATCACCACATCAACAAATTTCACATCAATCTGATCAACCTCATCCATCCACATATCATGTCACCTCTTCATTAACCTATCACACCTCTTCTAATGTCAACCCTTATCCATATCAATCCACCTTTCAACAACCACTATCCTACACGTCATTATCACAACAACAAATCATGCCACACCAAGCCCAAACTCCATTCCAACCTCAACACATTCAACCACAATCCTATGTGTCACCTTCATCATCATGCCAACCTAACCCATCTACCTATCATGTTAATGCTACATCAATATATCCACCCATATCACAACAAGAACATAGGAGCCCAAGTCCACCTTGGCACCAAAATCAAGAGCCTTTCAATTCTCCATCAAATCCTCGCCCTAAATTCAAATATTTCAAAACCAATTCTATGGCATTACCTAAATCCACCAATCCACATACCAAAGAGTCTTCAAACACCATGCCCATTCTTACAACCCCATCATGTAGTCTCCCCCTTGATCTTATTCAAGAATCTCCCCCATTGATCCCAAGTCAACCTCCATCATGTCTCCATGTTGTTGACCATCTAGAACATGTCGAGCCTACTCAAGATTCATCCCCTTCCACCTCATCTGATGAATCCATACCATCTCATAATCTTACCATATCCAACCCATTTGATGATCCAAGCATATCCACCTCGTATCATGATCCTATTATACCACCTCCATGGCATGACCCTAGTCCATCATGGGAACAAAGTTTTCCATTCATTACCTCATCTCATGATACCCATCCCAATCAAGACCAAGATGTCACACCCACTCCATCACATGATACCCTTCCATCTCATGATACCCCTCCCAATCAAGACCAAGATGTCACACCCACTCCATCACATGATACCCTTCCATCTCATGATCCCTCTCTAAATCAAGAGAAAATTCCAACTTCTATTCCATGCAATGATCCCCTTCCTCTAAGTCAAGATCAAAGCATCCCTTCATCTCCATGTCATGAGCCCCTTCCATCTTATAACCAAGATCAAATGATACCATCCATCCCATCCCATGATCCTACCACAAGTCAAGATCAAAGCACCCCTTTATCTTCATGTCATGATCACAGTCCTCCACAAGAGTTTATCACCCCTATTCAAGCTATCCATGAACCCCACCCCTATAAAATGGGTTCCTCTACCTTTATCCACTCCGGTTTACTTCCAACACCTATACTTTCATCCATATCATATCCTCCACAACATGGACTCGCATCATGTTTCATAAACAATACATATCCATCAAACCTTCCATCTATCCTAGGTCCTTATCCTAGTCCACCAAACCTTCCATCTATCCTTGGTCCTTATCGTCCAAACCCTAGTTCATCAACCCTTCCATCCATATTGGGGCCCTACATCCCTCATATCCCTAGTCAAGATCAACAAAGGTACACACCCTTGAACCTTTTCCAACATACCTACACCAACCCATCCATAATACCTTCATATCATTCATCTTTATCCACCCATCCCATTGCTCTTGGAAGCAATTTGGGTGCCAAATGTCAAAAGCTTCCATATCAAATCCACATACATTAAAGGATCAACATGTCTCCTCGAAGAGACATGCAAAAATAAAAGAAAATCTGATCCAAATTCAAAACAAAAAAATTCAAAGGCCACAAAGGCCCACAAATCAAAAAGAAAATTTTCAAAGGCCACAAAGGCCCATAAAGCAAAAAGAAAAATCTCAAAGGCCACAAAGGCCCATGAATCAAATGTCAAATTCAAAGCTATGTGGATTCCTAAAAGTCTCGTAGAAGCAATAAAATCAAAATTGGCATCCAAACTTGCTTATCCAAAAAATCCATCAATTCTAAATATCCTTTATCACCACCATCCATTTTGGGTCCTTATTTCCAAAAATCCCCATCGACTCCTCCATCTAAATCTCTAAATTCAAAAGCCACTTCTCTTCCATCACTCCACCACCCTTCAAGGCATGTGCCTATGTTAATCTTGCCATCCTTTCCATCTATCCATCAAAAAGCCTTCCAACCTCCTATCCCTGAGCCAACATCCATCCCCCATTATCCTCCTTTAATCCAAACCTTTGCTTAAGTCCTTTGCTTCTTCCATCATGCCAAAATTTATAAGTCTATTTCCATGGTTTATTAGGCCACATATTTGAGGGATATTAGTCATGAAACTTGATGCTTGAGTCCTTCCTTCGTATCCCTATCCACATCCTATCTTCCATATTCCTCTTGCACTTTACACTTGGGGGGCAAGTCTTGTCCATCCTGTCATTCATATCCATTATCCTCTTTACATTCATCCTTTACCTTTCCACCTTTGATCTTGACAAGGTTAAGGATCTTCTTGAACATCATACATCTTATCCTATACACTATTAATATCTTTCATGCCATATCCTTCACCTTATCCATATTCCACCATCCTATCTAAATGCATCCTTTCTTCCCTTCCTTGGTCTTGATGAGAAATAGGGGAAAAATACTTAGGCATTTGTGTCCATATCTTATCTAGTTGATCTTTATCATCCCATTCATTAGCCTTATCCTTGCATTCTTCCATTAAAAAGTCCTAAAGAAAGACCTAAAAATTGAAAAACGTCCTGAGAAAATACAAAAACATCCAAATCAATGTCAAAATCCAAAGTCAAAGTCAATCTGATCAATTCAATCAATCACGTCAATCAATCTTTGTCCTTGTCCAAACTATGTTATCTCTGCGCATTTTCTACGTTGGCAAGATTCATCTTTGAATCCCTGAGACATTAGGTCAGTCCTCCTAGGTTTGTCAAAATAAAATCATGATTAAAATTCTTGTCCTTTGGACAATGTCATTGGTTGTGTCAAACTATGAGGTCTCTGAGTGCACGATGTAGGCAAGGCCATCATTGATGGACCCCTGAGGCCACACTAGGTCAGTCCATTAGGGTTCATGGCACAACATTTTCACACACGTCAAGCTATCTTTGAATCAAGTGAATCTTATGTCAATCTTGAATTATCAATCTATCGACAATCTATTTCATCAACACTTTCATTCAATTCAGCATGTCAGCAATGACATGTAGTCCAAAATCATATCAAGGAAATTTTATCATGGCAAAACTTTGGGTTCTTCTTCAGATGTGTCCTTCTGAATGGAAACTCTTGTCACTTCTTTATGCTTTTGGATGTGTCCTTCCTAAGCATCATCATCATCATCTGGCAATTTTTATGGATTCTCCTAACTCTGAGAATCGATCTCCTAGATATCAACATCATTCAGGATGTGTCCTTCCTAAATTTGATATTGCTCGACATTTAAAACAACTCCCGACATTAAAAACACTTGGCAAACACCTAGAAAACTTTTTTTTCTGTCTTTTGATGATTATCATGATATTAGTTCCTTATGTCTTAGGAACCACGACATATCATGATGATTATCCATGTCTGTTTATTCATTCTACTATTAGTTTCTCCAGGATATCCTAACTTCGGGATTTAGAGAAGCAACGACATAGTATGATGATTTTATTGTCTGTTTTTACTATCACGTGGCTAGTTTCTCAAGGATGTCCTATCATCAATATTTAGAGAAGCGGCGACATCTCATGATTAGTTTGGTTTTTCTAGTGGTTGGTCATGATAAAGTGACTAGGGGCAATTATGTTCCTTGCATAAGTCATGATCATCCTTTGTCTACGATTATTGATCTACATGATGGTTTGACCCTGCACACTATTGATCTATGTCATATCATAGTGTTTGTCGAACAGCATGACATTTTCACCCAATGATGATTAAAGAGCAACAAGTAGACTAGCACTATAGCAAAGCTTTGAAGGATTTTTAATTTCCGCACTAACATGCATATCTTTCTTCGCACTAACATCCATCTTTGTCTTCTCTTCTATGGTTCTCTGATGATATCTTGTGACATACAAAAACAAAGTTGCATACATAATGGCATGAGCATTTCATATTCACAAACTGCATAAATCAGGCACCACAATTCACATTGCATAAACACTATCATTTGCATCCATTCATAAAACCATCATTTGCATCAACATATAAGCATCATAAATAAACATTTGCATTAATATATAGGAATCACAGCATCATCACATTAATGGATACATAATCACATCCATAATTGCATTCATCAACATAAGCATAATATCCATACATCTCATAGCATCATAAAATCATTACATAAGCATCTCATAAAAGCATAGAATACCATAACACATTACATCATATAGGCCACATCAAAACTACATCGCATATATATATACTCTCAAAAACATGTAATGTCATAGGATAAAGTCATATGGTATCCCAAAAATAGAGCTCGCAGGCTCGAATATCAAAATATAAATCTCTAAAAAACAAATCCTAGGATGACCCTCCTCCATCTCATGGAGGTGAACTGGGAGGTAGTTGCGGCTGAGTCATCAAGTGAACAGTGAACTGAATGGGTGTCCTCTCTAGTGTCTCACTCTGAGATCCTGTAGGATCAGTAACAGGAGGCTGACTCTGCTATGTCTGCTGCCCTGAAGACACTGATCTATGACCATGCTCTTACCTATGACTGTGCCCTGATGAATGCATGTGGGAACTATGAGATCTGTGACCTAACAACTGCTTTGAGGTAGTAGACCCTCTAGCACTGGTGTGACATACACCTACTACTATGTGTCTGAGTGCCACTACCTGTCCTGCTGTAGGATCAGGACAACCCTAGGTCCCATCTATCTGGTGGAATAGCTTGCTCATATAGTACCCTATATCAGCCCCTGCTCTTTGCCAGCCTGGCTAACTCCCGAGCCATATCCCTTGTCAGTATAGAGTACAACTCTACAAATTCAGTCACCCATTGATCTGACTCCTGTCGTCAAAGAATAGCCTGATCTCTCTCCACCTGAGTGATCTCTAGCTCCACTACCAAGGCCTTGTTCTAAGACAAGGCCGCATCTAGTCTGCTCTATAGATCCACAATCTACTGATCAATGGGAGCATCTATAGGTAAAATGGGTGATCTGTCACCCTCATCATCTTTGGAGATCATGTGCTCCCGCAGTCGCTGATCTACCTCACCCTCCTCCTCATCCTCCTCCTCATCTCTCTCCCCCTCAGCCCGAACCTCCTCCACATCTATGTCAAGAGGGTGTCCCCCAACAAGTGGATCCTCCTTTACTCTCTCCTCCACCCTCACCTTGGCCTCCTCCTCAACCGCCACATCCTCCTCATCCCCTCTGGCCTCCTCAGCCCTCGCCTCTGGCTCTCTCTCCTCCCCCTCCTCCCAAATGGGTGACAATGGTACACCACCCACTCTCTACCTAACTCTCTTGGGTTGCCTCCGCCCTCGATCATCCCTCCTCCTCCTAGCACCCCTGCTATCTCCTCCTCCCCCTCCATCTCCTCCACCTCTGTCACCTCCCCCACCTCCTCCACCTCTCCCACCTCCTCTGTCTCCCCCATCTCTGCCACCCTGACCTCTCCTCAGTATATGTGGAATGACTGATCAATGATCTATTAGCGGTGGACCATCTGGATCTGTCAAAGGAATGGGCCTGTGAACCTGCCACCAGGTGTCAAACTCAGCAGACATCCCTAGATCTGTTGGACCCCCTCTCCATACCCACTGAACTGCCACTAGGTTGTCAACCTGCTGCTCTACTACTGTGACTAATATGAGCGGCCCCCACATGGTCTCCTTGGAAGATCTAGCATACTCTGTTGTGCCTACTAGCACAATCTATTGCTCCCCAAACTGTCATGGTACCCGTTGGGGCAGTACATCTCAATGATCCACTGTGTCTATACCGTGCGGCCAATCAAGTATCGGAACTACCTGCAAAAGGATAAGTGGCCATCCTCATCTGACCATTGAGCACAATCTTTGTACGGCCTCCAAACAAAGTCGATCATCGTATCAATCCGATGATGCCAGTACCCGGTATCTCCAACACAAGTTTGGCTAACTGATCTTGCATACAAATAAACATATGGCATCCCATCACCCAACTGTTGCATCTGTACTGGCGGTCGAAAAATGGGAATGTGCTCCTATACCCAAATCATGAGTAAGGTGGTCCTGCAGTTGATACTGTGACCCTAATGGTAAACTACCTCATGCAATTGATGGTATAACATGGCCAACAAGCATGGCCCCCAAGCAAAAATAGTCCTCTATAGTCACATGTGAACAAGAACATCCCCCCATCCAATGGCAAATTTGTGACCACAACGATCTAGGATCAGTAATCCGGCGATCAAGGTCATGAGCATGGCATCGAACCTGGGAAATCGGTCAGCTACAACATCCCAATCGATCTCATAACAGTCCATGGAAAATTGGGCACCATCGACACCCTCATACCTCTCTGTCAAGACCTATCACCCTCAGTGTGGATCATAGACCACCCTCTCTCCGCTAACCGGAATCCAAAGGATACGATAGACATCCTCCAAAGTCACCGTCGCCTCTCCAGTAGGTAGGTGAAACGAGCAGGTCTTGGAATGCCACCTCTTGCAAAGAGTTGTAAGCAAACCTCTGTTTTCCCAAATAATGGGCATATACGTCACATGGTACAGGCCTAGGGCCATCAACCATTGTCTCTGCCTATCACTGAGACGATCTCTGAAGGCATAGGTAGCTGGTCGAAACTCTCATGTATAAATGGGCACAAGCCAACTTTGCACAAGGAAAGGCCAAGGATTAGCACATATTACGAGACATTGTGGAAAATTTACTATTACTGGCAAGTCAAGGGTACATAAAGGTTAATCTCGGCACAAGGCCAACAAAAGTCAACTTCGGTCAATGGCAAGTGCGTCGCGTTGACCACAAATGTGTCACAACCAGTCAATTGCGACTCTGCGAGTGGCAAATGCATTGCAAACAATCAAATGCATAGTTATGACAATCAAATTCGCAATCCAACAATGAATGTGTCGTTAGGCAAGTCAATTGCATCGCAAGTCTATCAATTGCGTCGTAACAATTTCAAATGCATCACAATTTTATCAATTGTGTCACAAACTTGCAATGCGTCGTTTCCCCTTGCGGATGCGTAATCGCACAAAAAATCCTAGTCTTCCCATTACACTTGCGTCGCAACGCAATCAAATGTGGCGAACGCGAATACGTTTGTGGCTTACGCGACAACATTTGTGTCGCACCGCATTTGTTTTCCCCCCGTTAACCCCTAATAAATGCATAAAAATCAAAATTTGACAAGATGGATAGGGTACTTACGAGTGCCCCTGCACCCTCGGGTCATTGGAATGTGCGCACGCGGTATCCACGGTGTGTAGTCGTAGGAATCACCATCGCCTCTCAAAGCTCTGATTTTTGAATTCTTTATATAACAAATGAGAAAATGGCATTTGGTTTGACCTTTTCAACCTATTTATAGGCTGAAAATTAGGGTTTTGACCTAGTAGGCTGTACTGGAGGCTCATTTGACCACCTTTGACTGGCATTTTGGCTAGCTTAACTTTCTTTGATTCAAAATCTGTTTGCGCCATTACTTATCTGGTCATTAATTTGACTAGTTGAGATATTTTCCAAATTATTCTGACCCCGAGTCAAAATTCAAAAATTTTCCTGAGGGGGCATAGGCACTCCGTACCTCCGTTGGGGCATATTCGAGACTTGTTTTCTTTACCACAATGCGACAGGCTACATTATGACAAAGAGGGGCAAATGTAGACACCTAAAAATGACCTAGGCCTGCGAGCACTATTTTTAATTATGTTCCTAACCCACATTCAACTATTAATTAAATAATTCATAATTATTTAATTAATTCATAATCTCTCGTTCCTCATGATTATTAAATGAATAAATCTTATTTATCTATTTAATATGTCACTAATTGTCAATGTCTTCTCTTAATTAAATTAAATCTTATTTATTTAATTAATCCTTGTCATTAATGTCCTCCTGATTATTAAATTAATATATTTTAATATATCTATTTAATATGTCACTAATTCCTAAATCCTCTCTTAATTAAATAAATTCATTAATTTATTTAATTAATTAACTACTTCTTCTAAATTAGATAATTATTTTAATTATTTAATTATGGCAGGTGACACTTTGGTATTTTTAAATAAAACAAATCATTTAAAAATATCTCACATACTTAACTGGTTTTGCATTTAGTAATTAATTTCAAAAATCAATTACTGCTTATCTCACAAAATCCATATTTTGAATTAATTTAATTCAAAATGGAATCATTCTTCTACAAATCAAGTAATTTCTAAAATTACTGATTTTCTAAATCTCATCCTCTTGTCTTCTGATTTTTACTAATTTCATCTCAACTGTCACATTCAGTCTTGATTTAATTCATTTAATTAAATCTTATTCACACATATGGGTATTTTTCCCTAACCCTAATTGAGAGTTGCCTTATTGAATCTTGACCTTTGATTCTAGGGCATTCCTTAAAGCTCTCATCTTGGCCGTTCGTTCAAGATTGCATTTTCTATAAAATGACAATCTTGATCTCATCCATGATCAATCATTGCTTAATTCATTCTTACTATAGGCATTTCATTTCTTATCTTTAGGCTTATTATTACTTGCATATTAGGATTGAGTTTCTAGTTGCATAGTTTAGTAATTTAAATCCTTCAAAGGCATTGCTAGGGCTAAGCATAGATAATTTTCTCACACATATAATCTGAGGGCATTATTATCACAACAATCTTAAGAAGGTACAATGGAAGTGAAGCATGGAGGAGAAAAGACATGGGTGAGATCAATCTAGTTTATTTTTTTTCTCATTTATTCTCTATTGTATTCCATTGTTATATGATCTAATATGCAGGATTTTATTATGTTCAAC
>CM021102.1:455290366-455331420 GCA_007115665.2 Sequoiadendron giganteum
AAATTAAAAAAAAAAAAGAAAAATTTCAAAGGCCACAAAGGCCCATAAAGCAAAAAGAAAAATCTCAAAGGCCACAAAGGCCCATGAATCAAATGTCAAATTCGAAAGCTATGTGGATTCCTAAAAGTCTCGTAGAAGCAATAAAATCAAAATTGGCATCCAAACTTGCTTATCCAAAAAATCCATTCAATTCTAAATATCCTTTATCACCACCATCCATTTTGGGTCCTTATTTCCAAAAATCCCCATCGACTCCTCCATCTAAATCTCTAAATTCAAAAGCCACTTCTCTTCCATCACTCCACCACCCTTCAAGGCATGTGCCTATGTTAATCTTGCCATCCTTTCCATCTATCCATCAAAAAGCCTTCCAACCTCCTATCCCTGAGCCAACATCCATCCCCCATTATCCTCCTTTAATCCAAACCTTTGCTTAAGTCCTTTGCTTCTTCCATCATGCCAAAATTTATAAGTCTATTTCCATGGTTTATTAGGCCACATATTTGAGGGATATTAGTCATGAAACTTGATGCTTGAGTCCTTCCTTCGTATCCCTATCCACATCCTATCTTCCATATTCCTCTTGCACTTTACACTTGGGGGGCAAGTCTTGTCCATCCTGTCATTCATATCCATTATCCTCTTTACATTCATCCTTTACCTTTCCACCTTTGATCTTGACAAGGTTAAGGATCTTCTTGAACATCATACATCTTATCCTATACACTATTAATATCTTTCATGCCATATCCTTCACCTTATCCATATTCCACCATCCTATCTAAATGCATCCTTTCTTCCCTTCCTTGGTCTTGATGAGAAATAGGGGAAAAATACTTAGGCATTTGTGTCCATATCTTATCTAGTTGATCTTTATCATCCCATTCATTAGCCTTATCCTTGCATTCTTCCATTAAAAAGTCCTAAAGAAAGACCTAAAAATTGAAAAACGTCCTGAGAAAATACAAAAACATCCAAATCAATGTCAAAATCCAAAGTCAAAGTCAATCTGATCAATTCAATCAATCACGTCAATCAATCTTTGTCCTTGTCCAAACTATGTTATCTCTGCGCATTTTCTACGTTGGCAAGATTCATCTTTGAATCCCTGAGACATTAGGTCAGTCCTCCTAGGTTTGTCAAAATAAAATCATGATTAAAATTCTTGTCCTTTGGACAATGTCATTGGTTGTGTCAAACTATGAGGTCTCTGAGTGCACGATGTAGGCAAGGCCATCATTGATGGACCCCTGAGGCCACACTAGGTCAGTCCATTAGGGTTCATGGCACAACATTTTCACACACGTCAAGCTATCTTTGAATCAAGTGAATCTTATGTCAATCTTGAATTATCAATCTATCGACAATCTATTTCATCAACACTTTCATTCAATTCAGCATGTCAGCAATGACATGTAGTCCAAAATCATATCAAGGAAATTTTATCATGGCAAAACTTTGGGTTCTTCTTCAGATGTGTCCTTCTGAATGGAAACTCTTGTCACTTCTTTATGCTTTTGGATGTGTCCTTCCTAAGCATCATCATCATCATCTGGCAATTTTTATGGATTCTCCTAACTCTGAGAATCGATCTCCTAGATATCAACATCATTCAGGATGTGTCCTTCCTAAATTTGATATTGCTCGACATTTAAAACAACTCCCGACATTAAAAACACTTGGCAAACACCTAGAAAACTTTTTTTTCTGTCTTTTGATGATTATCATGATATTAGTTCCTTATGTCTTAGGAACCACGACATATCATGATGATTATCCATGTCTGTTTATTCATTCTACTATTAGTTTCTCCAGGATATCCTAACTTCGGGATTTAGAGAAGCAACGACATAGTATGATGATTTTATTGTCTGTTTTTACTATCACGTGGCTAGTTTCTCAAGGATGTCCTATCATCAATATTTAGAGAAGCGGCGACATCTCATGATTAGTTTGGTTTTTCTAGTGGTTGGTCATGATAAAGTGACTAGGGGCAATTATGTTCCTTGCATAAGTCATGATCATCCTTTGTCTACGATTATTGATCTACATGATGGTTTGACCCTGCACACTATTGATCTATGTCATATCATAGTGTTTGTCGAACAGCATGACATTTTCACCCAATGATGATTAAAGAGCAACAAGTAGACTAGCACTATAGCAAAGCTTTGAAGGATTTTTAATTTCCGCACTAACATGCATATCTTTCTTCGCACTAACATCCATCTTTGTCTTCTCTTCTATGGTTCTCTGATGATATCTTGTGACATACAAAAACAAAGTTGCATACATAATGGCATGAGCATTTCATATTCACAAACTGCATAAATCAGGCACCACAATTCACATTGCATAAACACTATCATTTGCATCCATTCATAAAACCATCATTTGCATCAACATATAAGCATCATAAATAAACATTTGCATTAATATATAGGAATCACAGCATCATCACATTAATGGATACATAATCACATCCATAATTGCATTCATCAACATAAGCATAATATCCATACATCTCATAGCATCATAAAATCATTACATAAGCATCTCATAAAAGCATAGAATACCATAACACATTACATCATATAGGCCACATCAAAACTACATCGCATATATATATACTCTCAAAAACATGTAATGTCATAGGATAAAGTCATATGGTATCCCAAAAATAGAGCTCGCAGGCTCGAATATCAAAATATAAATCTCTAAAAAACAAATCCTAGGATGACCCTCCTCCATCTCATGGAGGTGAACTGGGAGGTAGTTGCGGCTGAGTCATCAAGTGAACAGTGAACTGAATGGGTGTCCTCTCTAGTGTCTCACTCTGAGATCCTGTAGGATCAGTAACAGGAGGCTGACTCTGCTATGTCTGCTGCCCTGAAGACACTGATCTATGACCATGCTCTTACCTATGACTGTGCCCTGATGAATGCATGTGGGAACTATGAGATCTGTGACCTAACAACTGCTTTGAGGTAGTAGACCCTCTAGCACTGGTGTGACATACACCTACTACTATGTGTCTGAGTGCCACTACCTGTCCTGCTGTAGGATCAGGACAACCCTAGGTCCCATCTATCTGGTGGAATAGCTTGCTCATATAGTACCCTATATCAGCCCCTGCTCTTTGCCAGCCTGGCTAACTCCCGAGCCATATCCCTTGTCAGTATAGAGTACAACTCTACAAATTCAGTCACCCATTGATCTGACTCCTGTCGTCAAAGAATAGCCTGATCTCTCTCCACCTGAGTGATCTCTAGCTCCACTACCAAGGCCTTGTTCTAAGACAAGGCCGCATCTAGTCTGCTCTATAGATCCACAATCTACTGATCAATGGGAGCATCTATAGGTAAAATGGGTGATCTGTCACCCTCATCATCTTTGGAGATCATGTGCTCCCGCAGTCGCTGATCTACCTCACCCTCCTCCTCATCCTCCTCCTCATCTCTCTCCCCCTCAGCCCGAACCTCCTCCACATCTATGTCAAGAGGGTGTCCCCCAACAAGTGGATCCTCCTTTACTCTCTCCTCCACCCTCACCTTGGCCTCCTCCTCAACCGCCACATCCTCCTCATCCCCTCTGGCCTCCTCAGCCCTCGCCTCTGGCTCTCTCTCCTCCCCCTCCTCCCAAATGGGTGACAATGGTACACCACCCACTCTCTACCTAACTCTCTTGGGTTGCCTCCGCCCTCGATCATCCCTCCTCCTCCTAGCACCCCTGCTATCTCCTCCTCCCCCTCCATCTCCTCCACCTCTGTCACCTCCCCCACCTCCTCCACCTCTCCCACCTCCTCTGTCTCCCCCATCTCTGCCACCCTGACCTCTCCTCAGTATATGTGGAATGACTGATCAATGATCTATTAGCGGTGGACCATCTGGATCTGTCAAAGGAATGGGCCTGTGAACCTGCCACCAGGTGTCAAACTCAGCAGACATCCCTAGATCTGTTGGACCCCCTCTCCATACCCACTGAACTGCCACTAGGTTGTCAACCTGCTGCTCTACTACTGTGACTAATATGAGCGGCCCCCACATGGTCTCCTTGGAAGATCTAGCATACTCTGTTGTGCCTACTAGCACAATCTATTGCTCCCCAAACTGTCATGGTACCCGTTGGGGCAGTACATCTCAATGATCCACTGTGTCTATACCGTGCGGCCAATCAAGTATCGGAACTACCTGCAAAAGGATAAGTGGCCATCCTCATCTGACCATTGAGCACAATCTTTGTACGGCCTCCAAACAAAGTCGATCATCGTATCAATCCGATGATGCCAGTACCCGGTATCTCCAACACAAGTTTGGCTAACTGATCTTGCATACAAATAAACATATGGCATCCCATCACCCAACTGTTGCATCTGTACTGGCGGTCGAAAAATGGGAATGTGCTCCTATACCCAAATCATGAGTAAGGTGGTCCTGCAGTTGATACTGTGACCCTAATGGTAAACTACCTCATGCAATTGATGGTATAACATGGCCAACAAGCATGGCCCCCAAGCAAAAATAGTCCTCTATAGTCACATGTGAACAAGAACATCCCCCCATCCAATGGCAAATTTGTGACCACAACGATCTAGGATCAGTAATCCGGCGATCAAGGTCATGAGCATGGCATCGAACCTGGGAAATCGGTCAGCTACAACATCCCAATCGATCTCATAACAGTCCATGGAAAATTGGGCACCATCGACACCCTCATACCTCTCTGTCAAGACCTATCACCCTCAGTGTGGATCATAGACCACCCTCTCTCCGCTAACCGGAATCCAAAGGATACGATAGACATCCTCCAAAGTCACCGTCGCCTCTCCAGTAGGTAGGTGAAACGAGCAGGTCTTGGAATGCCACCTCTTGCAAAGAGTTGTAAGCAAACCTCTGTTTTCCCAAATAATGGGCATATACGTCACATGGTACAGGCCTAGGGCCATCAACCATTGTCTCTGCCTATCACTGAGACGATCTCTGAAGGCATAGGTAGCTGGTCGAAACTCTCATGTATAAATGGGCACAAGCCAACTTTGCACAAGGAAAGGCCAAGGATTAGCACATATTACGAGACATTGTGGAAAATTTACTATTACTGGCAAGTCAAGGGTACATAAAGGTTAATCTCGGCACAAGGCCAACAAAAGTCAACTTCGGTCAATGGCAAGTGCGTCGCGTTGACCACAAATGTGTCACAACCAGTCAATTGCGACTCTGCGAGTGGCAAATGCATTGCAAACAATCAAATGCATAGTTATGACAATCAAATTCGCAATCCAACAATGAATGTGTCGTTAGGCAAGTCAATTGCATCGCAAGTCTATCAATTGCGTCGTAACAATTTCAAATGCATCACAATTTTATCAATTGTGTCACAAACTTGCAATGCGTCGTTTCCCCTTGCGGATGCGTAATCGCACAAAAAATCCTAGTCTTCCCATTACACTTGCGTCGCAACGCAATCAAATGTGGCGAACGCGAATACGTTTGTGGCTTACGCGACAACATTTGTGTCGCACCGCATTTGTTTTCCCCCCGTTAACCCCTAATAAATGCATAAAAATCAAAATTTGACAAGATGGATAGGGTACTTACGAGTGCCCCTGCACCCTCGGGTCATTGGAATGTGCGCACGCGGTATCCACGGTGTGTAGTCGTAGGAATCACCATCGCCTCTCAAAGCTCTGATTTTTGAATTCTTTATATAACAAATGAGAAAATGGCATTTGGTTTGACCTTTTCAACCTATTTATAGGCTGAAAATTAGGGTTTTGACCTAGTAGGCTGTACTGGAGGCTCATTTGACCACCTTTGACTGGCATTTTGGCTAGCTTAACTTTCTTTGATTCAAAATCTGTTTGCGCCATTACTTATCTGGTCATTAATTTGACTAGTTGAGATATTTTCCAAATTATTCTGACCCCGAGTCAAAATTCAAAAATTTTCCTGAGGGGGCATAGGCACTCCGTACCTCCGTTGGGGCATATTCGAGACTTGTTTTCTTTACCACAATGCGACAGGCTACATTATGACAAAGAGGGGCAAATGTAGACACCTAAAAATGACCTAGGCCTGCGAGCACTATTTTTAATTATGTTCCTAACCCACATTCAACTATTAATTAAATAATTCATAATTATTTAATTAATTCATAATCTCTCGTTCCTCATGATTATTAAATGAATAAATCTTATTTATCTATTTAATATGTCACTAATTGTCAATGTCTTCTCTTAATTAAATTAAATCTTATTTATTTAATTAATCCTTGTCATTAATGTCCTCCTGATTATTAAATTAATATATTTTAATATATCTATTTAATATGTCACTAATTCCTAAATCCTCTCTTAATTAAATAAATTCATTAATTTATTTAATTAATTAACTACTTCTTCTAAATTAAATAATTATTTTAGTTATTTAATTATGGCATGTGACACTTCTATATTTTTAAATAAAACAAATCATTTAAAAATATCTCACATGGTTAACTGATTCTTCATTTAGTAATTAATTTCAAAAATCAATTACTTTTTATCTCACAAAATCCCTATTTTGAATTAATTTAATTCAAAATGGAATTATTCTTCTACAAATCAAGTAATTTCTAAAATTACTGATTTTATAAAATCTCATCCTCTTGTCTTCTGATTTTTACTAATTTCATCTCAACTGTCACATTCAGTCTTGATTTAATTCATTTAATTATACCTTATCTACACATATGGGTATTTTTCCCTAACCCTAATTGAGAGTTGCCTTATTGAATCTTGACCTTTGATTCTAGGGCATTCCTTAAAGCTCTCATCTTGACCATCTGTTCAAGATTGTATTTTCTATAAAATGACAATCTTGATCTCATTTTTGGCCATCTCTTATTATTATCGAATCATTGCTTAATTTATTCTTATTATCATCATTTCATATCTTAGGCTTTTATTTTAATCATTGCTTGCATATTAGGATTTATATTCTAGTTGCATAATTATATACATTGTCATAAATCCTTCAAAGGCTTAGCTAGGGCTAGACATATAATAACTTGCTCACAAAACCTGAGGGCATCATACTATTACAGCAAGTTTGAGAAGGTGCAATAGAAGTCAGACATGGAGCATAGGAATGGGTGAGATCCTTCTTGTTATTAAATTCCTTTATTTTTACTTCCAATGCATTCTATTGTATGATGTTTTCATTAACTTTTAGGTACAACTAATCATTTGTTGATGTTTGCAGGAATTTAATGTCATTACAAGTACTACCTCCATTAATAATAACATTGCAAACTTTACCTTTTCACTTATATCTAGAACAAAAAAAATTCTTCCTTTGAGTTGGCTCTTTCTTCTCATTCAACAAGTCTCTTCTAGTAACAAGAACCTCTCCTCTTTTTTCATTCTCAAAATGTGAAGACTCAACATCTTTATCCACATGTGCAACTCATGCATTACCCTCGAGTCTTCTATTGGTCCTTCCTTGATGTTGAGGACACTCATAGGCTCTATGTCCTTCTTCTCCACACTAGAAACAAGTTCCACGAAAACCTCCTCTTCCTAGTCCTCATCTAGATCTTCCTCTTCCTCTTTGGTCTCCATTATTCTGATTATGAGGATGGAAGGTGTTATCTCCTTTCTAGTCTTGGCTACACTAGATCCTTCACCCTTCTTTTGATCTTCATTTCAACCTCCATATGACCGTCCACTAGTCTTTCCACAATGACCCCCATCTCTTTGCTTGCTTTCAAATCTTCTATTCATATTTTCTTCTACCTTCAAAGCAAACTGATATGCATCTTCAATGGTAGACATTCTTACCAAACTCAACTCTTCTTGAATGCTCAGCTTCAACCCATTTATGTAACGAAAAAATTTCTCCTTGTTGGCCTCAGAATGACCTATTCTGATCAAGACTCGGTAGAATTCTTCTATATACTCCTTAACATATTTTCTTGCTTGTTTCGACCCTTGAATCTGCTTAAAAAAATCTATCTCATAGTCCCCAAGAATGAACTATCTCTTCCATTTTTCCACCATCCAATCCCATCTTGTTATTTTCTCTTTTCCTCTTCTATTTATTTCCAATTGGACTTCTTTCCACCATATGCTAGCATGGCCTTTCAATTTAGCCTTTGAAAATTTGACCCTATATGGGTCTTCTATTTCCTCATACTCAAAATACTCTTCCATGTCATTGATCCAATCGATCAACTACTATGGATTTAGGTTTCTAGAAAATTTACAAACTTTTATCTTCAGCCTCTTTCCAATCTTGGAAATGGCCTTAATCATTCTGACTTCTCCAGGATCCATTACATCATGTTCTTCCTCTTCGAATGGCTCCTCATATTTAGCCTCATTCTCAATTTCATTTCTTCTTCTGACATCAACACCTCTATGTAGCTCCTCCTACAATGCTTTAACTTGTCTCTAGAGGGCTCTAAAACACTCTTATGTTACCCCAACATTTCTTCCACCACGGTTTCTTTGTGGAGGAATATTTTCTCACAAACCCACAACCACAAGTCCTAGTGTAAACTATCTCACATTCGGTGACCTATCTACACACTCAAGAACTCTTATTCTGATACCACTTGATGAGGGCCACATCACCCAAACCCACAAAACACAACAATATATACCAACACAAAAGATGTGAGATAGAAATTAACCCACTTTTAATTATTTTCAAAAAATTAAATTACACATTCAAACTTACATGCTACAACATCATAGGCTTGATTCATTACAAAAAAATCAATTCTAAAAGAAAAATGATTATTCAAAGCCACAATCTACACTAATGGAGCCACCTTCTTCAACCCCCTCATATCCCTTTTTATTTTACCCAATAACCACCCTAGAATGTTCTAGAAAGTGCAACTTTCCCTCTTTTTTTGGTGCCAAAATTCTCTCCATTTGATTTTAAGAGGGGCAACTTTGCGAGGCCATAAATTTTGATCTAGGTGTCTAATTTTATATTATTTCATATCATTGGAAAGCTCTCGAAGATATCTACAACATGTGAACCCACCATAGGTTGGTTCATCAACTTTTCAAGCTATTTTGGGGCCTCTAAAGTTTTATATTTGAATTTGAAGCTGCATTGGAGAAATTTCTCTGGACGAAAACTTTAATTTCTCCCAAATCATGCAGGGTATTGAGGTGTGTAGACACTGAAAAATGTCCTAAGTCTATGAGCATCATTTTTCCTAGTCATCATCTTTCAATAATTGAATAATTTTAATTATTTTATTATGTTCGATCATATTCCTTTATTAATTAAATAGTTTTTAAATTATTTAATTGATTCACCTTCTCATTTCTATCTTAACCAATTAAAATTATTTAATTGTGTCACTAATACCCCTTTCTTCAATAATTAAATAAATCATTATTTATTTAATTATTTATCTTTTATCACATGTCTATAGTCAGATAATAATAATTATTTGACCTTTTATTTTTCTATAATTAAATAATTAACGAAATTATTTAATTATGTGTCATTCTTCTCCTTTAAATAATTGATCCTAATCAATTATCCATATTTAATTTATATCTCCTCCTTTAATTAAATTTATGAATTTAATTAAATCTCCTTTTTCATTTCCTCCAAATAAATGATTTAAAATAAATTATTTATTTGCCACTTGTCCTTCTCCTCCATTTTCGAATAAATAATTTAAAATAAATTATTTATTTACCACTTGTCATCCCCTTCCATTTTCGAATAAATAATTTAAAATAAATTATTTATTCCTCTATTTTGGTCAAAGATCCCCTATCATTATTTCATGTCATAGTCTGCATGTCCTACATGTCTGTCATAGCCGTCAGGCGTCATAGCCATCGGCGTCATATCTTTTCCATGCATGGCATATTCTGGTTGCATCAATTCTCAACCGTAGATCTTGGCATCTTTCTAGAAACTCGATCTTGGCCATCCATTTCATAACTTCCCTCTCATGAATCCTCATTTGTTGATCTTAGAATTTTTCTAGAAGATCAATCTCGTCCGTCCATTCGAATGGTTGTCTATAAAAGCAACCCTTCCCTTCCATTTTCAATTTAACAGTCATTATCTCCAACTTTCATGCTTACTATTTGCAAGTATTTGCACAACTTCATCAACAAATCTGAGGGCAATATTGGCATAAGAAGAAATAGGAGAGACGAGAGAAAGAATCAACTTCAAAGGGGAGTGTTTTATTTCATTTGCTTTCATTTTGATTGCTCTCTTTGTTTGTATTCTCTTATTTAGATTGGGATAATAGTTTAGAAGTGTTGGCTGTCACTTAATCTAATACTATTTGATTTTCTCCATCTTACATTGGTGAACCCGACGTGAATCGAATAATATTGCAAAAAATTGTTTGTTTTCTTATTTGTTTGGTTGTTTTGCAGGTTACAGCCAAGAATTCATACAAAATACCATCATCTTCTTTTGAGCACAGAAAAATGGGCACATAAATTCTTTAAAAATGATCATCTGGGTTTTGTAGCCCTCATTTTCAGTTTTCCGAAACTTCAAACGGTTTATAATTTCATTAAGATTTGAGAAAGTTATGACTATTTTAATATTTGTTGTTTTTTTAGTTTAACTGTTAAAACCCGCGTTTTCTTTTGCCTATAACATTTTTTTCATGCAGAATCTTGAAAAAATAATTTCTGGGTTTTGAAGGTTTGAGTTTTAACTTTCCATGGATATAAACCAATTGAAATTTTGTTAAGTTTTGAGAAAGTTATGATTATTTTAATTCGCTGGTGTCATTTTCTTTTGAGTTACTAATCTCTTGTTTTTAGCATGTGGCACAGCTTGGAGGGAGTCTAAAAAAATTGTTTCTTTAGAAACAAAAATCGAGCTTTTAATTTTTTTAGGCATAATTAATTTTGTTTGTTTTCAACAACTACAACAAATTGCATTTACACTCATCAATTAAAATGAATATGCATTTCATGTCATGGGCTTAAAATGAACACAAATTGCATTTCCACTCATTGATTAAAATGAACATGCATTTCATTTCATGGGATTAAAATGAACACAAATTGCATGCACACTCATGGGTTAACATGAGCTTGCATTTCATGTCATTGGCTTAAAATGAACTTTGTTTGTTTCACATCAAGTTAAATTTTTAAAATGAACAAAGTGTCTTGTGTGTCCTCTTCACATTATCATTCGGTAATTAAAATTTATAAATGTCTTCAATTTTGTGTTACCCTTTGATGCAATAATCGAAGTATCCTCTCCCCTTGCACATTGATGTGATCTTGGGTGTAAGAGAAACAGTTATTGCATCTAGAACTTGGGCTTTCCTTGGTGGAAAAAAGTACTCACCCCAAGGTGACTCAGACCAGCACCGGAGCTTTTTGGCCAAGCTACCCCCAACCAGTATATAAATGTGAATCCTAAGGGAAAGCCTAGGATTACGAGTGAGGATGTGTCATACGGACCAAGTAGTACTCCCCAAAACCCTGTTGAGTGTAACCTCTTCAGGCTAGAGTGCCTCCTAAACGGAGCTTAATCTTGTGCCCCATGTATGGCCACTCGAATGGGGGTCCCGAACTAAAAACCTTTGTGTAGTTGCCAAAATCCTTCTATTTGCTAGCGCAACAATGGTCGTTGTGAAGGCATCCACATTCTCGCAATTCTTAGTAGAGGTGATCAACCTGCCATGGGAGTTTTATGGGGGTTGGAAGCTTGGTTGGCTTGAGAAGTGAGTGCAATGTAAAGGGGAGCCCGTGCGGCCAAGCTTTTGGATTCACACGCTAAGAATAAGTGCAGTTGGGGAAACCCACATGGAATTTAGCGAATATTGTCATTGCTTAACCTAGGGTTGTGCTTGTCTTCATTGTGCATGTTTTCAAATTTTTAAAGACAAGATATTGTGTTTGCCAAGTGTTTTTCTAAGACATTGAGACAAATAAACACCTTTCATGGACTTGGAAATGAACATTCAACTTGAAACAATTCCAAATTTCACAGTCTAAAAGCCAAGACCAAACTTGTCCAATTTGATATCAAACAGCCTCTATCGAAAATCAAAAATAAAATTGCTCAAATCTTCCATTAGTGACATCTTTAGTTTGCATTCACACATAGGTTCATCCTTGCATATCATATCCTTGGTAATAGGGTCATTATCATTCCACCATTCCTTTATCTTGGTCTTAGGTACATTGACACTTTGCATCCTTATATCCTTGAAAATCTCCAAAAAAAAAAAAAATAGCACAGTTTCATATCCATTTTGCATTGGAACCTTGCATTGTCATCCAAAGGTCACAATTCTTTTATGGTCCTCACTAAGTTTTTCTTATCCATCATAATCCAAATTCATGACCATGTCTTCACTTTACCTTGATCTTCTTCATAGTCAAGCTGAATACTAATCAATCCTCAATCATCAATACCAACCACTTACATACCCTCCTTACCAACAATCCATAAGCTTTAGTCCTTCATCCATCTACCCTCAGTATCAAGAGTCCCTTAGCACAATCCATGCCCTTGATCCACAACAAATGTCCATTAATCATCCTTATCCTAGCCTTGACAAGGGAAACCAACCTTCCACTAATCCATGTCAATCCTCCACATCCTATCATAACCCATCATCCATTAGTCCATTCCAATCCTCCACATCTTATCCTAGTCCATCATCCAATAGCCCATTTCCATCCACTGCATCCCAAACTACATTTGGTCAGGGTCTCCAAAACCACATCACATTGCCTACACCTTGGTATACATGTCAAAATAAAATCCCAAAGCATGACATCATAGCTTCACCTTCATGTCAAGATCAAAGTAGTTCATCCCATGATCCCATCCTTAAGTCCATCCAAGAAGTCCTTCTAGATAATCATGGCATCCAAAATACACCTATCCTTGTTCAAGAGTCTATTCACAACCATGTTGTCCAAAATACACCTATTTTTGACCAAGATCCTACCATTGAACAAGAAATCCAAAATGATCCTCTCAACGACCTTTACACCATCCATGATCAAAAATTTGAAGATGATCCCATCCAAACACAAAACACCTCCATTTCCCAAAATGAGACACTTGCCTCCTTTGGACACATAGATAATCAAATGAGTGATATGGATAACATCAAACAAGAGCATAAAGAAACTACTATTGATCAAGTCAAAGGAGAACACAAAGAAGCTACTATGGATCAAGTCAAAGAACAAGATACAAAATCTACGACAAATCAAATTGATATCCCAAATGATCGAGAAGAAACAAGCATGACGAATGATAAAGCCAAAACATCCTATCAATTAGGAGCATCCACCTTTGTCAAGATTTATTGTAGATGAGGAGATTCCAAGTAACAATTTTCACGTACAAAATGATGGGTTAGCATCTTGTTTTCAAAATAAGAAATACATCATCGGAAACAAAATTTGTCAGAGCATGCAGTATCAAGGAAGAGGACTAGGTCTACATGAGCAAGGCATTATAGAACCAATACAATTTTATACAAATCCTAGACATCAAAGTCTTGGTTATTCTTCAATCAAAGAATCAAATGATGTTAGTGGTACCTCCTTGATATTGGGGGCAACTCTATCTAATATAAACATCAAAATGGGGGCCATGAGTAGTCCTTGTCATAAGGTTGTTGCCAACACTCCTTCCATCCACACCATAAACCATCATTCCAACATGAATAAATCTTCCATTTGGAACAAACAAAAAGAAAATTATTATAAATCCAAAATTCAAAATCAAATGTCAAAGGCCATTGAATCAAACAAAAATTCAAGTGGACAAATGAAGTTAAAATGGATCCCAAAGAAAAATGGATCAAACAAAGAAAATATTTCAAATCCAAAAGTCAATCAAAATATGGAGCCACATGAAAAGAGGACTCCCACATATAGTAAATGTCCACCTCCTTTAAAATGGTCATCAAGAAAGGCATATAACAATGTTGGTTCCAAACATTATCCTAATCAAAATTCCAAACTCCATCATCCACCATCCCAAGTTTGGAAAATAAAAATTGCTACATCCAAAACAAAAAATTTTCTATCCACACCTACCATCATCCATCATAATCTTGCATCTCATCTAAAGTCTAAAAATCCTACTTCACAAATCCATCGCATCTTGGCAGCAACCCTTTATCATAAGGACTCCCATGGTACTCTATCACGATGTGCGTATTTTGATAAGGCCAACACTAGTATCAGAGAGGATCAAAATGACATCAATCAGTTGTATGCAAGTGCTATGATCTTGACAAGACAATTACTCCATAAAGGTCACTACTGGCATATCATGACACTTGTATCTACATCAACACCATCAAAAGATTCAGAACAATCAACAATCATCCAAAATATCAAATCGATATAAAAAGTCAAAAAATATGTCACCTTGATGAAAACTTGGCAAGCAAGCATCTTGTGTGACATCATCAAACTGAAAAAAAAAAAATAGTAAAGAGAAAAATTTCGTCCAATAGTGAAAACCATTTTTATGGCGCTTTGGATAAGTACCATGATGAAAACCTGGCAAACAAGCGTCATGTGTAAGAAAAATTATCTATGTGGATTATTACACTTGGGGGCAAGTTGTCTCATCTCCCATGCCTTTCTCATAGAATTTCCATCTATCTATCCAGTCCATATCATTTCCATCCATTTTCCCACCTACCTTGATCTTGATAAGAAATAGGGCACAAACATAAATCATGCTTTGGAAAATTTTTGGACATGTCTATCCTTTGGTCATACACTACCCATGAAATATCATGTCATTTCCTTCATAGAATTTATCCCAACCCATATCTTGGAGAAAACAAATTTTTCCTATGCGAAATAGTCCTTGGAGATCATATCCTAATTCCTCCATCCAATAATCCTCATGTCTCTTATCCTTTGCCAAAAGCAATCCATTATCTTTTCATACCTATTGTTGGACCTGGTTTCCCTTGTTGTCGGTTTAAGGATCCAAACTCACTTATCCAAGTGCCCTCCATGATCCCATCTGGTCCTAAGGTTAGTCATTCGAAATGCAATGAGTCTAATCCATACAATCTTGCTATGCGACCTACCACATCATCCAAAACATTCCTCGGATTTGTTCCTAGCCTTGCTGCAAACTTTGATCTTTTAGTCACATAATCATCATCCTCATGTCATTTTGGGATGTGTCCTTCCCCTATCAAACAACATTGTCATCATCATCACCTATCAATTGGTTTTCAGCTTGACTAGGGGTAAGATCATGTTTGTCCTTGGATTCGTGTGCATGCCTTCCTGGTTGATTGTGGGTATCTTTGACATGCATTTTTCATGATCACTATAGTTATCATCCATAATAAAGCTTCATCATTTTTCCATGGCCTAAAGACCATCGACATTTAGCTTCCTTCACTTCCATATCCACCTGTCGCATTCGCCGCTTCTCCTCGCACCTAATAATTTAATCCTATACCTGACTGGGAGCAATTCCTTGACTTACATCTTCATGGTAAATAATACATGGTATCGACCCTTTAAAACTTTCAAAAATCATAAAAATCATCAAATGTCCTGAAAAAATCATAAAAATCATATAATGTCCTGAAGAAAAAAATAAAAATCCAAAAACATCAAAACATTTCAAAATCCAAAAAAAAACCAAAATATTTCAAAATCCAAAAAAAATCAAAACATTTCAAAATCCAAAAAAAACATAAAATCTTCAAAATCTAAAACATCAAAAAGCTTCATAAATCCCAAAAACAGAGTGTAAGTCTGAGTCTGAGCCAGTTTTTTTTAGAATGGTCGAACTACGTTGCCTCTGCGTGTTTGCTACATAAGCAGGGCACATCTTAAATGATCCCCCGAGGCATTAGGTTAGTCCCTTTAGGTTGTCCAAATAAAATCATGACCTAGTATTTTGTCAAATAAGACAAATTCAAGTCGTGTCGAACTACGAGGTCTCTGTGCACTGCTACGTAGGCAAGGCCATCTATCGATGAGCCCCTGAGGCCCCCTAGGTCAAGTCCTTTAGGGTTAATTGAGTTGGTTTGTGTGCTTGATCCGAAAGCAATCATCATTCAAACTACATCAAGAAACAACAAACAAATTAAATCTTTCATTAATCAATTATCCTATCATCAACTCAATCAAGTCACTAGTCTTATATCGGAATGGGGCATCATGTCATTTGTCTCATTTGGTCTTATCTCTTGTCTTTTATTAGGATACATCCTTCCTAGGATTGGACTTTCTCAACCTTGTCATTCACCTTAAGCAGGATGTGTCTTTCTTGCAGTCAGGGTGTCATGTCAACACTTGTCACTTGGTCAACTTTATCAGATGTGTCCTCTCCCTAAATAGGATGTTTCCTTCCTATGGTTGGGTATTGTCACATCGCTTGGTCATATTCATCAATATTTGTCAAACAATCAAACAATCTTGTCAACTTTTTCAATCAATTTTGCATTAATCAGGATGTGTCCTTCCTGAAATCGAGCATTATCATTATTAATCAACTTTGTCACACCACTCAATCTTATTAGCTTGGTCAATCAATCTTTCCTTCATCAGGATGTGTCCTTCCTGAGGCTCAGCATCATCAATCAAATCATTTTACCAATCCTTATTAACCTATCAATCAACTTAGTCATCGTGGTCAACCTAATCAACCAATCAAACAATCATCATTATCATTGGAAAACACTTTGTTGGTCTAGATTTTCTTATCTTTTTGATTGGTTTTGGGTCATGTTACTAGTCTCTTCGAGGATGTCCTATTAATGGATTTAGAGGGACGGTGATGGATCATGGCCTCTTTCCTTTGATTGTTGCCTGTGGTTTGTCTTGGCAAAAGGACTAGGACAATTGGGTCCTTAGTATGAGTTGGGGCATTCCTTGTCTTTTTGAAGATTTGTCTCTCCCAAATGGTCACCTTGCACACTTTGGTCTATATCATACCATGGTGTTTGTGGTCCATTTGTGACATTTTCAATTCCCAATGATGATAAATATAAATGTAAGCATGGAAGTTGGTTCTATTATCATTTCCTGTCTATCTTCTTTCCCCTTTTCATGCTAACATTTCTTCTATCCTTCATCCTTTAGTCTTATCTTCCATTTCAAGAGCACATTCATGTTCTTTGAACCCGCATGTCCTCTCGAGGGGGCATACCACAAATCTCTTGGTCATCCTTCCCCTTTCTCTTTACACTGGGGCATATTTCAGAATTAAATTTCTTTGACACAATGCGATGAACTACATTATGTCAAAGAGGGGCAAAATGTAGACACTGAAAAATGTCCTAAGTCTATGAGCATCATTTTCCCTAGTCATCATCTTTCAATAATTGAATAATTTTAATTATTCTATTATGTTTGATCATATTCCTTTATTAATTAAATAGTTTTTAAATTATTTAATTGATTCACCTTCTCATTTCTATCTTGATCAATTAAAATTATTTAATTGCGTCACTAATACCCCTTCCTTCAATAATTAAATAAATCATTATTTATTTAATTATTTATCTTTTATCACATGTCTATAGTCAAATAATAATAATTATTTGACCTTTTACAACATGTGAACCCACCATAGGTTGGTTCATCAACTTTTCAAGCTATTTTGGGGCCTCTAAAGTTTTATATTTGAATTTGAAGCTGCATTGGAGAAATTTCTCTGGACGAAAACTTTAATTTCTCCCAAATCGTGCAGGGTATTGAGGTGATTCTTTTGTGACCAGAAATTGTTTTCAGCTCTGCTCCTTCGAGTAAATTTTCAAGTCTATACAAGCTCGTTTAGGCCGACTTACTAAAAATAGTAAGTTACCATTTTTCATTATTTTTGATTTCTAATTGTGTTATACCCCTTAAGTGCCATCATGGGACTCAAAAAAACTAAATAAAATAAAGATAACATTTTTTCTAGGTGATACAATATTTCCCTACACTGTTGGATGCTCCTGCATCACTCTTTAGCGAATTTGAATCATTTACACAAGACTGTGATTAGATAATCCCTTAAAAAAATTAATTGCTTTGATCCTTGTCATGTGATGGTTGTAGAATCATAGCATGCTCACTATTACATGTTTTAAATTTATTGCAAATCATTTTTATATTACAAGGAGCCCATTCTCATCACCCATCTCGGCTCATCCTTGTCATGCACTTAGTGGGGGCAAGGGGTTAGGTAAGCCTTGTCCTAGTACAACACTTGTCATTGTACCTTTGGCTAGTTGTCTGCCTTCCACATATGATGAACAAAATTGGGATGCAAATGACCTACTATAGGCTGACTTGCATGTGCCTTACTAGTCTTTTATTTTTCTTTCTTTTCATGTTCTTTATGTGATTTCATGTGCATAATGTGATACCCTATATCATTCTGTTTGATATGTCTTTATTATCATTCCTCTATTTGTACCTACATTCTTCTATATGTCATAAACCTTTATCTTTTCTTTTATCTTGTGTTTTCCTTTTGGGGATGATGCAAGGCATCGAGACATTTAATTCTATTTCATGTTGACCCAAAACTTTTTCTTTGTTTTCACTCTCTATGTGTCATTCTTCCAATTCTACGAGTATTTTGGGAATGATTGCATTTTTGTGCTCTATAAGATCATTGTAGCAAAGACATATGTTGACCTTGAATCCATGGATCCCTTATGTTTTTGGGATTTTATTTGGGGGAAACCCCTTTTTCATGATTTCACTTCATTTGGAAACATATATTTGACATAGGGCTTTCCAAATAAGCTCTCATGTCTTGTTTAGCATTTATCATTTTCTACTTTAAAGTAATTTCTCACATGGTGTTTAACAATTTATTTAAAGTGGGGACATACATTGGTATTATCATTTGATATTTTTGACTATAATTCATGTTTCATGGTGTGGTCTTGTTACTTCATGCGATGTGTTTTCTTATTTGTGGTGTCATTGGGTTTGATGTCCTTTGAGATTGTGACCTTTCTGAGAATATGACATTCCTCTTAGTGGTGATGTTACAAACTGCATTCCCTAAGTTTTGAATCTTTTATCCTTAATTTGTCCTCTCTTGGAGATATTAGGCACAATGTTCCGTAAAAAGAGGCCTTTCATGAACTAAGCAAAACCCCTTTGAATATCCTATTTGTATTTTTGTTCATAAGTGCTTAAAATAACACATCTTGCTAGCCTTGTGAAGCTCAAAGTTACACCCTTTTTCATGGACACCAAGAATAACACACCTTGCTTGCCAATAGGGCCATGTTTGTTCATGAGTGTTTAGCACAACGCAGCTTGCTAATCCTTATGAAGATTGAAGTTCATATTGTGTGGTGCCTTATCAAATTTATCAAGAGGTATAACTTTCCTATGGTTAGTTCAATGAGATCCTAATAAGACTCTCTCATTGGCCAATTTCTAGGGGCTCACCTAGTGGACAATGAATTTCACTAGCCCGTGTGAGCATGCATTTGGTTTGCATAGTGGACAACAAGTTTCACTTGTAAATTTTTTTTGACAAACAATGAAGGCTTGATCCACATCGAGTTGGAAAAATAGTCAAGGCTTGATCCACCCCTTTTTCTTTTTCTTTCTTTTAGCCTTTGACATTGTGTGTTTGTGTATCTTGTCTTCTACTACATATCATACATCTTGTGTGTGTTCCTTTGTTCTTATGTTGGTTTTCTATGAGATTTTGATCTTGGGGGCTTGGCCACCTCCTTGATCTTTTTCATCCTATCTCACTAACATTTTTTACACTTGTACCCCCTTTTGGTGCATATTTTTCTACTTTAGTGTTAGTTTTCACTTGTGATCATCCTCTCACTAAAGTGGGGGCTAAATGTAGTGTAGATAAGTGTACTCCTTTACATTTTCACACTTTGTTTGGGCCCTCTTAATTAAAATGGACTTAATTATTCCTTAATAAGCCCTATTTCTACATCTACAAGCCTAATAAATTACATTTTTTGAAAGGGAAACCTAACAATAATTAATTCCAACACATAACACTTTACCTTGAGAAATGTGTGTTCCAAGAATAGGGAACTAAGACCCATTCACCCATGGGCGAATGGGTCTACCCTAGGCCTTTGAACCTAAATTTCAATTATGTTTTTGGTGATATTTTAATGTCTCTAAATTCAAATTTTAATGTCGGCTTGTAATGTTTATTTTTTGAGAAATTAAGGATACATACCAATAAATACAAGGTTATTTTATCAATCAAATCCTCGAATTCTAAAGAATAAATCAAGTGAGAAAAAGTATAGCAAAGTTTATGATCAAGGGCATTCAAGAGAAGATTTATCAATCATTTTTTTCAGCAATCAAGATCTCAAGCATCAAGATCCACATCCATTGAAGCCATTTCATGAAAGATCAAAATCAATATTGCAAAATTCCAAAGGTTTATTCACGGGTTTGGTGAGTTGCAACATTGCATTATTCATTCATCATTCCTTTTCATATTTCATTATTTCAGTTCAAGGTTTGATTACCAAAACAAGGTTTGACCAAGGCAAACCCCCATTGGTACACAGTGTTCTTCCCTTCTCAAATTTGTAGAGAGATTTCTATTTCTGTTAGTTTTGACCTTTAAATTGGTGTTTCAAGTTTGAATTGGCATAATTGAGTTGATTTTCTATTTTTAGTTTTTCTCCCAAAATTTTTGTTTAGGATGAAACCCTCATCCTCAAGCATAAGGAAATCAGTATATTCCCCCATTGAGTTGACTCACTTAAAGGTTGTGAGTCAATTCTTTTTGTGGATCTCATTTTCTAATGAAATAAAGGAATATAAGTCCATATTTGATACCATCCCCCTCATTTGATCAATATCCCAACCTTTTTTTCTTCATTTCATCTAATATTTTCTTTGTGTTTCAATATATCCAATGTGTGCATTGATATTATTAAATACCTCTTCATCATTGGATGCATGAAAGTGGTCAAGTTTTCAATAATGGGAGCATATATATGGTGTATGGTTATGGTTCAAGTATTTAGCCTAAGGGTGTGCCTAATGGGAATATGAGATCTCGGAAGCTTCTTTATAATGCAAGACCAAGTAGTAATGCACAACATTTCGAATATGAAGCAATAAATGAAAAATAAATATTATACCTTAAAGATAGGATGAACAAATTAAAAAGATATCATTTATGAAAATGAAAGAAGTCCTAAAAACTATAGACAAAGCACTAGATGGATTTAGTTTTAACAATATGAACATAAAATAAATGATTCCATAATATACTATAGGTCAAACCTAATAATCGATATTTAAATGAAATCATACCTAAATTAATAAAGTTATTACTAACAAATTGAAAAGAAGATAGAGATGTGTCAATGTATATTGATTTTATTGTTATAATGAATTTGATGGTCAGAACTAGAAATATGATTACGAATCTACGATGAGGTTTTGGAAAATAGGGAATCTATTGATGCAAGAATAAAGCACATTGATCAACCTAGTCTAAGATTATTTTTCTAGCAAGAAAACTGGTCATTTGATTATGGATTTTTTCTAATTTTGATGTAGTACTTTGCACGATTGCCTTTTTTACCTATTGTTTGACATAGGCCTATGCTAAAAATAAAAAGGTGTATTTTTTATCTATAGATAAGTGTTGTCACATGAATTTGTACCCTACTAAAACTAGTTCAAAATTCCAATGACATAATGGGAATGATCTCAAGGTGTGTGACCTTTCTTTTGAGAGAAAACATATAGAGAAGGTCAAATCCTTTCTAAACCTAGATGCAAAGTATTTAACCAACCCAACAAAAATTAACTCTATAAAATAAACCTAATCAAACAAATTGCAAGGGAAAGGAGGAGATCTAAATGTAGGAAATGAAAGGGTGATGCACCATATTTAGATTAATTCATCCCTCTACTCACAAAACACAAGGAATTTCCATAGTATTGTTGAGAAGACTCACACAAGTATCTATTATACTAACTCCTATAGATATGGAGATAAAGAATTTGGAAAATGCTAAGAGGGAATAAGAGATCCACAGATAGTCCCTAAAACAAATTCACACTACATACCCAAAAAGTAGTAAAAATTAATTCAAACATAGAGGTAAGAAGATTTACACACTATGTTAGAAGTGAGAAGAGGTAAAATGTAATTTTCATTGATTCAAAGACATAAGACAACTATAGTTAAAGAAAATGAATAAATTACAAGTCTCTAGTTTAAAATAAAAAAAAATGATTTAAAAAATGAGGTGAACAAATAAACTATATCCCTTAAGGAAGGCATGCAAGATGTCAAAAGGCCATAGGAAACCCTAGTTGCAAACCTAATTGATGTGTTGGAGGGACAAATGTCTTCTACAAATTAGATCTAAACAATCTATATGGGTGAAAGAATGATCTATGGGCCCTACCATATCTGAGGATTAATGATTCATAGGTTTGAGTGTGACAAACAAGAAAAACACCTAAGAAATCCACCATAAATCATGACCTATAGATGAATCTCTAAAAAAAGGATGTCTACAGCGTTGAATAAGAAATGGGTGTTGATATGCCTTGCATAACCACCCAATCTTTTCCCTTGGTCAAAATGGGTCCCCCTTTATTGTTTTTTATCCTTGGTTGATTTTCAAACAAAGTTTGGAGTCTTCATTTTCCAACACTTTGTTTTTCTTTAGTTTATTCTACCGGAAGCGAAACCAGAACTGAATCAGGTTTTGAAACTTCTTTCAAAGCTTGTTCCAATTCCCATCCTGACAATCTTTCTTTTGACCTTTTTGTTTTGTCTTTGTTGGAGCCAGGGCCAGGGTGGAAGTTAAGTCATAGTTTATTCAAAGTTTCAAAATCAACTCCCAATTCGCCTCTGCTTTTGGGTCTTTCATTTTAAATTAGGATTTGTATGTTAAGTTTTCTTTTTTCGGTCTTTTTGTTTTTTTTATGTTTTTTTTCATTTTATTCTTTGTTGGCAGAACTGGACCCAGAATGGGAACCAAGTTGCAAAGTTAAACAAAGTTTCCGAAATATTTTTTCTGATTCTGCTCCCGCCGTTTCTTGGTCCTTGAATTTTATTGAAGTCGCATAGCAATAATGTGCCAGTTCTTTCTACAGTTCCGACTCCACTCTACTGCATTTATTGCATTAATGACAAGTGCCATGCATGCATGAAACTCCGGGTTTTACCTTAATTATGGATTAACGCATAGTTATTACCACTATTGTTAAGAGATTGAAGAGTGAACCAGAGTTGCAATGAAGCTTTTGTGTGAGTGAATCGATTGATAGAGAGACAGTTGTGTGTAGATTTCTTCAGGAGGTTAGCCTATTTATTTGCGTTCGAGGTAGGGTTTTCTATTCTCGTTCTTCTTTTTATTTGTGTGTTTTCCATTTCTATTCGCTTTGGATTGTTTTCCTTTAGGCAAGTTCATGATTCTCAGTAAGTTCGCGAGTTTCGTTTCTTTGTTTGTTTGGAATTATTTTCTTCATTTTTTTGCTTTTGTATCTGGTTTCTTTGTTTTCAACACAGTCATTTTCACATTTTAGTCATGACTGACTCATGGTGCCCTAGAATTTAAAATGCGTAGGTTAATTACGGTTCCACAGTGAGTAGAGTTTGTTAAATTCTTGTTTTTTCTTAGGAATCTTGTTTTGCATTTAGTCTGGTTAATTTAGAAGGGTTAAATTTGTGCCCTAGTTATTATATATCGAGGGTTTTTAGTTTAGGGTTTTGACGCATTTTTGTGTTTGTGTTTTTAAATATGATGCCCTAAAAGGTATAGTCACCTCTCGGTCATATGGGGATGGTGTTATTAGGTTATATTTAATCCCCTTTTCATTTTGATATAACCTAGCCCTTAAATCATGAAGTTATCTATCAAACTGTTAAAAAAAGGAAAAAAACGCTTATGATGTCATGGTTATTTTAGGTGAAAGCAGGATCGGAATCAATCTAGACTTTGAACCATGTTTTCCAATAAGTATCAATTCCATTTCCATCTCATCTCCAACTCCGCTTATAGTGAGAAGCCTTCTTTCAAAATAACGATAACCTGAGCGGAAGCGGAAGCGGAACCGAAACTAAATATGAAATTAAAAAATCTAAAGAAAACCAAATCAGTTTCAATTCTAGTTTTGGTTCTGATTACCATGTCAGTTCCGACTTCAATCCCACTTGTTATTATTGAAATCTCAATAAGGGTTTTGGCTCTGAGCCCAGCAGTGTTTTAAAGCAGACTGTTTAGAATGTTTTTTATGTTTAGTTCCACCTTCGATATATATATATATATAAAGGGTAAGGTTTTAAATCATTTTTTGTGATGTTTATTCAAGTATCTAATTAGGGGTTTTGTTGTAGGAAAGCTAAAGGATGTCAGGAGTATCAGGAAAAGCCTCCTAAAGGAATTGGCCTGCAAAAGCATCGAAGGAAGCAACTAAGCCCAAGAAGATAAAGCCGGAGCATCTACCTTATAATTTGAGGTATAACCATAGGGGTCATGTTGTCACTACAAGCAAAGTGGAATCAGATTGATCTGATATAACTAACACCAATCTTGGCTCATACAATTTTGGGGAGTTGTATTCAGAAACATTCATAGAAGATATAACAGGGAGAACTCAAAGAATAGTTGAGTCTGGATTGGCTCATATCACCTTATTTCCTCTATCTATTCAATTCCCAGAGTAAATTCTAACTGCAACAGGGGCTTACAATCCAGCCACTAGGTAGTGTATGGATTTGCAGGACAATGTTATTATTGATTTAACTCCTCAAATGTTTCAATACATGTTTAGTGTCCCGGATCCAAACAACTTGGTACAGTTAAAGGAGGCAAAAGCTTTAGAGAAATATAGCAAATACAAGGAGGCCAACAAAGCTCACTTGAACAAAAAGTGGTTGAGAATAGAGAATAAGTCTCTGACCAAACTCCATGATCAACCAAAGAGGACATAATTTTATAAAGAAGTATCAGACTTGATCATGATGTTGTCTAGAGTCTTTGGGAAGAGGGATACATTTCACTTCAAGGAATGGATTTTTCCCTTCATTCAGACCATCTTTAATGGAAAACAATAGTCTGATTGGCCAAAGGTTGTCTCTGATGCTATTCATGACCAGTTAACAAGGATAAGAGAAACCAAATTCTTGTTTATGACTTCCTATGTTGTTTATGCAGCAGCAAGAGGAGGCATCTTTCCAGGATTGAATAGAGTGGGTATATTGGGAGAAGTTGATGGATAGAGGAAAGTATGGGATCATTATGATTAACTATCTCTACAAATGTTTAAAACACAATTTAGAAGGGTTAATGATGCATTCTTATATGCAATCATTAACTAGCTTAATGGGGATCCAGGATATAGATTGAGCCAAGCAGCTATGGCCTTTATCACGGAATGGGGATGTTGGTATATCCAATACCCCAAGTTAACTTATTTCAGACTAGCTAGATTTGAAGGGCATCCCCACTTACTCCCAAGATGTTGTAGCAATAGGATGGTTCTAATGGAGTTTGTATATCAAGCTTTAGGGTTTTATGTCGGGTTTGGATTGAAGCACAAAACAGGATGTCATAAGTTCCCCATGCAATTGGGTGAGTACAGCTATCAACATCTGGTGGGAGCTAAGGTAGTGTGTAGTGAGTTGATACATTTGAAACTAGGTTTGTACATAGCTTGAAAGTAATTTCACCCAAGGAAGAAAATGAATGCCTTGCTGCCTTCAATTTTTTATAAACGTTTCAAATTGTTGGAATATTTCTGGAGTGACCTTCAAGATGAGTATGACCTCAGGAAGAAAAATTATGAGAGGTTACCCGTTGCACTCATGGTAGAATTCGGGATCAAAGATGATATCCCTGACACATTAGTAGATAATGGAGTAGTGTTAGATCCATCATATCAGGCATTAAATATTGGCACCAAAGTTTGGATCTGGTGGACTTCGATGGTGAGGAGACCGTTGACATAAAGCAAATAGGGAGGCCAGTTTTGGATAGAAGTATTCATTGGGCTGTCCTAAGAGCCAAAAATCCTCAGGAATTGGCTCCTAAGAAGGGGAAGGGATACAAAATAATCAAGAGGAAATTTCCTTCCAAGGAGCCTTTGGAGTTCTTCCCTCCTGACATTGATGAGATTGAGCTTGAAGTAACAGCTCAAGATGAACCAGAGGCGTAGGAGGAGGAGGCCCAAAAAGGACCTATTGCTTCAACACTTGCATTAGGTGAGTCCTCTACTCAAGTCCCACTTACAAAGCAGAAGAAGGAAGAAGTGCAAAGAGGGACCCTTCATGATATTGTTGAATCCATGAAGGGAAAAGGAGAAGAGGTGGAGATTCATGATGTTGGAATGGACTCTGATGAGACTCTGTCAGAGAAGGATGCACAAGAAAATATGCCTCTAGAGGAGGACACTGAACATGTACTGATTGAGGAAGATCAATGGGCCCTATTTGAAGAGGCAAAGAAAGCCTCAGATGCTCAAGCACATGCAGAGGCCATAGACAAGCAAAAGGCAATTGATGCTAAGGCACAAGTTGATACCTTACTCCAGCAACAACAAGTAGAAGCCAAATGAAGAGCTGATGAAATAGAAAAGAAACAAAGACAAAAGGAGCAGGATCTTAGGATCAAATAGGAAAATGATAAGCTAGATTTAATACATTAAATTCATGATTTGGAGGAAGAAAAGGCAAAGCAGCGAAGAGAAAGAGAAGTGCTTGTGGCTAAGTTGAAATTTGCTAAAGAGGCCTATAAAGAGAAAGAGGAATCAGAACAAGTGCAAAAGGAAAAGGATGTCGAGGAGTTGGTCAAGCAGAAACAAAAGGAAAAGGAAGATACAGAAAGACTTAAGGCATTATAAGAAGAGAGAAACCGGGAACTGCAAAAGAAGAGATTAGAAAAGAAAAGTTGTGAAGGGAAGAAGAAGAGAAGAGGATACAAGAACAGAAGGATAGGGAGGAAGCTGAAAAGCTTTCTCAGAAAAATGTGGAGCAAGAACAACAAGAGAAATAAGGGGTTGTTTCTCAACCTCAGGTAAATGTGCAACCACCCTCTACTACTACTGTTGCTTCTTCTTCAACTATAATGACCACTACTCCAGGTGCTCCCACTTGGTTAAAATTGGATCTTCAGAAGAGATCAGTGACACCTTCATAGCCTTTCAATTGGGATGACATGATGAAGGAAATTGAAAAGGAAAGGCCCAAGAAGAAGGCCAAGATCCTACATTGCACAAGACTCACCGATAGGGGAGAAATTATTGTTGAATGTGCCATACGAATGATGGACAAGGATGTAGGAGACATGCAATTGGCTGATTACCAATTGGGTACTATTAATTTGGGGAGATCCACCAGAGATCAACAGATGAATTTAATAGATGTGGTAGCTTCATCCACTAAATCCAGAATGATGAAAGACAAGTAGAGAAAGGATGAGCTTAAGGCTCGGTTAGATCAATTGCATTCTTTCTTGAAAAGTGTTTCTACTCCGAGGTCACAACAAATTTGCACCCTTAAAACACCAGTTTTGCTTATTAAGAAAGAGGTGGATGATTTGGTATAGGTAAGGAGTAAGGCAAAGATGTTGGATAGGTGGACTGATAAGATAAATCAAGAAATAACTAAAGTATTGGACAACGGTTTTGGGGTTCACAAAATGATAGAGGAGAGAATAGAGGAAATGAACTAGTATTTCAAAGTATTGGGAGAACATGAGGAGGAATACAGAGGATACAGTCAGAAGTTGAAAGAGGTTAGCAAATTGTCAAATTCCACTCTTTTGGAACATTCAATACTCGAAGAGGACAATAAATATTTCTTGTCAGAGACTTCCAACATACTTTGATTTAGGTCTGATTTTCTATACAAGCATAAAAGTGAGGTTCAAGATTTTGTTAAATATCTGAATGAACAATTTGAGGAGTTGGAAGCAGTTATTGTTGTCATAGTGAATCTTAATATACCAGTAAAGGAGGGCTTTCCTTTGAACCAAATAAAGGAAAAATGGGATGATAGGTTTAAAGAGGTCATTCAAAAAGGAGATGATGGTGAAGATCTGCTGCTAGATCGATAAATGGATATTAAAGAAGAGATAAGGGCAGCTAAGAGGGAGTTGACCAAGCTAAAGGACATGAGAGGATTTGTTGTTGTGGAGCTAGAATGGATCAAGTTTGAAGACAGTTGGGTTGATGGACCGGATTTGGAGGTGCTTCAACAAGTCTTCTCTAGTTATGACGAATACATTGCAGAGCGGGATTTGCATGCATAATTGATAACCTCATGCATGCATGGTTTTGTTTACATGCACAACTGGCAATTTGTGAGACTTCAAATTTTTGTATATCTATAAATACCCTTGGGGTATCATATTGTAAGGGTCAGCTGATGAGAATAAGATTAGCCACCTGATAGTAGGAGATATAATTTTTCATAGTTTTACAGAGATACATTGTTACTTTATTTACAGTTGAATATAATTACAGGGTTATTTATGCAATATGGAGTTGGAATTGAGTTTTGTTGGATAAGGTTGATGAATTATAATCTATTCGTATGCCAGTGATTGTGCTGAAGCATAAGAGTTTCTTTTGTGATGAAAATCCTTAGAAGAAACCAGATTTAAGGATTATTTCATTAAATTATCTGTGAATTGAATTTATTGAAGTCTGTCGATCTATGGTCTTGGCAACGAATGAGTGTGTTCTTTTTTCTTTTGAAATATTTTGTGTGATTGTGATGTTAAAATAAGCACCTTAGATGCATGCAATAGTATGGACTATTCTGTAAATTGTATCGTGCTATGGTTTTCTCAATCTGTTGGAGGAACATTCATTCTTGAAGATATATGTTTGGATATTAGATAAGTTTTTATTCATGTTTACTGATGTATGCCCTGATCAATATTTTTCTTTTATTTAAAAACCCTTTTTTTTCATTAAAGACAGTTCAATGAATAAGTCATTGCTTGCATTCCTTATTACTAGCAAAGGCCCCTTGAATATTACAGTTGCATGGACCGATTGAGTGACACCAGACAGTTGAGAACCAACTACCAGGA
Organism: Sequoiadendron giganteum; assembly: GCA_007115665.2. Lineage (NCBI taxonomy): Eukaryota > Viridiplantae > Streptophyta > Pinopsida > Cupressales > Cupressaceae > Sequoiadendron > Sequoiadendron giganteum. The sequence continues at coordinate 455,319,404 of CM021102.1, forward strand.
CCTTGGGATTTAGGCTACTGTATGTTGTCTTTCTTTTTCAGGAGAAATAGAGTAGAAATATTCTTTTTAATGTTGTTTGTGTTATTTTCACCATCAACAGTTCTGGCGCTAGAAGGAGGGCCTGAAGGAACAAGCTGGCTCGCATTTTGTCTTTCTCACCGAAGAAATACAAGAGGATTCTCAGATCCTCTACTAATCCTGAACCATTAGAAGAACTTCAAACCCCGGTCACACCTAGACCCCATGCTCATAGAAGATTGATAGCTACATTTCCACCATCGCTTACTCCACCTGGATTTCAACCAAATCCACCTACACCACCACTAGTTCAACCTACATCACCCCCGTTGGTTAGGCCAGTATCACCACTAATTTGGCCTATAACACCACCTGCTCAACCAATCCTACCCATGGCTTATTTTGTGAATAACCCCTATCCATTAGGGACTATTCTAGGAGGAATCCATGATTTACCGAAGAACCCAAAAAAGTTTTGTCCCAAGTACATACATGGCTAATCAAGAAGTGTTGAGGAGAATATACAAGCATTCAAATATGCTTGTACACGTGCTCAATTTTCTCATTAGGATGTCGTATGTATATTTTTTCCTTATTGTTTGGTGGATATGGCATATAATTGGTACTTAAATCTGCCCCGAGGATCCATTCTGGGTTGGACAGATTTAGAAAATGCATTCATTAATCAATTTCGGGTTTATGTGGACCCTGCCATCTTGTATCACCAATTTTCCACTATAAGAAAGGAACATCATGAGCCACTACCTCTATTCAATACTAGATTCCAAAGGATGTTTCGTAGGTTGCAAGACCCTTACTTAGTAGCTGAGAATATTGCCATTTAGGCATATTTAAAAGTTGTTGATCCCTTGATTGGCTTATTCTTACAAAGAACTTATCAGGCCAATGAGATTGACTCCCTATCTAAGGTTTATCATTTAGCTATCAAATTGCAACAATAGATAAGTCTGCAATCAGGAGGTTTAGGAGTAGCTCTCCCTCCCATGAATTATCAGATGCCTAACCCACCATTGTACAACACTGTCCCAGGGATGTCTTACTCCCAATACGGACCTATGTCTGAGTTACAAGCTCCAGCTGCCATGCCCTTTTTCGGCAATGGCATGAAAGATTCTTCCCAACAACCTCAAAATCAACAACAACAACAACAGGTGGGAGGATCAACCCATGTTCATTCCCCAGCCATAGTGCAGAATGTGCAAAATGAACAAACTGTTCAACTGACTAGTGAGCTAGAAACTCTTAAGAAGACTCTATCTCAAATGTCTAATGACATGGCACAGCTTAGGAAAAACCCTCCCCATAACCAAAATTAGAATTATCAGAATCAGGGAGGTTACAACAATCAGGGAAATTACTCCAATCAGAATGGGAATTAGAACACCAACTGGAATTTCCAAAATTAGAATTCCTCTAAACAAAATTACCAAAATCAGAATAGAGGATATAACCAGAGGTTCAACAACAACAATAGGCAATGGAATACTGGACCTAAAAATGGGGGAGTTCCCCATAATTATCAGTCGGGTGAGGAGAGACCACATACTGCTAATGTAGCTGACCTTAATTTCATGACTAATTGGTGTAGGCTACATGATACTGTAGCACATTCTGAGGTTAATTGCCCAAAAATGGAGAAAATGGTAAAGATTGCACAAGCTAATGCCCATCCTCCAGTAGGAAATTCCAATCAACACAATGGGCTAGTAAGTACTGCTCTGACTTATGAGACTATTGAAGAGAAATACCAATTTCCCATGCAGGGAGACAATGGGCCAAAGGAGGATGTGTATGATGCCCAAGCCTTTTAGTCTAAAGGTGGTCATTTTTTGAGAAATAAGAATAAGGGCCCATTCACTACATCTGCACCTCCAAACAATATGGTCCCACCTAACCAGAATGTAGATAATAATTCACCACCACCAAAGGGACCTTTTGATTCTCAGAATAGAGGTAATCCACCTCCTTTTCCTAAATATCAAGTGAGGAATGATTCAGAATTTGATTTTATTGTAGAACTACAGAGACAGAATACATCATTATCATTCTTTGACATCATGAAGTGGTTCCCAACTCAATGTTAAGTGGTATTGAAGGCCCTGGAGGAGGCAGACTGCTTAAAAGGAAAAGGTAAAGTGACTCATGTGAAGGAGACAAATGCAACTATCTATAAAGGTAAGACCAGTACCCCGCCTTTTCTTTTATGTTTAAGAATTTTTGGAAAGAATTTGCATAACTATTTATTGGACTTTGGAGCATCGGGAAATTTTATGCCCTTTTCAATATGTAAGAAGTTAAGATTAAGTCCTATCCTGACCAATAAGAAAGTGATTCAATTAGACAAAACTGAGGTTAATGTTGTAGGAGAACTAAAGAACATGCATGTATAGGTTGGATCAGATCTAAGGATCCAGACCTACATATATATCCAAGTAGCTAACATCCCAGAAACATATGGCATGCTCCTAAGTCAGGAGCTGACGAAGAGTATAGGGGGATATTTGTCCTTAGATTTCTCCCACATGTGGCTACCCTAGAAAGGGGTTGCAACACAGATAAGGATTGAAAGTGAGCCAATACTCAAGCATATGATCACAAAATATGATACTTCAAATGAAGTAGCATATTTTGAGACTGAAATAGGAGTTTACAAACAAGAGGAAGTCCTTACTTTCTCTGTACTTAATCCTGGGGATACATTGCTCCTAGAACATAGTGACCCAATGATCTGCATCAACCAGCAGGTTCTAATACAAAAATTGCATCAAGATAAGTTGGTTTTTGGACAAGAAACTGATTTGAGTAGTTTGTTACTTCCTAATTGGTGTAGGATTCATTATCATAATCATTCGGAGTTAACATGCCAATCATGCCTAGATATCTTAAGTCATGTAGATCATCCTTAGCAAATATGTCAAGAGAAACCCCAAACCCCTATCAATGAGTTTTCTTTTCAGGTCAAGGATGCTACCATTCTTACTAGGACTAGCCTTTCTCAAGAGGAAGGTTCCTCACCCGTAGAGTAGACTCAAATTCTGAGCTCTAAAATTCAAGAAGAGGTTGAGGTGTCTCAATTCCCATTCAATGCACCTGCCCTGGATACTTTTCCAATGCCCAAGGCATTGATGAAAGATGAGTTAGATTGCAATTTAACCCAAGAAGTTGTTTAGGAATTGATTTCTAAACAAGTTGAAAACATAGAAAAATATTCAAGTGAGCTTTGTCCCAATTCAATTTCTGATGACCATAAAAAGTCTGAGCCACCACATATCTCAAGTAAGTCATCCCTTATTGTCCCTAAGAAGAAAGAACTCCCAGCCAAAGACCAATTGTGGACTCTTAAATTTGATGGTTCTAAATCTAAAGCAGGAAGTGGAGCATGGATTGAACTAACCAACCCGAAAAAAAAAACTTACTTTGCATCTTACAGATTGCAGTTTAGCCACATAAACAATGTGGCTGAGTATGAAGCACTTGCTCTAGGCCTTATGTTTTCTCATAAAAAGAAGGTTATTGCTCTCACAGTTATGGGGGATTCTGAGGTGATTGTAAAATAGGTACGTAGCCAATATAAATGTCATAACAAAAGACTGGTTGCATAAAGAAATAGGGTTTGGAATTTGATTGAAGACTTTGATGCTTTTGGGATTAGTCTGATCCCTAGAGAAGCTAGTCAAATTGCAGATGCACTTGTTGTTGCTGCTAGCACATTGGAACCCATGCAAGATTCTGATCTAAAGAGATTTTCAGTTGAACTAATATCAATCCCAGCAGTCCTTGATAATGTCCAAAATTTTTAGGTATTTGATGATGATTGGCATATATTGGTCTTTTCGGAAAGTTCTGATGTTTTTCAAGGGCAGATAATAGATGAATCTAAAAGAGATCAGGGGGATTTGGATCCTAAGAAAGAGAGTCCAGAAGGGATATTGGATATGAAAAGTAATAGTATTCCAAAAGGGATGGTAGCTTTGGAAAGAATATTTGATTCTGACCCACGAGCTCATCAAAGGGTGCCTACAGAGAGTGATGGATGGAAGTATGAATCTGTTAATTTGACTCACTCAAGCCCTAAAAGGAATTTCCTCATAGGAATGACTTGTCCTCAAGAAATTACAGACAAGATAGTCAAATTTTTGGAGCAGAACATTGAATCTATTGCTTGGAGTTATGATGACTTGAAAACCTTTGACACTTCGGTAATCACACATACCATACCTCTCAAGCCAGAAGCCAAGCCCTTTCGTTAGAAAAAATGCTCAGTCAATGCTTTAATTGAGCCCTTGATCCAGAAAGAAGTGCAAAAGCTCATGTCTGCAAGGATAATCTTTCCTGTTAGACATTCTACCTGGGTGGAAAATCTAGTTCTTGTACACAAAAAGAATGGTGATATTATATTATGTGTTGATTTCAGGAATCTAAAAAAAGCCTCTAAGAAAGATAATTATCCATTGCCCTCTCTGGATGAAGTACTACAAAAGGTAAATGGATCTCAGATGATGTCCTTCTTGGATGGTTATTCTAGGTATAATCAGGTTCTTATCAGTCATGAGGATAGAATGAAAACAACTTTCACCACCAAATGGGGCACACTTGCCTATTGGAGGATGTCATTTGGTCTTATCAATGTTGGAGCAACCTTTCAAAGGGAAATGGGCGTAGCTTTAAAATATTTGATAGGAAAGTGTATTATTATTTATGTAGATGATTTAACCACCGTCTCCAGGAATAGAGAAGACCATGTTGTTGATCTGGAAAAAGTTCTTAAGAAATGTATAAGTTATGGTGTCTCTCTTAATCCAAAGAAGTGTGTGTTTGGAGTATCTGAAGGGAAACTCTTGGGTCACATCATATCAAAAGAAGGGATATCCATAGACCCTAATCGAGTGGAGGCCATCTTGAAATTGACAAGGCTAGGTAGGAAGAAAGAAATGAGATCCTTTTTTGGTAGGATCAATTTTGTTAGAAAGTTTATAATAGGGTTTGCAGTGATTGTCAAACCTCTAAATGAAATGATGAAGAAAGATGTGAAGATTGAAAGGAGTGAAGAGGCTAAATTTGCTTTCTCATAGATCAAACATTCTATATCTGAGGCACCTTTTTTGACAAGCCCAAATTATTTAAAACCTTTTTATATCTATTCATTTGCATCTGACCATTCATGTGCAGCGGTGTTAACACAACGAAGAGGAGAGGGAGAAGAAAGACCTATTGCCTTTATGAGCTCTCTATTTAAGAATGTAGAAGTAAGATACTCACCACTGGAAAAACAAGCCTTTGCATTAGTACAAGTGGTAAAGAAGTTCATACATTACATTCTCTAAAGTCAAGTAATGGCTATAGTTCTAGATCCAGTTGTGAAGTCTCTTCTGATGCAAAGTGAATTAGGAGAACAAAGAGGGAAGTGGATGGCAATCCTACAAGAATTTGACTTAGAGATTCATCCAATGAAGCTTGTTCGAGGGAAAGGTTTATCAAAAGAATGGTTGAGGTGGACAAAAATATCACTTGTCAACAGTACACCGTCCAGTCATTTACTAAGGATCCCTGGTACATAGATTTTATTTTCTTCCTCCTTAATAATAGATGTCCAGAGGGAATGAATGCTAGTCAAAGGAGAGCATTAAGGATGAAGAGTGCTCACTACATGCTTAAAGGGGGATCCATCTATAGAAAGAATTTTCAAGGGATCTACTTGTGCTGTTTAGATCAGCAAGAGGCCAAGCATGCTATTTCTGAGTTCCATGGAAGACATGGAATAGGGCATGGATATGCAGATGGTTTGGCCCATCAGATTCTTAGATCAAGCTATTATTGGCCTTATGTATTTCGGGATGCACACCAACATGTTAGAACTTTTCATGTATGCCAAACTTCAGCACCCATGGAAAGGAATCCTGCAATGCCTTTGCAACCAGTGTATGAGGTAAGGATGTTTGCTCAATGGGCCTTGGATTTTGTAGGTGTTATTAATCCCAATTCTTCTGCAGGACATAAATTCATCTTGACTGCAACTAACTACTATACATGCTGGACTGAGGCCCAGCCCTACAAAAATAGCACCACAGAGGTGGTCATCAAGTTTTTGACTGAGAACATCACAACCAAGTTTGGAGTTCCATTTGCTCTAGTATGTGATAATGGCCCTACTTTTTCTTCTACTGAATTCATTCAATGGGCATATGAACATAAAATTATTTTGAAGTATTCATCTAATTACTACCCTCAGGGAAATGGAGTGGCTGAGTCCACTAATAAAAACTTGTTGGAAGTGATAAGAAAATTGCTAGAAAATAATCCTAGAGATTGGCACACCCAATTGAGATTTTCCTTATGGGTAGATCAAACCCGAATCAAAGCAGCCCTAGGAAAATCACCTTTTAAGTTAGTCTATGGCCAAGACCCAATCTTCCCAATCCATTTACAGATACTTGTTCTTAAGTTCATGCAGGAATTTTATACTAAGGATGATAGGATTGAGGTTAGATTACTTAATTTTCTTAACAAGGAAGAGAAAAGAGATGCTGCTTTGCAGAAATTCTCTAAGCATCATGCTGTCATCAAACATTGGTTTGAAAAAAGAGCCAAGATAAAAGATTTTAGGATATCATATCTTGTGTTATTATGGGATAAAGCCAGAGAAAAGAAAGGAGATCACCAGAAGTTTGATAGACTCTGGTTAGGTCTGTATCAAGTGGCTGAGATACTAGGGAAGAATGCTTTCCATTTAAGTACCTTAATAGGAGAGCTTGTTCCATTACCAGTTAATGGTCAATTTCTCAAGCACTATTTTGGTGCATAGAAGGACTGATGTTTTAAAGAAAATGTATTATACTATATCATATGTAATTAAGTTTTTGTTTTTAGTTTTTGTTTGTTTGTTCTCTTTCTATGTTTTTGTTTGTTTTATTTTGTCTTGTTTCATTGGGGATCCTCATTTTGTTCATCTCAAGACAAGGGGTTGTTATTCAAAGTATGCTATTGGTACTAGGAGAGAAGTGGGTTTAGGTATTTTCATCATCACCATTGAAAAGGATTTCATTCTAAAACTTATGTTTATGATCATTCTAATCTGGGTTTGAAAGGTTATTAAGAATAGAAGATACATTGTGAATATCTCATGAATTAGGATAAAAAATTTGTCACCAAATTAGAAAAACATCTTCCTAAGTAAATGCCTATCTATTTAGGATGGTTCTACTTTTGATTCAAGTGAAAAAACTGATTCCAAGACTATTATGAAATCCATTGTAGCTCTCAACCCATATTTCAGATCCATTGTGTCTGAGTATTGAGGAAGGTGCGTAAAATATTTCCACAAGTAAATCTTGAGTAAAAAATGATAATGAAAAGAAAGAAAGAAAAGGAAAACTCAATATTAAATGGGTAATCAAGTATCTCTATCGGGGCTATTGATGCCTGGATGGTAGTAGATCAATGCTTTGAGAGAACTAGAGGTATCTCCATCGGGGCTATGGATGCCTGTTTGGCAGTGGAGCAATACCCAAAATTTTATTGCACGATAGTTAAAGGACTCAACCTATGTAGCTTGAATCTTAGGTATAGTTGTTCAGGAACAAAGAAAGTATCTATAAATAATAATGCACAATATATGCACACACTCAGATTTAGAAAATACTAATGAGCACATACATCTGAGATTCCAGCTCAACCTTATTCTAGATATATCTAATCTTATTCAAGTTAGCATGCTTCATAAATCAAGTAGTTTTAGAGTGACTGAAATTTTCTTTGGGTATCTTGAAAATGGGTAAACCATTTTCCCAGCCAAGTTTCCATTTGTTATGCCTTGCATAACCACCCCATCTTTTGCCTTGGTCAAAATGGGTCCCCCTTTATTGTTTTTTATCCTCGGTTGATTTTCAAACAAAGTTTGGAGTCTTTCTTTTCCAATACTTTGTTTTTCTTTGGTTTATTTTGCTGGAAGCGAAACCGGAATTGAATCAGGTTTTGAAAGTTCTTTCAAAGCTCATTCTGATTCACATCCCAACAGTCTTTCTTTTGACCTTTTTGTTTTGTCTTTGTTTGAGCCGAGGTCGGGGTGGAAGTTAAGTCATAATTTATTCAAAGTTTCAAAATCAACTCCCGTTCTGCCTCTGCCTCCACTTTTGGGTCTTTCGTTTTAAATTAGGATTTGTATGTTAAGTTTTATTTTTTCGGTCTTTTTGTTTTTTTTATGTTTGGTTTCATTTTATTCTTTGTTGGCAGAACCGGACCCGGAATGGGAACCAAGTTGGAAAGTTAAACAAACTTTCTGAAATAGCTTTTCCGATTCCGCTCCTGTCGTTTCTTGGTCGTTGACTTTTACTGAAGTCGCACAACAATAATGTGCCAATTGTTTCTACAGTTCTGACTCCACTGTACTACATTTATTGCATTAATGATAGGAGCCATGGATGCGTGAAACTCCGGGTTTTACCTTAATTAGGGATTAATGCATAGTTATTACCACTATTGTTAAGAGATTGAAGAGTGAACTAGAGTTGCAGTGAAGCTTTTGTGCGAGTGAATCAATTGATAGAGAGATAGTTGCGCATAGATTGCTTCAGGAGGTTAGCCTATTTGTTTTCGTTCGAGGTAGGGTTTTCTATTCGCTTTGGATTGTTTTGCTTCGGGCAAGTTCGTGATTCTCAGTAAGTTCGCCTATTTTGTTTCTTTGTTTGTTTGGATTTCTTGTCTTTGTTTTTTTGCTTTTGTATCTGGTTTCTTTGTTTTCAACATGGTAGTTTTCACATTTTAGTCGTGATCGAATCGTGGTGCCCTAGTTTTTAAAATGCGTAGGTTAATTACGATTCCACAGTGAGTAGGGTTTGTTAAATTCTTGTTTTTGCTTAGGAATCTTGTTTTGCATTTAGTCTGGTTAATTTAAAAGGGTTAAATTTGTGCCCTAGTTATTATATATCAAGGGTTTTTAGTTTAGGGTTTTGATGCATTTCTGTGTTTGTGTTTTTAAATATGATGCCCTAAAAGGTACAGTCACGTGTCGATCATATGGGGATGGTCTTATTAGGCTATATTTAAGCCCCTTTTCATTTTGATATGACCTAGCCCTTAAATCATGAATTATCTATCAAACTGTTAAAAAAAGGAAAAAAAAACGCTTATGATGTCATGGTTATTTTAGGTGGAAGTGGGATCAGAATCAATCTAGACTTTGAACCATGTTTTCCAATAAGTATCGATTCCATTTCCATCCCATCTCTGACTCCGCTTATAGTGAGAAGCCTTATTTCAAAATAATGATAACCTAGGCAGAAGTGGAAGCAGAACTGAAACTGAATATGAAATTAGAAAATATAAAGGAAACCAAATCAGTTTCCATTTCGGTTCCGGTTCCGATTACCATGCCTGTTCCGACTCCGATCCCGCTTGTTATTATTGAAATCTCAATAATGGTTTTGGCTCTGAGCCTGACATTGTTTTAAAGGAGACTTTGGAATTTTTTTTTATGTTTGGTTCCGCCTCCGATATATATATAAAGGGTAAGGTTTTAAAGCATATTTTGTGATGTTTATTCAAGGATCTAATTAGGGGTTTTGTTGCAGGAAAGCTAAAGGATGTCAAGAGTATCAGGAGAAGCCTCCCAAAGGAATCACCCTGCAGAAACATCGAAGGCAGCAACTAAGCCCAAGAAGATAAAGACGGAGCATCTACCTTATACTTTGAGGTATAACCATAGGGGTCCTGTTGTCACTACAAGCAAATTCAAATCGGATTGGTCTGATATGACTGACACCAATCTGGGTTCATGCAATTTTTTGGAGTTGTATTCAAAAACATTCGTAGAAGATATAACAGGGAGAACTCAAAGAATAGTTGAGTCTGGCTTGGCTCATATCACCTTATTTCCTCTATCAATCCAGTGCCTAGAGTTGATTCTAACAGTAGCAGGGGCTTACAATCCAGCCACTAGGCAGTGTATGGATTCGTAGGACAATGTTATTATTGATTTAACTCCTCAAATGTTTCAACAGATGTTTAGTGTCCCGGATCCAAAGAACTTGGTACAATTAAAGGAGGCAGAAGCTTTAGAGAAATATAGAAAATACAAGGAGGCCAACAAAGCTCACTTGAACAAAAAGAGGTTGAGAACAGAGAAGAAGTCTCTGACCAAACTCCATGATCAACCAAAGAGGACAAAATTCTACAAAGAAGTATCAAACTTGATCATGATGTTGTCTAGAGTCTTTGGGAAGAGGGATGCATTTCACTTCAAGGAATGGATGTTTCCCTTCATTCAAACCATTTTTAATGGAAAACAACAATTTGATTGGCCAATGGTTGTCTCTGATGCTATTCATGACTAGTTAACAAGGATAAGAGAAACCAAATTCTTCTTTATGACTTCTTATGTTGTTTATGCAGTAGCTAGAGGAGGCATCTTTCCAGGATTGAATAGAGTGGGTATATTGGGAGAAGCTAATGGATAGAGGAAAGTATGGGATCATTATGATCAGCTATCTGTACAGATGTCTGAAACACAATTTAGAAGGGTTAATGATGCATTCTTATATGTAATCATTAACTAGCTCAATGGGGATGCAAGATATAGATTGAGGCAAGAAGCTATGGTCTTTATCACAGAATGGGGATGTTGGTATATCCAATACCCCAAATTAACTTATTTCAGACTGGCTGGATTTGAAGGGCATCCCCACTTGCTCCCAAGGTGTTGTGGCAATAGGATGGTTCTAATGGAGTTTGTATATCAAGCTCTAGGGGTTAATGCTCGGTTTGGATTGAAGCACAAAACATCATGTCATAAGTTCCCCATGCAATTGGGTGAATACAGCTGTCAACATCTGGTGGGAGCTAAGGTAGTGTGTAGTGAGTTGATACATTTGAAACTAGGTTTGTACATAGCTCGGAAGTACTTTGACCCAAGGAAGAAAATGAATGCCTTGTTGCCTTCTATTTTTTATAAACATTTCAACTTGTTGGAAGATTTTTGGAGTGACCTTCAAGATGAGTATGACCTCAGGAAGAAAAATTATGAGAGATTCCTGTTGCACTCATGGTAGAATTCAGGATCAAAGATGATATCCCTGACACATTAGTAGATGATGGAGTAGTGTTAGATCCATCATATGAGGCATTAAATATTGGCACCAAAAGTTTGAATTTGGTGGATTGGGATGGTGAGGAGACCATTGACATAAAGCAAATAGGGAGGCCAGTTTTGGATAGAAGTATTCATTGGGCTGTCCTAAGAACCAAAAATCCTCAGGAACTAGCTCCTAAGAAGGGGAAGGGATACAAAAGAATCAAGAGGAAATTGACTTCCAAGGAGCCTTTGGAGTTCTTCCCTCTCAACATTGAAGAGATTGAGCTTGAAGCAACAACTCAAGATGAACCAGAGGCGCAGGAGGAGGAGGCCCAAAAAGGACATGTTGCTTCAACACCTGCTTTAGGTGAGTCCTCTACTCAAGTCCCACTTACAAAGCAACAAAGTGAAGAAGTGCAAAGAGGGACCCTTCATGATATTGCTAAATCCATGAAGGGAAAAGGAGAAGAGGTGGAGATTCATGATGTTGGAATGGACTCTGATGAGACTTTGTCAGAGAAGGATGCACAAGAAAATATGCCTCTAGAGGAGGACACTGAACATGTACTAACTGAGGAAGATCAATGGGCCCTTTTTGAAGAGGCAAAGAAAGCCTCGGATGCTGAAGCACATGCAAAGGCCATAGACAAGCAAAAGGTAATTGATGCTAAGGCACAAGTTGATACCTTACTCCATCAACAACAGGTAGAAGCCAAACGAAGAGCTGATGAAATTGAAAAGTAGCAAAGACAAAAGGAGTGGGAGCTCAAGATCAAAGAGGAAAATGATAAGCTAGAGTTAATATAGAAAATTCATGATTTGGAGGAAGAAAAGGCAAAGCAGCGAAGAGAAAGAGAAGTGCTTGTGGCTAAGTTGAAGCTTGCTGAAGAGGCCTATAAAGAGAAAGAGGAAG
>CM021102.1:455333676-455386226 GCA_007115665.2 Sequoiadendron giganteum
ATATGTTGTCTTTCTTTTTTAGGAGAAATAGAGTAGAAATATTTTGTTTAACGTTGTTTGTGTCATTTTCACCATCAACAAGTGTCGTCTTTTCCCTCTTGGGTCCATACCAAAATGAATTAAAATTCCTTCTAGAGCCTCTTTGGATTGAAACTTAATGGTTGTAGGTGTTGATGTTGTTACAAAGTGGTAGGTGAGTGAAAAAACATCTTTTGAAGCGAGCTTGTAGCTTTTGGAAAAGTATCAAGTCCACACTTACTTTCATGCCCATTGGTATTGGGAAAAGAGCGTTAAATCTTATGATTCCTCAACCAAATCCTTGATCATTCACATTGGTCAGTCCATCAAGTGTTGGGCCTCTACTTAATCACATATCGATTGGATCTACAATTCTGGCATGTCCATCTTTGATGCCTTGATGAGGCACTCCTTTGTTGGGCATTGGGCATACTACTTGACAAGTACCAAAGTGGTATAAGGGGATGATAAACTCCAAACTTAGATAAGGAAAATAGGTAGAAGGAATCGAGAATTTAGAATTTTAGGGGTAGTTATGCTAGAGGGACAAGTTTGACGAGGCATGGAGGGAAGGCAAGATGTGAAAGTTTGAAGGTTTGAAACACTTTACCGAAATTTTTAAAAGTACTTTGGAAAAGCTTTAGACCATTGGGGAAGCATGAAAAGGAAGATTAAATAAGGGGATGGTCAAAGGTTTGAACCCAATGATGATGCCATCAAAGGGAAAGGATCAAAAGAAAAAAGATAAAGATGTCACCATCGAAGATTGAGGACACTGAGGAAATAGGGAAATGGAAAAAAGGTAGGGGAAACGCCAATGGCCTGATAGGTTGACAAAGAGCACTTAAACATTTCATGAACTTTGATTTCAAGGATTGGGTAATTGAGGAAACTTGGGTGAGGTAGGCAAAGAAAGGAACCACTACCGACTTGATAGTTTGATGACAATATCTATCGATTCTTTATTTCAAACTTCGAGGAATGAGGAGACTTTAGGAGGTAGAAAGATAAGGGAACCACCAAAAGGTGGAGACGACACCAAAAGGAACGCTCATGTTTTGTATTCTTTAGACTTTGGGGATCGAGAAAGTGATAAGAAAGTGAGGAAATAAGGGAGATGCTAATAGCTTGAAAGGCCAAAAAATATAACACAGTCAATTTTGGTCTTCTCAAGTTGTGTAATTGACTAAGGCATTAACAAGGGTATCTAGAACAACAACCAAAGCACAATTCATGTAACATGATCCATTTAGGATCTCTTAGATTAGTTATAATTGATGGGTAATCAAAGGGGGGCATGAAATGTCTACAAGAAGAGCATGAACTTCCTTGCTTGTTGTCAAGCCCCTTAGTGAGTAATGAGCAACATTTGTAGACACACCACATAGTTAATGCAATATTGAGGATACATAACTATTTGTAGATGTTTTTGCAATGATATGTTGTAGTTCAATGATTATATATTTTAACCTATGACAATCTATAAATAAATGGCCATATTAAGTCAACTCTAGGTATTTATTGTGCAAGCTAATGGGGTAATAGTCCAATTATAGAGAAGTCGACATTGGGAGTCAAAAAATTTAAAAATGGAAATTCATAGATTAGGCCATGTGGCTAGACCAATCCAAGGGATAGGACCACATATGTGACCTAGTCTAAGCTATGATCTATGAGCTTAGACCAATTATGACTATTGCAATTAACAAGGCAATTATGAGTAAGAGATTCAATATTAAAATTAATTTGTATACTAAACAAATTGAACACCACAACAATACAATTACAACATTATTCAAAATATATGAAATGAAGATAAAAAACAACCTACATAAAGAATCAATATACCATGATTAATATGATAACTCTTTATGATAGTGTCTATTTTACAAATAAAATACCCCTACATTAACCACAACACACCAACTCTTTGAACTCTTTCACACAAAAATACAATCTTATCCTTAGAAAATATTTCAGCCATTAAAAACTTTAAAATGAAAAAGGTCATTTTCGTTGGCTTAGAGGTAATGCTATTCCAGTCCTCTAGTGTTGATTTTTTTTAAAAAGACATTTTGTCTAATTATTAGATATTTATTAAATCGAATAAAGTCCAACATTCCAGGTGTGCCATGTGCTTTAGGCGTAAAGAAAAGATAAATGTATGGGAGACATGTCTTATCGTGTACAACTATTTACATGATCTTCGTGGGAAGTTCTCCCTTGTGGAGACACATGGCGCACTTTTTGTTCCCAATCTGTACGAAAAGGAAAACCTAGCGGAATTTTCATACACGTGATAACGAGTCTAATTGAAGTATACAAGTTTTATTAAGTTTACAAGTATATGCCCACCGACTTTTCTTTATTAGATTTTGATTCACTTTGATTGGTTGTTATGTTATATTTTTCATTTGATTTGAGTATGGAGTCATTAAATTTGTATTTAGGATTTTGTGTAAAAGGATAAATTCTAATGTTTTCATATAATCTAGGTATCATTATATGATATTGAGATTTGACATTTAACATATTATAGCATCAATGTTGTATTGATAAAGATAATCTAGGCAACTACATTCTACTCGGTACATCTTTCAATTTACATAAAATTGTTAGATTGATCTAAAGGCTTGACTAAGGCAAAATAGGGGAGAAAGTCACCTCTCATGCATATCATGATAAATTTTACGAGTGATTATTAGCACCATCATGTTCAAATATCAAAGACGAACAAATTTATGAAGATCTCACATAGTAGATTGAGTCATAAGAAAGGTCAATCTACAACAAAAGTTCAAACCCACGATTGTGGGGATTATACTTGACCCCTATAGTTGTTGTGTTGACCTAGAAAGAAGAAAAATGATTCTTGTACTTTGTCAAAACATGCTTGATGTAGATAATTGTTAGATGTAATGATGAACCATGGAACATCATCTACAACAAAATATTTTTAAAGAGGTGAGTTACGTACTCTAATCCTCTTTGTCAATTTTAATGCTTATTCATGAACATTTTTGTGGTGTTTTTAACTCAACTTCTTTATTTAAATTAATTTGTTCAAATTATTACCTCTTTGTATTAATTAGCTTAGATAATTTAAAAATAAATTTTATCTTTATTTCTTTCATGTTGGTGATCCCTTTTAGTCTCCCTAAAGTTTTGACCTTTAAGGTTTGGTTTTTTGTTTTTAGTTTCAAATTTGATCATTTTTAATTTTTTTAATTTTTTAATTAGATTGGAACCTTCTTCCTTCTCTTCTTTAATGTCATTGACTACCTTTTCACATGAGAAAAATTCACAAAATAATTATTATGGTCCTTTATAAGCTACAGGTTATGTGAATTTCAAACCATATAGAGCTATATTTATATATTGTGTTTGCCAATAAAATGTACTTATAGAGAATTTTTCTCAATCATCTTTTTCAAAAAAAACATATTCACATTTAAGGGTTTCACATAAAATTATTAATGGTGTATTGATTGAAACTAGGGGATGCATTATTTTTCCCTTACAAATGGGTTTAAAGGAATTCCATATCATATGTCATACCCTTCAATCTTTAGATAAATTTTGTATATTGCTTTAACATCTATGTATAGAATAATGTTAAGTTGAATCATCGATGTTAAATTAACACATCAAATATGTTCACAAATAGGTAGAGTTCCATATATTCCTTTATCACTTTTGAGTCTTTATGGATGCATTTGGAAAAACACCTAAGGATTTAGTTGTAGAGATCAATAGTGTATGCTCATCAAATTCTCTTTATTTGATATGGATTCACTTGATTAGGTATCATGGTGTATTTCTTCAAGGGAGTTGATAAATTCAGTGAAGTTTTGAATGGATTTATGTTTATATATATTCATTTGGGAATTTAGTAGTTCATTTTTTTTCATTCTTTTTTTTGGGTTGAATTTGTAAGTATGGGGTTGAATTTCATTTAAAATTGCAATTGTAGTTTTGATCTTCAAATACTTAAAATTAATTTTGAACATGGTCCTAAGTTAACTCAATCCTAGTTAGTTGTTACATATTGACTTGAACATGAAGTAATTAAATTTGCATGCTAGGGTGTTGTATAAAAAGGAAAATATTAATTATTTTATATAGTATAGGCATCATCACATGTGATTGGGACTCAATAGTTAATACATCATAACACCAACATTTGTATTAATAAAGAAAAAATAGGTAATATTATTTTCTTAACACATATTTTTTATGAATATTTCCTATTTAACTTTATTAAATAAAGGATAATACAATATTCACGAAAAAAGGAGGGTGGTAGAGAGTCACACCCACAAACCCTAATTGGATAAGGCCCAACATAAACATGAATTAACAAAAGGACCAATCCCAAACAAATTCTAAATAGTTAAGTAAAATATATAGAGATAAGGACCTTTATCATCTAGATTGTCCCAAACATCAACAATGACAACATCATCAATTGGCTCCCATCTAGTAAGAGCACCTTCTTCTTATTATTCTTTAGGATGATTATCTATAGGCTGTTGAGTGTATCGTAGAGAGATGGTCAACTCTGGATGAGGAAAATTTTCTAAGGCCAATTGGGATTGCTTCTCAACCCATAAGTTGACGTAGAGGGCATCCATTAAAATCCACTATGAGGAGTAATGTTCGTAGAAGCTAGATGTTGTGAACCACAATGATGTCAAGAAGGAGATCCACTATCACATTGGTTGCCCCTATACCTAAAAATATGCATACAACCATGCCTATATCCTCACTAAGGAGAAGGGAGATCAATTGGGACTCTAGTAATAGTGCAGGAGACATTACTTTAATGGTTCAACAACCTTTGAAGATGAGCAACTTAAAGGGAAACTTTACGAGCTTACAACTAAATCTACATAAGCACATTAGAGAAAATTATGGCTTTATTATACAATGAGAAATGGGTAATGTGCAGGATCATGATGGGTCAAAAATTGGTGATATGTAAGTGATATGATGGCCCATGTGGTTGGCAGCTTTTTTTTAACTCAAAATTGATGAAACAAAAAGGGTTTTTAAAGAAGATTCTCAAATTTCTACCAATATAAATTATCTTTTACTTTGAATTTAATAAATAATTATTATTCATTTTCTATTTGAATTACGACTAAAGTCCTAATTGATAGGCTGATTGAAAAAAATCTATAGCTTTCAAACGGTATCACATTTTTTGAATCTAAAACATGCATCACATTATATGCTTCGCATACTATAGGATTAGAAAAATGAATTTCATGAAGTTTTGGCCAAGTTAAGGTGGTTAGACATACGAGTTTTTATATTTTTTAAAATTTGTAATAAAAAATTCATAATTAATTATTTACATGGAAAAAAATTACAAAAAAATATGCATCACATTGGGACATGATTCCTCTAATTATATCTAAAATATTAGTATAAAAAAGTATTATCATTTTATTGTGGTTAGGGTGGTCAGACAGACACCTACTTCTTATTTTTTCCTTGAAATTTAAGTACTATTGGATTGAAATTTCAAAATTTTCACCAAATAGATTAAAAAAAAAAAAAACCTAGTAGTTTAAAAACTACATTCAATTTGCTACAGATTATATTCTTACATATTTTTAAAATAATATAGATAACTTATTCAATTTTTTACATCAAGTTGCCTAACTCTGATTTTCTAAATTTTCATCGCCACTTAAGGGCCTATTTTTTTCCATGATGATCCTGCACATATCCAATTTATGAGTATCAACATAATAGCAAAGAAAGGGATCTAATTACTTCTATCTTTCCAAATGCTAGAGAGAATTTTCACTCTAAAAGCATGCCAAATCTAAGTAAATTTGTGTGGGAGATAAGGCCAATCTCTAAGAAGAACCATACACCAAGAGAAAGGGGTAGGCCTAAATAGCTTGAAAAATTCATGGATACAAGTCCCAGGTTCTTGAGATCTAGGATAAAACTAGAAAATTTCTTGAAGGATTGAGAACACTCATATGAATTAACTAGCTACCTAGAGGGAGGCCCTAATATAATATGCAGAAAGTAAAGTGAGCTAATTTAAAAGCTAAAATAGCCAATCAAATGCATTGGAACATTTGATGTCAAGTCTCAATAAAGGATTGTAGATACCACTAAATATTAAGTTTCTCCACCATAGAAAGATGGAGGGGCAACCACATGTAGCCTTTGTGAGGTCTATATCTATGAAGGGGCATGGAAAGGTACCATTTATAATCATTCCACCAAGGATTCAAAGACCTAACCCCAATTTTGTGAAGAATCCGGGGAGTTATAGTGTTAATAACAAACTAAAAGGTATCTATACCTTGGGCAACCAACTGGTAGGTTTGTGAATAAAACATGGTAGCATGTGAATGTTTCACTTAAATAATTTGAAGGAATGTAGCTAAAGAACTTTGGCCAACAGTCAATATTGATAAGAGAGAACTAAACACCATCAAATAGAATGTTGGTTAACATAAAGACTATTGAAAAATTCATTTTCTTCCCAATAAACATTTTATGGTTTCCTAAAATTTCCAAATACTATTGATGATAAAAGTGCCTTGCATTTTCACAATGTACTACATGGTAGGAATATTTCACCTAAGTCAATGCCCTTCCAAGACAAACACTCATATGACACTCTAGAGCTAATAAAATACCTAACTAAAATTTCATAAACTCTACCACCTTCTAGAGTTCTAATTATCTATTTAGTACATAAGGTAATTCATTGTCTACAAACTGAGATCAAGCCTAGACCTCTAGAATCATAAGGTAGGAAGTAGAAATCCTTGGCCACCTGATGAAAATCATGATTTCCTTCACAATAGCATAGATAAAATATCTAAGAATTTTTTCAAGGTGAAGGTAAGAAGATTTAAATAGAATCTAGCAAGAATAATAATAGACATATGTAGCACCAAGAACTTTGGAACAAATCTAAACTTACCATCCAAAGATAAGGGTTTGGTAATCCATAATTGATTTTTTCTCCACTCTATCTATCATAGCTTGTCATAGTATGAAAGGAAAGGCCTATAAGGATAAATATATTCCAAAAAAATGAAACACTTACCCATGATTTATCCACTTCTAGTTGAATTGGTCTAGCCATTGCAACAAAAAAATAAAGGATTTCCTATAGAATTGAGTATTTTTCCACGAAATGCTTGATCTTGAAGATTGAAAAATATTTCCAAGCATTGCATTGTTTGAATGATATTTTTCTCCTCTTTAATAAGAGTGAGGAAGAATTCATTAAAAAAGTGATTGTTAACTAATCATTGAGATAAATTGGGGAGAGAAATCCCCCTGAGCAGCTATTGAGAGATCACATGAGCTACAAGATAGCTAAATCCTTCAAAAACAAGAACATAAAGTGCCAGTTCTAGAGGAAAACCTTATCAAATGGACCTGTGAATCCCAAAAGATATATATTTTTAAATATAAATCAAAATGCAAGAAACTACATCCATAAACTAAATGAAATAGGGCCTAAATTAAAGTGTATGAAACATGAAAATGATGAATTACCATTCAATAGGATCATAGAACTTTGAAAATTATATCTTGAGGAATATGGAAAGATATTGAGAGTGGAAAACACACTCCATGCCTTCCCAAGCAACAATAATATTACCCATGATGAATCTAGACTTAATGAAGCTTGTTTGTTTAAGATGAACAATATAAGGGAGAAAAGAGAAAATATTGAGAGTCAAATATTTAGTAATTATCTAATTGGAGACATTCAATAATGTGACTAGTCTCCAATTACAAATATCCTCGAGGTCACCAAATTTTAGGTATGAGTTAGATATTTCATTTATCAATTAGTTTTCCTAAATATTTGGAATGAAAATATTCAATATAGACCCTATGGAGGTTGCTACCATTAATATCCAGAAGGAAAATTTATAAAATTTAAAAGGGAACCCATTAAGCCTAGGATCCTTACCATTGGCCATTCAAAACACAACTTCAATCAAATCCTCTAAGGTGAGAAGTTGGTCACACAAAATATGCTTGGAATTAGTGACCTAGAAATGGACCATGTTGAGATATTACTACAAGGAAAACATTCACCTCGATGTATAATATTGAGCCACAAAGACCTGCTCATAGTGTTAGATAAATGCCTAAAGAATGACATGAAATTCATGTAGAAGGTGTTTCCCTTCATAAATTCACTTGATGTATGCTGAAGAATGTGGAGCGCACAAGTTCTAAAAAAATCCTTTGACTTGATCACCAATTTTGAGCCAATGGATCTTGACCTTAATTTGCACCCCTTAAGCTTAATGAGCATCTACAATTTATTTCTAGTGAAAAAATCAAGCCATGCAAATATAAGTAATGGAATCAAATGGATAAACTTCCAAAGTGGTGGTGGCTTGGTGGAGGTCCAAGGTGATATCCTCATATGAGTGATGGTGGAAGTAGGCTAATTGACATCCATAAATGTGAAGGAAATGAGAAGTATGGGTGATGGTAGCATTCCACTAGGAAATCTAGCTAGTATTATATATAGGGTAAGGCTCAAAATTATAGATACATTGAATGTGGGCTAAGGTGGCTCGTGCTTGAGAAATAACATGTTGTAAAAAAATTATGTCTTCATGGCCTTGGGAATAACAACTTTCCATTAAATATGAAACCTTATTGGAAAGTGGTTTAAAAGGACAATATCCACTAATGGTTCAAATAGAAAAGGATTAGCTGTCAAAGTGAAATTAAAAATGGGTTGACATCATGGCATGATCAAGTCTCTTTAAAAATCTATCAATTCTAACCTGTAAATTTATCCAACTATACCACATCATATTATCTTGTTAGCAACCAATATTGTGATGAAATAGTCTTAATGTGTTACACATGTAGAACCAAATCTCCCTCTCACAAGTTATGTTTTGCATTGGAAAGGGCCACATTTTTCATAGGTCATCTCAACCATATTAAAATAATCGCATATAACCTAAGTGGTGGTAGAAATTAAATTGGCGATCCATCTCTAGAGGGAATATCTCTCAACAACATCATTCAAGGGATAAACTATAATAATACCAAAGGAATTATTATTAATGTTAAGGAGGGCCCAAATAGCTTAGTTGGTGAGGTCACATCCTTGATCAACTAAATATCACTACAATGTAGGGGAAAAATGGTGGCAACACAATCGTGTAGCAATTCATGTTGAATACATACTATGTGGCTATAGGGTCAAATCACACCAAATGCCAAAAAAGGTAGAAAACCAAAAAAATTAACCTCTTTGCAAATAAATAATGTAGACATGTAAAAATAACCTAACACATATCACACATCTTGAATGAAATTTTTCATCATCTACATCATTATCATTATTATAATTGCATTTCACATCATTTACATCATTAACCCTATTTTCCTCTATTAATAAATAATCTTAATTCACTATCGTCACCTAATCTAACTTTATTCTAACCTTATTAGTTAAATAAACATCAATTATTTAATTATGTCACTAATATACCCTATTAATCTAAATCAATTAAATTGTTATCATTAATAATTTAATTAAATCACTTTCCCCTATCTAAATCTGAATAATTAAATCAATTATTCGAAATCATTTAATAGAGTCAACAAACAAATACATCTTTATTTGTTAAAGTCAAGAATGAGTTGCATGCTCACTTTCAATATTAATTAATTAATTTAATTAATTAATTATCCTCACCCCTCTCGTGATTGAGAAAATCATTACCATTGATTTCTCACTCTAATTGGTTAACTAACTCATCTATTCTTCAACCCCACTAACTACTCAATTTGTTCCTCAATCCCACTAACCACTCAACCTAATTTCTTCAATCCCCCCAATAATTCCAATCTAATCTCACTAATCATTCCAATATATTTCCTCTCAATGGTTCTCAACCATTTATCGACATCTTTTACTATTGAATCTTAATCGTTCATCTATAAACATGAAATCTATATAACAACCTTCTTTCTTCTAAAAAACGATCAAAGAATCTAGAGAACTTATGCAAAGAGGCCATGCTAAATCGAAATCTAAATTCTTGAGAGAAAATACACACACATCTTCGATCACCATTAACACACACTTTTAAGCTTTTGCAACAACAATGGAGGCTTCGTATTGATTCAAATGAAATTAAGAACCAATACAAATTATACTTTGACATGGGATGGTAAAGTTGTATTTCATGAATTCATTTATTGTTTCTTTCTTATGCTTACCTTTACTGATTGATTATTGCTTTACAGTTCATTTCATGAGTATGGTTGGAATTTATACTTTTTCTTTGATTTGATTTGATTGATTCATTGTTGTTTTCCTATTCTATTTTCCCCCCTTAAAAATATTTTTTAAGCCTATTAATTACAAATGAACATCACAAATAGAGTATTTCTATGAGGGATCCATCAACCCCTCAACAGTCTAAGAAACATAATTCATAAGTAGATGTTAAGAGGTATCTCTATTGCATCCATCTCAACTAGAGTAGATTAAATATTGTATTTTTTATTCTTAGGCTTCAAAGCTTATAATATAGAAGTGAAGCTAAACCTATTGATGTTTGGTTTGTAGCTCACCATCCTCTAATCACCCTATTGAATTGTGGACCTCCTTTACCTAGTAGGAGGAGGTGAAGAAATATGAGAATTAAAAATATCTAGTTGATTTATGAGTGGAGATTGAGCCACTTTTTCCTTCCTAGATTCACTCCTAGAGGGGGATGAAACCCTACTTGAGTTTAAAGGTTTTGAAACATGTTATGTTGTCTGACTTCCTAAGCTATAAGGTAGACAGTGAAGCCTATTCTAACCAAAATTATTGTACTTGATGCCAACAATATTATATCAACTTTTCTCTTCTTTCATAGAATGTGAAACCTTAGAAGAGGGTTGACAAATGGACTTTAGGAATGGAGAAGCTATGGGAAATCCTTAATTTTATGCTTTGATGATTGAAACTGATAGAAAGTGTTTGTAAGGTTGATATGATGAAAATGTTACAAATATCCGGTTTGGCCAACTTGGATATCAACATTTTGTTGGTGTAAATAGGTGTTTTACCTATCTAGGTCCTATTTACATGTTAAGTCCACTTAGGTCCTAGGAAGGAATATTTATAGTTAAGCATTAGTTTTCACTTATCTTATCTAATTAGATTTTATTTAATGTGTGTGTCCTAGGTCATTTAATTTTTGACTCGTTTCCTTTAATTATGACACAGTCATTTAATGCTGGTACATCATCACACCTTGCCTATATAAGCAAGGCATCATACATACATTATAATAACCTAACAAAAATCTAAGAAACAACCAAGTTCAATTTAAAAATATTACATCCATAATCATAACATTATATTTATATCATTTCTCTCTTATGGAAGTTATTTTGTCTTGCAGGTGATCTTGGAGTGTTGAGGAGTTCACCATAAACTCTTACATGGTATTAGAGCTTCAGTGCTGCAAACGTCTTCCTACATATAAGGGACCAATATTGGCATGAAATTATTTTTGGGTGTAAGTTGGGGTTATATGGACCTCCCCATTGAATCCAGGATGTCAAAGAAAGTCAATTTTTTCTTTCATTTCACCAATATTTTTTTATGTTTTGACTAATCTACAAGGTTTTGAAGAAGGGTTTCAGTTGTCAGATCTAGGATAGGTAGAACATAACCTCTCATGCTCAACATAGATAAAATATCCTAAAGAAGAGGCTATTTGGCTTAGGAAATTCTATCAAGGTATGGATAACTCTAATAATTCAACACAAATGGGGAGCTTAAATAACTTATTGTCTAAGATAACAAAATCCTATGTCCATGGTTTAAGAATGATAAGTGAGGAAGAAGAAAGTCAATGAAGCACTACCTTAGCATGGCTAGCATCAACGAAATAGAAAAGGAAATATCATTTGGTAAGGTTTTGTATGGTGAAAATATAAATACCATGTGGGGTCCAAGCCTTGCCAACCCATTTCTTTAACATAATTTGATGTCATGCTTCCTATCCTTCCAAAGTGTACAATTCTAACCAATTACAATCATTATCAAATTCTGGGATAGGAAGCATGACATCAAGTGATGCAACATAGGGCATAACTTGTGGAATACCTTCAATTTTTTTTTAAGGAATTCTTAGATGGGGGTGTCATTTTTTTTCACCATCAAACCTTCAAATCTAGTAGCAAATGTTATAGAGGGAAGGAAGGTTGAGGTCATTTAAAGGGAGGGGGGGGGGGATTCCAATAAGATTTAAAACATAAAGAAAACTATAATAAATACAAATAAAGGTGAATAACTCATTTTCTAAATTTACATGGCATTGGTGAGGATGCATTCAAGAAACCTTAGAAAAATTTCCAAATTGACCAAAGGGCTTGACTGAGAAAAGAGGGATAGAAGTCATCACCCACACATAGTATGAAAATTTTTACTACTTCTTATTAGCATCATCATGTTCAAATATCAAAGAATTTTTTAATAGATGTATCATATAATAGCTTTAGTCATACAAAAAGGTCAATCGAAAACAAAATTTCAAAACCACAATTGTGGGGATTATATAGTCAATCTCTACAGTTGTTGGGTTAACCTAGAAAGAAGAACAACATGATTCTTGCAATATGTTAGAATATTGCTTGATACAAATAATTGCTAGAAACGATGATGAATCATGAGATATCATTTG
Source organism: Sequoiadendron giganteum (assembly GCA_007115665.2). Taxonomy (NCBI): domain Eukaryota; kingdom Viridiplantae; phylum Streptophyta; class Pinopsida; order Cupressales; family Cupressaceae; genus Sequoiadendron; species Sequoiadendron giganteum. The sequence continues at coordinate 455,346,417 of CM021102.1, forward strand.
AAAAATAATATTATTTATTAGGTTTTAGATTTAAGTACTCTAATCTTCTTTGTCAATTTTAATGCTTATTCATGAACATTTTTGTATAGTGTTTATAACTCAGCTTATTTATTTAGATTATTTTTTTATTATTTCCTCGTTTTATTAATTTTCTTCCATGATTTAAAAATAAATTTCATCTTTATTTCTTTTAGATTAGTGATCTCCTTCAGTCTTACACCCCCTAAGTTTTGGCCTATAAGGTTTGGTTTTTTATTTATAGTTTTAAATTTGATCATTTTTTTAATTTTTAGTCTTTAATTAGATCTAAACCTTATTCCTTCCCTTCTTCAATTCTATTGATTACCTTTTCACATGATAAAATCTTACAAAAAAATAATTATGGTCCTTTGTAAGCTAGAGGTTATGTGAGTTTCACACCATGTAGAGGTATACTTATATATTACATTTGTTAGTAAAAGATATATATCAAGATTTTTTTTATCAATCATCATTTTTAGCAAAAATCATATGCACATTTCATGGTTTCACATAAAACCATTAATGGTGTATTGAATGAAACTAGGGGATGCATTATTTTCCCTTTATAAATGGGTTTAAAAGAAGTCAATATAATATTTCATATCATTAGTTCTTAAGATAAATATTATATATTTCTCTAACATCTATGTATTGAATAATGTCAAGTTGAATATCAATGTTAAATCAATACACCAAATTTATTCACAAAGATTAGTGGCTACATAAGGAGAGATCCATATACACCTTTATCAAAATTGTCATGGATGCATTTGTAAAAATACTAAAGGAAGAATAATGGAGGAAAATTAAGAGAAGAAAAATGTATTTATAAGACTATAAGAGCCTATAAGGACCAAAACTAAATTACTTTAATACCTTCTTATCATAATAAGATCAATCTACAAGACTGAAAGAATCAAAAGTGATACATCCTATAATTTAGAAGAATAAGGAATTAGATATTTGCATGCCTAGATAAGGGATCCATATGAGTAATAAATTATAAATGTACTAAGAAAAAGGGGAAAATAATAAAATGTAAGTTATGAATGAAATATTTCAAATTTCATCATATTCAAAATGGGCTCAAAGTAATTGGTTCCCAAAGAAAGAAATAAACACTAGACAAGTTTAAAATTTACAAGTGGATGAACATTCAAAGAAAAATGAACAATAGACATGGGAGGAAATTTTTGAAATTTTGTTGCTTCCAAGAATATTTATTAAGTGTTCTACTTTTATTAGCGATGATAAGTGATTACTATGACCCTAATATAGTGATCCAATAGGAGGATATTAAGTTTAATGATTTGAAATAGGATGACCTTATGGGAGAGGATTCTTCCCACATAATTGGATGAGACTTTGTGCTTATGCTATTTTTTCCACTTATTTAATTTTATGTTTGTGTTATTATTTATATTCTTAGTTAGAATGTGATTGATACAAAAAACACCTTTGGTGATGAATGTGGACACAAGTGACTATGACCATGTGTTATGTGTTCTATATCACTTATTTCCTATGTTTCTATATATACTTGGGATGATTCATGGTTATGGAGTGATTGGTGTAGACACCTAAATATTTTTCTAGTATACTCTTATCTAAATCAACCAAATACATCACCTAACTAAATTCCCTTCACCTTATGACACCACATAATTAAATAATCTTATTATTTAATTACTCCCTTTTCCATCTCACCTCACATAAATAATTTTTTTTAAAATTATTTTAACCCTTTTCTACATCACACATGAATAAAAATAATTATATATTATTATTATTTAATTATAGCTATATTCTCTCCACCAATCCCAAGAATAAAGGACACATAAAATCACTTGTCCTCATGTTTCCAATATTCTCTCCACTAATTCCATTAATAAAATATTCCTAAGTACAAGTTTGTCCCTTATGCCTCTCATGGTTGCAACCACTCACTAAATTTTGTAAATGCATTCTAGCACTTTAGATTCCAATAGCTTCCATTTCAACTCCCCATTCTCTCCTCTATCCTAGGGATATCCTCTCATTCATCCTACACCATTGATCTATGCATCGCATATCAACTATCCATTACCTCTCACAAAAATCTATAAATTGAGGCACATTCTCATCTATGTCATTGTCATATTTTTAGCTAAATTCATTTTGTTAAAATAGGTACCTTTTGTTCAAAGAGCATCCATATAACAATCACTTGGAACAAATCACATTCAATAATGGAGTTTAGGGTAATATTTTTTTGAGTTATTATTTCTTTGTTTGAACTTATTTGCTGATATTTATTTGAGGTTTGTGATAGTTTAGAATTAGAATCCATTGTTTTTCATTTTATTTCCTAGTTAAATTCTAGATTGTTGCATACATTCTGGTGACTCTACTAGGAATGTGAACCATTTTATCATTTTTAAGTCTATTTGGAGGTTTTTGAAGATCCACCTATGTTTGGACATATTTTACCTCTCATTGGTTGTCATAGAGAAGAAGGTAACACCCACCAATTGGAAGGGAAAATCTTACCTAATCCATTTTGAGTATGTCCTACAAACTATGAATTTAGATGAAATAATATGCTAAATAATTCATGTATTTGTTTATTTTTTTGATTATATGTTTGAATGGACACCATAGTCAATTCATTAAGTTTATTTTTCAATGTTTTAATAGTGGGTGTGTAAACCTTGAAATATTCAATTTATTATTTGAGTCATTACCATGTGCATAGTCAATAGTTATTCCTTGATTTTTCTTCATGCACTTTGTTCATTTCATTGTTGAATGTATAGTGGCCAAGCTTTTTCTTTGTGAATCCTTCATCAAATTTTTTAATCATATATATTACATCTTTGGTAACATTTTCTTTGCATGGTATTTGTATTGCTGCCATTAATCTCCACAACTTTTTCCATCTAAACACATCTCCATTGACACAATCAAAACCTCATTCTTTGTATAAGCATTTGTAGAAACCTAAATTTCTTATTCCACAATCAATTGAACATCATACCTTCTACCTTAAATAAATCTTTAAACATCAAAACCTATTAATTGATCTACTACAATAATCAAATTTTACTATTGCCACCACATTTTCACTTCCTATGATGAAAATCACAACATTGTTTTGATTAAAGATAAAAAACGGGTTTTAAAGGGGTCCAAAACCCTTTACATCAAAAAGTAGCTGTTAACAAGAGAAAAAAGACAAAAAAAAAAGAACAGCCCACCCACAACAAGACCATAGTAAACAGTCAGCCAAAAAGATGAAACCCACCTAGTGACATTACATATTATTCAGGATATCTGCAACTTCAACATCATAGGATGCATTCTTACGACCTTCATCCCCAACATCTCATTACTAGTAGCACCAACCTGAACCTTGGTCTTGTTGTGGGATGAACCCTATGTCCACCCAATTTTACCTCCCCAATCAAAACACAACTTGCACCCTTGTTAGCAGGCATCTCACCTTCCAACAGCTTACCTTCAACATCTTCATCAACAACATATTTTCCCTTAGTAACATTATCCATAGGGGACTTCATTCCAACAAAATCAGCAATGAATCTCGCTTTAGTCCCCTCTTTACCTTTCTCCAAACTAACAATAATCCTTTCCATGAGATTCTTCAGATTAAATATTTTTCCTTCAAGATTTTGCTTCATCAGAAGCATTTCCTCTGCTACAATCTTCAAGGAGTTCATCAAATCATTGATTTTATCCTAAACAGAGGAATCCTCCTTCTTACTAGCAATACCCCTCACTTTCACATTGGTCATATTCATCTCATGGAAGGCCCATTTAAAAAGCTTATAAAAAAGAATATATCCCTCTTCAGCAGCTCCCAAGACATAAAAAATATTATCTTTCCCAATATAAAAACCTATCTACCCTCAACATCCTCCTCATGAAAGGAGAAAACCCTCTCAGTATCAACAATAATCCCCTTACCTTCTTTAGCAGCAATTGGCATCATAGCCAGTGATTTGATCTTTTAGATGGACTCCACGATCTCAATTGCCACCTCCATCCTCTTCATCCGCCTCTCTGGGTCCACCATAGGAGTGTCCCCATCAACATGCCCAACTTGATGCCCACTAGAAGAAACCCCAACTTCCTTACCATCCGGAGACCCCACAACATTCTGTCTACCATCCCCTTTAAGAGGAGTTTCCAACTTGAGCACAGACTGCACCACCTTCCTCGTAATATCCCCCACAAGTAGAACCCTATTTATTAGAGGTGGGGGAGGAGATGACACCTCCCCAACCAAATCTTTCACATCCTTTCTGCTTTTGCTAAGCATTTCATCTACGAGATTACCACTATTGGTCTCATAACCCTTGTCAGGGCTTGGCCCCTCTTTTTTATGCTTCCCTAAGGTAGGGGATCTCATTTCCTCATCCACAATACCAAGGGAATCTGACATGAATTCCACATCCCCTGACTCTGACTCCTTCTACATAATCAACTTTTGTTTCTTCCTATTCTTACATGCCACTTCCTCCTTAGAAACTGTCTCATATCCCTTATCAATTTTCACATCCTTAGGATTCATAATAGGTCTAACAACCTCAAAATATTTGCAATAGTAATAAATGAGGAGAATTAACACCACATGAAGAACAGGGTTCTTCGAGTTTTTCTTGTGGTCAATGATACCAGCATCCAACGAAGCCAATAAATAGAAAGGGAAATAAATTATTTTTTTGTGGCGAAAGTGATTGAGAAGGAAGAAGTGATAGGAATTCACAACAGATTAATGACCTTCTAAATAGATATACCTCATTAACTCCTCAGCCACATCAGACCAAAGAGCCTTTATGGATTTCCTCTAATAGGCCCCGCTCTTCGTCGGTTTCAAGTCCTTAGCTTCATCACCTTTGAAAAAAAATTCATGGCATTCTGCGACTCTTTTTTGTCTCTATAAAACTTCATGCCATCCATAGGTAAGCCGGTGATATGAGCTATGATGTCTTCAGTAATGTCGAATTTCATCCCTCCAAGCTTCAACACCTTGTTGTTCCAATGCTTAGAAACATTAGCAGTCATCTAGAGATTATTCCCATGCAACTTCTCAATGTAGGGGGTCAACCCACCCTTCTCCAGAATCACCTACACCTCCTCTAACATTTTTAAATCCATCTTCTAACATAAATCAGTATAATCCATTAAGAGTTTGCTATCAATTTATCTCATCATGAAACCCATGGGTTATTCCATCATAATAGCCAACCACCTCCAAAAATTGTGGATTTATTTATTAATTCTATCCTAAACATCACAAGGCCATCTTTTTTTATTGTTGAAACTACCATTTTTATGCCAATCCCATGAGTTTTATTCTTAAAACTATGAATATATGCTAAAACCAATTTCATATCTACCTTTGAACTATGTTTTAATTTTTTTTCATCATTCTTTAAACTTTGCAGGTTCATTGGGGGAGGTGAGGATGTGGCATGCCATATTTTCTCTTTGTTGAATCAATGTGTCCTATTTTTATTCTATTCAACCCACTTCATTAGCATTATTCCTTTGGAAATCATGCTTAAAAGGCAATATTTACATAGAAGTTTGGTATAATTGACACATGTTTTTTTGCATTTAAACTACAATAAATTTATCCATATTAAAGGTGGAACATTAATGATGGCCACAAATTGGAAATGCTTTGAATATTTATATAGAACTATCATATCATAATTACTACGGTATTGATTGGATGATGTATATTTCATGATAAAGTTGTCATACCATCAATCTCATCTTGGAAAAATAGTTGTCTTGTTGGTAATTTTTTATGTTTTTGATGTTAGCGAATACACATCTGCTCAAATTTTATCTATGGTATTGTAAGCTTCTAGTTCTGTGTTATTTCATATTAGGATTTTTTTTGTTAAAACCCCAAACCATGTTTTTATTTTTTTAATCCACCATAAACTTCATTGAAACTACAATTAATTCTTCAAAATCCCTTCAGTTTTAAAAAAGGACCACTTATCATTTTTTCTACTTCCAAGAACTTGTGGTCATATGAATGATCACATGCTTATCTTCTAGCACCTAGGTTCATTTAGCACCTCTATCACTCAACAATGATCATCTGGTCCAACCAAGAGCTAGTCATCAAGGGGCTTAACCAACCCTCAATTCTATTTGGATTTTTTTTTTTTAAATTCTATTAAACACACATAATTTTGTTATTTGTTATCTTATTTTAAAAATTTTATAGTCCTTAGAAAGAAAACTCAAATCTCTACATCATGGAGAAGGTAATTTACTCAAAATATCCCTAGAATTTAGGGATAACCCCTCAAAACTAGCCTTTTTATCTTCAATCTTCAAATGTTCATAACTTTTACATATGATATCATATTTCAATAATAGTTTTTAAAAAATTATCAAAAAATCATGAGTAATATTTTTTTTCTATTTAACATTTTATAGGATTTACATATTTTATATTTTTGGCTAACTTTTGTATGCAAGTCCTTTCATGTGTTTGAGACTTATATACTTCAAACTACTAACTTGGTGCTTTTTCAAGATGTTTTCTAGCTATTTGAATATACAAATTTATTTTCTGTGTGCTTTATCTATTTTTCTTTATTTACACATTAGAAATTGGTATAAAATTTACTTATAGATTTGGAATTGGGGTAAAAATTTATGTGCCTCTTTTAATTCCTAAGGCGCACTTACGTATTCTCTCTTCTCGCAACTAGAGTGATCTTGAGGATAAAAAATAAGTGATATACATTTTTTTTAATTTTTAAGGGTCTTGCCTTGGATTTCATCACCAAAGGGACGATCTCAACTCTAGCATTCCATTGGAGTATAAAAAGTAAGGGGTGAATCAAAAGAAACAACTCACAAAAAGGAATTTGATTGGAGTGTAATTAATCTCATAGACTACTAATGTTTGGCTAATGTAATACACCACTCTCTTTCCCAGAATAATCATGTTATGGCAAGATAGTACCTAATTTTTCTGATGTGGTTGAAATATATAAGATTAATGGTCTATCTAGAACTAAAGGTATCGATACTAGAGGTGATGCTAGGTAATCCTTAAGCTATTGGAAAGTTTTCTGACATTTCTCATCCCATTTGAATGTGAAATCCTTGTGTAGGAGATGATTAAATGGGTGACACTTATTCATTAGCTGTGCTATAAACCTTTTTGATGGATTGTAGCTTCCCTCAAAGAATATGAAGTTGCTTTAGAGTTTTTGGAGGAGGCATATGAATAATTTCTTTAACCTTTGTGAAGTCTACTTCAATACCTCTATGAGACACAATGTATCCCAATAGATTTCTATAAGTGACACCAAATATATATTTCTTTGGATTAAGCCTCACTTGATACTTCTCTAGTATGTCAAATATATGTGCTAACACCTCTAGATGTCCCTTCCTTGTGATTGATTTTTCTAGGATGTCATCTACATAGTCATCCATAATATTATGAAACATGTCATGAAAGATCACTATCATAGCTCATTTCTATGTTACACCTACATTTTAAGACCAAATGGAACAACATTCCAACAATAAATACCCCAAGAGCATGTAAAAGTTGTCTTATGTTGGTCCTCTTTTGCTATATAGATTTTGTTGTATCCTGAAAGACCATCAATGATAGAAAGCATCTCATAACCCACTGTCAAATTCACTATGATGTTTAGGTGAGGAAATGGAAATTAATCCTTAGGATAAGCTTTGTTAAGATCCCAAAAAATTGTGCATATGTGTAGGCACCTAGTGGGCTTGGAAACAAGTACTAGATTGTATACCCATTATAAATAATCCATTGGTCTTATGAAACTAATGTCTATAATTTTCTATAGCTCAACTTTGATAAGTAGTGCAATTTATGGATGCATCTTACATATCTTTTGTTCAGTTGATTTTTCCTCTGGATATAATATCAAGTGATAGACTACTAATGTCATGTCTAATCCAGGAATTTCAGTGTAGGACCAAAAAAAGTTGAATTTTTGTGCCTCTAAGAAAGATGCATTTTTCTCTCTCTTTTGGATCTAATAATGCTACATAGAATGTGATCTTAGGAGTGTCGATGGTTCCAACACTGATTTTCTATGAGTCTTCTACTAGTACTATTTATTTCTCTTGATGCTTAGTAATCCCCAGGAACCTCAAATAGGTTTTCACCTTTGGATACATCCTTTATTTTGAAATTTTCATGATCTAAAAGTGCCACATTGTGATTTTAACTTGGGGATATATTTTTTATTTTTTATATTTTCTCTTTTGTGACTAAAGGATCCAAATTTCCCCCCAGACTGGGCCTTCAATAAAAATCTATGTGAAATCCTGCTTTGTGATCTCCAAGAGGTATGACATCTAAGTTCCATAAGCTCAACAATAACATCATCATTTTTGAATAAGTCCACAATTGGTGCTTTTTTGGTCCCAATCAATGAGTTTAGGGTAAATGAGTTGAAGTCCATTAGCTTGTGAAGGTGATGTAAATGATAAGGTTGTAATGGTATTGATGGACATGTTGTCAAATAGGTTAGTGATGCACATAGGAGATTCCTTGATGGTATCATCGTTATAAGTATTAACCACAAGAGAAACTCCAACTACCTCACTAGGGATATTCTCGATGTTAGGAGTAATATTATGTAATGAACTACACCCAAGCCCTTGATATTTCTGTCATTTCTCTACAACAATGGGATCTTATTCCTTTCTCGTGTAGACCAAGGCCACCATGACCTATGAATCCCATGTTCTTAATGATTTGGAAACCTTTGCTATTTCGACCAATTGGTATAGTAGCTTGTTCTTTCTCATCTTGGTACAACAATTTGGAGATATCTTCCTATATGACCTCTTTGTTGAGAAATCCCCACTTGGAGAAAATAATAGGCTCAAATTTGATAGTAAATATGGATTTTCTATGTGTTTTATCTTTCCATACATCTTAAGGGAAGATGGAAGTTATCCTATATAAAAGGACATTTAAGATCATAAATGTCCACAGCTTGTACTTGAACCTTGAATACTAGAAGGGGTTTATGAATGGCCAATGATGACGGCTAATGTTTATGGATCAATGTAGGATGGTGAATGTGAGGGAATATCAATCTTAGGCACTTGGAGTAGTTTTGATATTTTTCTTCCAAGTTCTTATAATGATGGAAAGATTGAGGGTCCTCGTAAATGTGACTTTGGTTTAATTATAAGGGAATTTAATGTATTGATGATAGATTGAAGGGATGACTTGCATGACATGTATCTACAAGTGTCCTAGGAGGATTTTGTATGATAAATCAAGGTCCAAGAATTGACCTGTTATTTCTACAATAGTTGGACCAACCTAAATATGAATTTTGATAGTTCCTTTTGATTCTTCATTGTCATCATATTATCTAATGGTAATTCCCTTTTGTTTCTCAATAACTCCCTCAAAGTATCCCAATTATTTTCCAAGTTTCAAAGTGAAAATGCTCAAGCCTACTCCACCATCTATCAAGACTATTTTTATTTTATGCTTGTGGATGAAGACTTCTAGATGTAAAGAATGGTTGTGATATGTAGTGGAAGGAAGATCCTTTTCAATGAATACAAGGTGATGTGTGGATGCAATATGTCTTATCATGGCTTGAAATTTCTCAGTATCTATGTTAGTATGAATGGATGATTCTAGGAGTGCCTTGTCTAAGACTTATTTATGTGTTGGATAGATCCTAAGAAGCTCTAAAATGGATATTTTATAGTGGAGTTTTCTTAAGATGATCTATAATATTGTACTCAACTGGTAATAGCTTGGTTAGTACTTTATATTGGGATGGAGCTCCTTGAATGGTGACCTTATCTCATCATGTAGTGACTCCACACTTAGAATTTCTACTAGGTATAATGACGAAAAAATGCAATTATTAGATTCATGGATGTGTCCTACTACATTATCATAAGAGTGATTGGATTTGTTATGGTCCCTTATTTTACCAGAGTCATTTCCTTTACCATGGTTTGGGATTGGATCATTGTAAATTCATAAATCATTTTTTCTAGATTCTCCAAGACATTTTTCAACGTTAATTTCTCCTTGATCAATGAGGTATTTAATAAGGTTTTTGAGTCTCATGCAATTTGGTGTTTTGTGACCCTTTATCATATGGTATTTTTAATAATTATTATCATTATACCATAAGGGTTTAAATTGGAGCTCATCATAGCTTCTACTCTCTAGAATCTTGATAATATTTTCTTGAATTAACTTGTTCAAGACTTACTCAATTGGATCCATTAAGGGAGTGCACTTACATCTAGTGGTGATGTTGGGTCATGGTGGTCCTCTTGGAGGATTCACATTTTGATTTTATTTTTTTGATTATTTGGTCCCAGGTTGTATTTTTTGTACAAACTTTGCATCCATGACACAATTTTTGGTAAAATTCTTTTTCTTAGCTCATAGGCAAGGTTTTTCATTAGAGTTTGATGTATGATCTTGAAATGAAGTAAAAATGGGTTCACCAATGGTAGCAAGGGGGTACGATTCACCTATATTCCTTAGTTCATTAGGAAAAAGAGACCCCCTAGGGCAAGATTGACTTTCAACCCTTAGGTGAGTCAACCTTGATGGAGATCTTGTTGTTTACTTATGACTAAGGATGGGGTAAATTAGCTTGAACTGCACTTTTGGGAGATGAATGAAAAATACCAAATGAATGAAATTATGCAATGTAATGCATGAAACCTCAAAATTAAACCTTAGTATAATAGAATCCAAAAGGTTTCAATAGATCTAAGAAGGATTAGATTTTATGCACCTATCACAAAATGGTTGTGTTGAGTGTCCTCCTGGGACTCATTCGCCCAAGGGTGAATGGGTCTTGCTACAGGGGTTGAAAATATGCTTTAATAGTCCTTCGGTCCTTGGTTTGTACTCCCAATTCCTTCAGGTTTCAGAGTCATAAATTTGGAAATAAATTTAAAAAGTGAGTTTTCGTGGCTTGACAACAATGTTGACAAATTTTGCAACTTTGACAACTTTTACAATTTTTCTCTTTTGATAGATCTTCAATCCTTCTTCAACCTAAGATTTGTAAAACACAACAGAGGGAAAAAATGTCTTTTTTTTGGTGAATGGGGTTTCCTTGGTCAAACCTTGTTTTGTTAATTAAACCTTGAAACGAAATAATGAAACATGAAAGGAATGATGAATGAACAATTTATATGTTGCAACTCACCAAACCCTTGATTTGAAACCCTTGAAGGAATAAAAATTAGTACATCTCTCCAAGTTCTTGATCTTACATGAAATGGCTTGATTGGATGTTGATCTTGATGCTTGAATCTTGAATTGAATTCTTGAAACCTACATCACAATGTTAGCTCCAAAAACATGTATGATGTTTGATAACTTTGATATGATGCTTGAGATCTTGAATGCTGATATAAAAGATTGATAAATCTGCCCTTGAACACCTTTTAAAATAGTATTTTCTATAACTTTTGCTTTCTTTCTTTCTCTAGTATTTGAATTGATAAAAAATACTTTCTTTTATAGATAATTTCTAATTTCCTAGAAATTAAACATTACAAACCGACATTTTAATTTGAATTTGGGATCATAAAAAGGCCACCAAAAACATATTAAAATTTTGAATTAAGAAACAAAAGGAGACTCATTCACCCAAGGGTGAATGGGTCCTAGCCTAGATTTCTAGGACCTATTCATTTCGAGGTGTTAAAAATGATAATTTCATTAATTAAATCATAATTCCTCTTTCAAAAATTATAATTAATTAGGCTTGTAGATGCATAATTGGGAAAAATAGAGGCTTAATTAATTCCAATTAAATCAATGGACCCAAATATAGTTTGAAAATGTAAAGTAAAATTTCCAACACTAAAAATCCTTGTTATCCTTATAGATTTTGATGAGTCCCTTACAAATAAGAGATTTCTCAATGGTGATTCCTTTTTCTATGATTTCATCAAAGGTGTTAGTATATTGTATGGTTTATTGAAATCCAATTTCAGTGTTAATATTTTGGAAAAAGATATCCATGAGTTGTTTTTCAGGAATAGGTCACTTGTATTTGTTGACCTTGTGTCTCCAACATTATAGGAATGAGGTGAATTTTTCTTGTAGATTTTGTTTTTTTCTACATAAACTGGTCAGGGTAACTTCATGTTCTATGTTATATGAGAAATGATCAACAAAATTTTCAACAAGTTCATGAAATTTTTCGATACTATGTTGTAAATGGGAGAACCATTCTATTTCTTTCCCTCCTAAACTTCAAGGAAAGAGGCACATTAAGTATGTGTTGTTGTATGCAAGATCTAGAAAAGTTATATAAAATTATCGCATGTGTTCGCATGGATCACCTCTTCCTTTATATTTTTCAAATTTAGGAATTTCAAAGTTGTGAGGGAAAGATATCATAGCTATATTTATATCAAATGGATATGGACAAATTTTCTCAAGGGTGTAGTTTCTCTTCACTTTTCCTAGTTGCATGTTAGTAATCTTTTGGTTTATCTTTGAATTTTCAATGTTAAGTCATCGTGTGGGTTTTTTTGTGGTTGGTTAGATGGAGTGTACATTTGGTGTTGAGGAATGAATGAAGAATTATGACATATTTTGGTTTTGTGGGATGATTTAAGGGATGTTATATGAGTTTTATGAGATGCTTTTGCATTGAGTATTATTTTTGTTCAGGTATGATTTATGTTTGAATAGTGTTGTATGGGTTGTATGAGGTTTTTTGATTTTTTGGGAAGAATTGTTGTTGCAGAATCACTTGTGGTTGTGAAATGAATTGTTGTTGTGGTATATTTTGAGGGATGTTATATGGATTTTTTTGAGTTTAAGTGACATATGTTTGGGTAGGTATAGTGAATGGAATGGATTGAGATTTTTATTGTGAAGTTAATTGTTGTTAGGGGATGCTTGGGTTTATGGATATGTTAGATGTGAAGCTTTGTGAAGAATTTTTTTGATAAGGTAAGAAGGATTTTGAAAGGACCAAGAACCTTATATAGAGTTAAGAAAAAGACACTTCAAAACACCAAAGTATCAAACTTTTCCAATGAAATAGAGAAACAACAATAGTGGAAACGCTACAGAAACACAAAAAAAAAAATAGCACCTAGTTACCAGAACCAGGAGTGATAGAACACTCAAAACCAATAGCAGTCCTAAGTCAAAGCCAAAGACACATTTAAAATATTACAAGGCTAAGTAGAGGGAGAAAGAAAATCTCTAATAACACCAGTCACACCAAGAAACCTTCTCAAGACACACAACCTGAAACAACCAAACCACAATAGACCATCCACTCAACATAGATCCACAATAGAAAGGGAAACCAAATCTCTCTTCTAGAATAATAAAATTTACCAAACTCCCTACCTCAATAAGAGAGTAGAAAGGAAAAAATGAGATAGAGAAAAAAGTTGAATAAAGAGAAGCATCAACCATCTTACAACACCAACCCACCCGATAAACTAACTCAAACTCCACCTCAAAAGGAGAGAGCTCCCCTCTATAGGAGTAGATAAAATGAAAACCAACCAAACCAAATCCACCATTCACCTACACACACAAGATCCACCTCAATAAGAACTTGTAAGAGAGGAAATATCTTTCCTCCATATCAATAGCCTCCATTTCCACCTCAAAAGAAGAGGGCTCCCCCTCAATAGAAGTAGAATCCACCTCAAAAGAAGCCAACTATAAAACATGGCAGAAACTAGTGACAATAGAAAGGGAAGACATTACAGCCATTGGCATAACAGGCACCTGATACTTGATACAATAAGGAAAAATAAACCCATCCAACAACTTAAAAAAACCAACCATTTGAGACAACTAAACAAGGCCCAAGGAAAAAACCAAAAAGAAACCAACAAACTTCAATTGAAGCACAATTTCAAGAGACTGTAGGTCCCCACCAAACCCCACAAAAGGGGAAGAACCAGAGGTCAGCAGTGAGACCCCAAAAGCTTCCACACACAAAGTAGAGTACACCAACATAACACAAAGCACCCTACCCCAATAGAAACCCACAAAAGGAAGAAGGCCAACAAATTGTCCCCAACCACCAGCGGGAAACCCAAGCAAAAGAGGAGACAAGAGGCTGAGAAAACCACCTTCACCCCTATCGAGAACAACTTCAACACACAACACCACAAATGTTACACAAAAATACTCATACCCCACAACCAAGCCAACAACACTAGAATGCAACAAAGTGGAATAAAGAAAGCCCCGAACCAAGGCACACTGAGAGCCACCACAGGCACCGAAAGAAGAGGAAACCACATGAAGGAGAGCCACAATCCAACCAGAAGTTCTCAAAGGAGGGGAAAAAAACCAAGGACCAAAATAACATACCAACAATGTTGAATGTTGGTATGTTGGAAATTTTGGGTATATTGAATGTGGAATATTATTTTGAAATGGTAAGTGATAAAATTTGTGAAATGGGAGGTTGATATGAATTTTTGGGATTATATGTTATCCTTATATCATATAGAATAATAGGAGGCATATAAGATGTGGAGGCTTGGGTCATGAAAGGATTGTTTGAGTAGTTTGTAATGTTTTGTGGTGATAAATGAGGAGTGTTTGTGTTTGGAAGATTTGGTATATGCATGGTTGTTTGGATAGATATGTATGGTGATGAATGATGATTTTTTTTTGTGGATTTGGGATGTGTGAGATTGTTTGATTGATCATGCTTGGGTTTTTGTAAAATACATTTATGAATTGTTTAGAAAATGGTATTGAATCTGTGTCATATGATGGTATAGTTGGTTGACTATATATGGTTGGTATTGAAGGTTGTGATATACTTTCATTAATAGCTTGAACTATATGGATATTTTTATGTCAAGGAACATTAGGTGACATGAAATGTGTGAGGGATCTTTCCCTAAGTGTGGAAATGTTAAAATTAGAAGGTAGCTTAGAATCACTTTCTGAAAATATAAGTAAGTTTTGGGATATAAAGCAATGAGTTCATCAAGTGCTCTTGAAAAGGAGGGATATTGTTTAATTTCTTAAAAAAAATATTTATTAAATTCTTCAGATTCCATAGATCCATTTGTGATGTATTCTATGATAATCGATGGATATTGAGGCTATTGTTGTGGAGTTTGGTATTCACTAGGATTGAATAGATGACTATGCATTCCAAATTTTAGTTTGGTAACACCCATAGGTGTTGTTATGTTTGAACTACTAGGATTATACTCTATGATTTCCTATGTTGTGACTTGTAATAGGCATAAAATTGTGTTGACCTTATGGAATATGAGATGTAAGTGAAGGTTGGTAATGTGATATGGATGAGTTTTTTTCAAGATGACTATGAGAGATGCATTGGGTAGATTTTCAAAAAAATTGATGTTGATGTTGTTTGATTAATGGAAGATATGAAAACCTTTAAAATTCAAATTCAACCTAGATCTTTATTTTGATAAGTGCTAATGATGGGTTTCTCTTGTACTAGACTTACGAGTGCAAGAAAAAGGATGCTGGTGAGTTCACCAACTTAGAAGTAGACAAGACCTCTAAGGTATTTTTCTCACAAATATTGATGGTAATCTAACTATTTACTTAAAAATATTGACATCCAAAAAAAGATAAACTAGGAGATAAGATGGGAGATCTAAATGAGCTTATGACTAATATTGGATGCTAGTGGATTGATGTTTGTTTTTGATGATGATTATGCTATTTGTACAAAGATAAAAATAGGTAACCCTAAAATTATAAGATGAAAATGGTATGAAGTGGATGTGAATGTTGGTTGCGGGTCTTTTGTACTATAGGTCTCAGATTCTAGGTTGGTTTTCTATTGAATTTATGAAACTAAAAATTTGAGGATTGTGGAAAATTGTTTTGACACTGAAAAGTGTTGTTCTAGATTTACAAAGTTCCACTGTGTTTTTCAATTGCATTGAGGAAGATATCATATGCATCAAAGTAAGATTAAAGGTGTCATTACATTTATCAAAGGCATCATTGTGTTTATCAAATGTGGCAAGATAGGATCAAAGGTGTTAATGTATATCAAAGTCATCACTATGTTTATCAAATGCATCAATCTAATATCGCATGCATAAATATGTGAAAAAATAGGGTTTCAAATTGATTGAGCCCATTTTAGATCTGATGCATCAGATTAGGTCAAAAGTGTCAATCTATAGAGTAGATGCATTGTTGTGTTTTATCAAATATGTCAAAGGATAATAAAAAGTATTGAATGATGATAAAATGTATCATTATAACATCATATGAATTAGAGTAACATTAGATGCATAATTCTAAGATTATACCTAAAAAATTTCTAGGCTTTTACTAATTTTGACTGATTTGAAAGACTAATTTAAACTTTTTTTTATCAGAAAGAGATAACAACCAATAAAGAATAGCAGTAAAATGACTCCAAGGTATGGTATAATTGAAATTAATGGGTCTTCATAATATAAACATTCCAAGAAGTACAACCTAGCTAGTTTGAAAGGTGTGTCACACTAATGTGGGCCCAATCTATAATATCATAGGTTCATTCTGATGCACTCCCCACTCTCAAGAGGGTGTTGAATGCACACAAGGAAATTAAGAGAGGGGGTGAATTATTTTTATATTAAAACATCCAAAACCCTGATAAACATTCAGATCCACATCAACTTAATTAACCCTTAATTTATTAGAATTATTTAACATGAAAGAATATAATAGAGATTGAAACACATCAACACCATACACAATAGAACACTAGATTTACGTGGAAAATAAAATAAGGGAAAAACCATTGTGAGGATTAGCTCACAATATAAAGTAACTGCAATACATAATACAAAAGGCTCATTGCTAGATTATTGAAAAGAAGAAAGAAGAATGTTATAATTAGAAATACATCTTAATGTAACAAAAAAATCCACCACAACATCATCAACACCTTCACAACCTTGCTAAATATTGTAGACACCTTCTTCTCACTAATTCTAGTATTCCAACTCATTGAAGTTCACACTAAAACTCACAAATATGCACTTCACACTTCTAAAATTCTCATCACCCTCTTCACAACTTAATTATCCATCAACTCATCACTTATTTATACTTTCTTGAACCTTGAAAATATTCTCCAAGATTGGCTATGCACCTCAACCATTAAAATTAAAATTATGTTAGCACTAAGAATTCCCTTGATGGAAAGGAATGAAAGCAGACCACACCACATATTAACTAAAACCTAAATTCATTCATACATGCCACACCACACTTACACAATCACCAAAGAAAATTTGTAATTAGTGTAAACACCCAAGGTTAGTCTAACCTATGTTAACACCATTAGAATTTAAGTACATGCTTCCTCAAGTCCAAAGATGACTCACAAACCACACACCATTCTTGAACATAATCTAGAATATTCCTCAAACACCCTAAAATCCATCAAATTCCTTCACAATAACTTTCACTTGAAGAATGTACACACCTAGTATAATCAAACAACCTTCCACACACTGTTACTCAAGAAATCAAATTTTGAAGCACCAAACCACAAAAAACTTCAACTGTAGGTAGATATGATTATTATCAACACCTTTCCATAATGACAAGACCAAAACCCAAACTATGGAGAAATGTGAAGAAAAACCATTTCTCCCAAACACCACTACAATATACAGTTCACACACTAGTGAACACAAATATCTCTATATGAAGATCCAAACAAAGAAATTTTTGATATATAACCTATGAACACCTCTAAACAACATACTTGAACCATATAAGTAGATATTCAACATAGAAGAAATGCGGAACAAAACCAGAACACAACTCTATATACCAAAATGTTGTTTCCTCTTTTATTCAATTTTTTTAAAAAGAACTTGGAAACCAAGCACCAAAGACATATACTCATCATCTTTAGAACTTCCTCATCATCACCAAACCAAAAAATTTACAAAAAAAAGCTTATCAAGAAAACACCAGAGGTTGAAATCAGTAACACTTACTAATGACAACATGTATAGGAGCGAATGTGCACCCTTAATTTAAATTCCCCTCATACCCCTCTCCACTTTAGAAAACCAAACTCAGAGGCTTAATTCCACATAATATCACTGCTTCCCATTCCACTTGTCACCCGTTTTAAGTGTTGGTAGAGCCGTTTCTGTCAGGGAAACCCGTGCGGCGTGCAAACATCTGCACGGTGCACTTACGCTTTTTATTGGAAGTTGAAGTGTAACGCCTCCCTTCGGCTGGCCGACCTGAATATGGCCATTTCTTGACCTCCTTTCTTCATATTCTCCATTCATTCATCCATTTTAATCTCTTGGCCATCTCTAATTGAAGCATACACAATCTCTTGACCATTTCATTCACTTACTCCAAGCATTGCAATAATATTTCACACTCCATAGCAGAAATCTCTTCACTCCACTTCAATAGAGAAAGTGTAGGATGATTCCATTACAACAGAGGATTGAGTTCCTCTCATGTTTCTCCTCCACTAGCCTTGAGTGCTTTGGACGAAGGTGGTAAGCTCCTCATTCATATTCTCTATTACTTGGTTGAGTTAGCACATCACTATTTTGTGGTGTTTTGTGTACTTTTCTTGCATTTCCTCCTTTATCACTTTATTTCTACATCATTGAAAACTTGGTTGTACATGGAGGTGGAAACACCAAAATGGGTGTCTGACTGAGGTAGACCCCTAAACAACCCCCCAACATTTTCCCTCTTTTCTATGTTTAGGTGGAGAGATCTTGGAGCAAGTTGGCAAAAGGATTATTGTGTGAGATCGTCTTTGTCACCCTTGTGGTAATATAATTCCTTTATCACATTCATCTTTATGTTTCACATTTCATAGTGTTATTATGCACCTTTAGAAACTCTTAAACTAGGTTGCTAGTCCATTCTTTAGAGGTTAGACCTTGTCTCCTTAGTTTTTTGGCCGTACGGATGCCAGCACACCTGCAAAATTCTAGCATGTTGTGTTATCATCCTAGAACCATGTTTCTATCCTTTGATAATGAGCTATCCGAGATGCAGAGTTGAACCTAAAAACTAACTCACCTAGTCTCCTTTCAACTCTCGGTTTTGCAGAGTGATCGAAGGACCTTATAGTCGTCATCGTTCTCCTCTCGTCTATCCTAACACTCCTTTAAACTGAGGTAAGTTAGGGAAGCCATATCGCTCTTGGCCTTTCATGACCTAGGGCCTTGTAATGGTTGGCCCCCCTCTCTTACATTTTTGGTGAACCTTATGTGAACCAAGGTCTTTTCGTTCGTCGGTGTTCTAGGGTTTTTATCTTATACCCTTTGATCATGGCACTCTTGTGTGTTGTGAAAGTTTATGAGCATCACAACCCAGTCCATGATCTCTGTGCATATTGTCAGGAGAATTTTGTGACACCTTCCAATGGAGAAGATGAAGGTCTCCTCTAGCTTTACTATCAGTCTTTTCTCTGGTTCTGCAGTTGGCCTGTCTATGCACGAGCAGGTGTCATGCGATGAGTCTAGATTCTTTGATGAAACTGATCATGTCCCTACTCCTCTTGGGCCACCAACCTTATCATCTATAGATGAGAATAAAGCTATCCACATCCCTTCTAAATGTGTTGCTAGTCTAAGAAAAGGGTTGGGTGCCTTAGAAAATCACTTGGAGAAAAACCCGAAGCTGGCTAGGGCTACTAAAGTTATCAATGAGATAAAGTACATGGTAGGAAAATATTGAATAGGCATAGAACTCCCGGCTAGTCTCACTAGTCTGGCTAAAGTGCACACCCCTTCGAACCATGGTAGCATGATAAGAGGTGGCCCCTTCAAAGAACATGAGAGGCAGTTAGGAGTGTCGATGCCTCCCACATCCATGTACATGGATGACATGGTCTCTTCCATCAACATCCCTACTACTTTCAAAAGTTCTAAACTATCAGAGTAAACAAAAACCCTCTAGGTTTGTCACGTACTGATTTTATCAATTATTTAATTAAAATTATTAATCATGACATTGCATGTTTATGTTAGATGATTAGTGAAATTGATGATTAATTGAAATTGAAATTGATATTTAAATGCAAATGAAATGATTTGAAATTTATTATTATGAAATTTGGGGTTTGTCATTGTTGATGAGAATTTGAGTGCAAGTGAACACAGGAACAGGTGAATGAGAATGAAGGAGAGAACATTGATCAGGTAGAGTCGTTTTAGCCATTAGACATTAATAAGGATGATGGAATCTCACACACCACTTAGTTATTATAATGTATTTTCATGATGATTATGTTTGGAAATTTTTAATAAGTTTATCAGATTGCTCAAATTTATGTGAAAAAGGAATATGTTTGTTTTGAAATGGCAATTTGATTATTGCTGTGAGAAAATTGATTTTTCTCAAAGAATTACTTCTTTATGTAAATCTTTTATTTTTAGTTTAAAATAATAATGCTTTTTATTCTAAATTATTGGAATAAACTTTTAATGGTGAAAAAAATATATAGTGATCTTGTTATTATATATATATTTATATTTAAGAAAATCCATATATTGAAATATATGTTTGAAGAAATAGATATTAAATTTAGTATTTAATGAAATTAGAAATGCAATACATTTTTAATTTGAATTTAAATGAAAACAGTAGTAAATCTGTTAACTGTTAGTCATGCTTAAACAAGACATGAATAGGTAGTAAATAATGGAGAAAGAAGAGGAATCGAACTTCTAAAAATATCAACATGCAATCAAGGGAGAGAAATTAGGAGAAAATAAAATATCTTGGGTGAACACATGCGCATATGAGAAGGAGAAGAAATTATTTTTTAGATAGAGGGAGAGAAAAAGCATAAAGGAGAGATGGTTTATAATTACTATTGATCTCCCAAGTGCACAAGTGTTAAGGAGAGAGAGAGAGAGAAACATAGAACAAGTTTTTATTTATTTATTTAAATAGTTTGCTATCTTCCCCATGCGCCAAAAGGGAAGAGAGGTGTGTGGAAGTGTAGAGGAGAGGCGACTAGAGGAAGAGAGGAGGTAAGGCATGACCTGAAGGTGGGAGTGAATGGGAAGAGGGAACAAGAACAAGAAGATAACTCTTCCTCATGCACCAGAAGGAAGGAGAGGACACAACCAGCAGGGAGGGAGAATACGAGAACTCAAAACAAAAGGAAAAGAAGAGAATTTGGAAGGTGCGCGTCAGGAAGAGAGGGAGAGGAGAGAAAAAAATAAGGGTGAGAAAGAATAGTAGGAGGGAAGTGTGTGGGCAAAGAGAAAGGAGGGACAAACAGGAAAGAACAATAGGATACTAGGAATAGGGAGTAGATTCAGCTGTTCAAGATACATGCACAGCCATAGGAAATTGACAGAGGAAACAAATAATCATTGCCAGATTTAGAAGACACAGAGCAACAAAATATTTTTAGGTAGATTCAATGGAAACATTATTTACCAAATTCACAATCTTAGCATGTTTAATTTAAACCATTTTCTATTATTCATGTATTTTATCATAGGAAAACATATTGTTGTTTCTATCAAATTTAGAAGAAATTTTATACACCAGACTGAATTTTAATGGAGATAAAAATTACAACTTGAATAGAAAATTATTGAACAACTTGAATAGAAAACAATATGTTTTAGATTTATTTCAGTATTTAGTAAAAATTCAAACAAAAAATTAAAAGTTTTATATTAGGAAACTTTCAGAAGAAAAATCTAAACTGTGTAAAACTATGCTTGTTAAAGAGATAATATTTTCGAAGAAAATAAACAGAAAGGATAGTGGAATTATTACCGAATTATACTGTTGAATGTTTTCTAGAATGATAAGAGAAAATAATTTTGTGCATTTAAATATGCTTAAAAAGTAAAAGTGTAAATTGATAATTCACAAGGAATGATACTAAATTGCTACGAAACATAATTAAATATGAGGTTTTTATGTTTTTGAAAAGATAATATTTTAGGGAAATATGAAAACCAGAAAATAAAGAAAGGAAAGTAAAAATATAATTACTTTGAAATTAAACGAATTAGAAGGGGATTATATTGAATTGTAATTGAATTTCTTGAGTAAATGACTCGAAAGAATGTGTGCTCATTTATTCTAGCTTTATATGTACTTAGTCACATACTTGAGATACACCTTCTTTTATTTTAATTTAAATATGAACTTAATGTTATTGTGATATAAATCTGTGAAATTACTGCAATAAAACTGTGTTTGCTAAAAAATAAAAGTGCAGTTCATGTGATTGGGAAAGATAATCTTTATTTTGAATGGAACCATGCATTCTTGATAAAGGAATGTGCATGACATGTGTTTGGAAAGTTACCTTCCGAGACGGGTGCCGAATATGGGTTTTTAGAGAGCGTAGTTTTTCTTTTCCAAAACTACTATTATTTGTCGTGCATGACATTTTACTTGGCCAAGTAACATAAGGACCATTGAAATAGATGGAATATACATAAATCTCTACCATATCCTAGTATCGAACTTGATTGTTTCTTAAATGAATTAGAAAAATGAAAATGCTTGTGGATTTACTAGTTATACTAGGCATGCATCAGATTCCATCTTGCTTTTCGACTTCTTTTAGCTAAGCGATTCGTGCAGGGTTGGGTATTCTTTGAATGACTAAGGAATTCCAGGGAAGCGTAAACTTCATGGTTGGGTGGAAAAAGTGCCTAAACCTTGTTCTCGTATTCATGTTTGAAGATAAGCATTTGGATTGAAGATCAAATGAAGATTTCTTCATATATCTATTATATTTTATTCATGTATGATTATTGTAGAACTCAAGGTGACATAATGCCTAAGTCTTGAATTGTAAATTTCTTTTACAATGTTGTTGTATTATTAAATGTCGTGAAAGATGACAATTTTATGAAATCAATTGGATGTATTATGAATCTTTTCTAGACTTTAAGTCGATGTTTGGAATCTTTTAGATTAAAGTAATTTAAATGAATGGAGTTTCGATATTTTTTTTGGAATAGAAATGAATTTATTAAAGTAATTATAGATTATTTGGAATTAAAGAGTTTCGCTCTTTACATTTGGTATCAAAGCCCTAGGTTTGAACACTAGGGTTCTTTATCCATCATACTAAAGAAACATTCCTTGATGCAGGAATTGTTGATACATAATGGGTTCAAGAGGAAAAGGAGCTGTTGCAAGCAATGAGAATGACATGTTCGATCATATTCTCAATATTTTGAATCAAAAAGGTTCTAGAATGGATAATATTGAACAAGAATTTTGAGGAGTGAGAGAAGGACAAAACCCTTAGAACGAAATTCCCCAAAATCAGGAGCAACTCGCCAATGAAAATCCAAGGGTTGAAGAAGTACCTAATCCTCAAGCTAGGATTGAAGGGGAGTTGGAAAAAGACTTGAAAAGGGTAGCCCTGGCCAAGTTTGATGGTAAGACCATCGTGATGGAGCTGAAGCCTAGGTAATTGAAATGGAAAAGTACTTTGAGCTCAAGAATATGTCTAATGAGACTAAGGCAGTTTGGGTTGCATATCAGTTTACTAGAGAAGCTGCTACTTGGTGGGATAATGAGAAAACTAAGAAGAAACTGTTACCAGGTGGAACTACATGGGAAGTATTTTTGCAACTTTTCAGGAAGAGATGGATTCCACAACTATTCTTTGATAGGAAAATGATAGAGTTTCAGAATCTAACACAAGGTGGTTTGATAGTTACTCAGTACTAGGAGAGATTCACTAAAATCCTAAAGTACGTACCATAGAATGAGATGGATGAGCGGTTCCGTATTTGGAAATTCATCCTAGGATTGAGGCCACAGTTAGGAGCTGATGTGGATATTCATAATCCATTGACTATGGATGAGGTCTTTGAGAAGGCCACAAAACAGGAATAGAAGTTGTAAAAGGTAGCAAACTATAGCAAGAATGTGAATTCTAAATCAGGATTTGGAAACAGGAAGTTCCAAAATAGTAATGACCAGAGGGGTAACAACAATCAACAGATAAGGAACCTAAAGAGAGGAGAAAACTCTTAGGAAAAAGGAGAAGGAAAATTTGGTGGAAACAAGAAAGTGAATAATAATAACACCAACTTCTCTAATACGAGGAACGGGATAGGTGGTCACCTAGGGCCACAAGGTGGATGTTACAATTGTAGAGGAGATCACTATGCCTCCAATTACACACAATGTGTAGGAAGTCAACGCGGAGGAAATGATCGGCGAGCACCACAACACTAGATTCATGCAGCGGTTGACAACCGTCAAGCAGATTTTCAAGCTTCACCTATTCAAATGATGGGTAAGCTTTTTGGTCAATTAGTTTCCATTTTGATAGATACAGGAGCTACTGAATGCTTTATTTATCCTAAAGTAGTTGCTAAGTTACCTATTAGACCTGGTTATATATCACATGCATGGATGGTTCAATATGGAAACCGAGCAAAGAAGAGGGTAGATTCATGTCTATCTTGCAGCGATTTAGAGCTACCTGATTTTCAAACTCAAGTTAACCTTTATGTAGCACCATTGGGGTCATATGATGTGATCCTAGGGACCAGTTGGTTAATTGAGCACAAAGCTATAGTGAAATGTGAGGATAAGATTGTTAGTTGTCTTGATGATTTTGGACGTCCAGTTGAGATTTTTGGATTTGAAGAGCCTCTTGAGTTGAGACATATCTCAGCCATGCAGCTAAAGAAAGCACATTGAAAAGGATGTTCCATATATGCTATACTGGTGAGTGACTTGGATAATGTCCAAAAAAGTCCAGGGGACTATCTAGTTCTCAAGGAGTTCTTGGATATCTTTCCTGAAGAACTTACTGAGTTACCACCGAAGAGAGAATTTGATTTCTTGATTGAACTTTTACTTGGAGCTGAGTCTCAATCCAAGGCTCAATATAGAATGACTACTACTAAGTTATATGATATGAAGGTTCAATTATAGGAGTTACTGAAGCAGGGATTTATTAGACCAAGTGTATCCCCATGGGGTGCACCGGTAATCTTCGTGAAGAAGAAGGATGGGACCTTGAGATTGTGTATTGATTACAGAATGTTGAACAAGGTTACCATTAAGAATAGGTATCCTTTACCTAGGATAGATGAGTTATTTGATCAAATGAAAGGGGCCGTAGTGTTTTCTAAGATTGATCTTAGTTCAGGTTACCATCGGCTAAGGATTAAGGAGGAGGATATTCCAAAGACAGCCTTCTGAACTTGGTATGGACATTACGAGTTCACATTGGTACCTTTTGGTCTAACGAATGCCCCAACGACATTCATGAATCTTATGAACAACATATTTAGAGATTGTTTAGATGATTTTGTGCTTATATTCATAGATGATATTTTGATTTACTCCAAGATAGAAGAGGAGCATGAGAAGCACTTGAGGATAGTCTTGCAACAACTAAGAGATCGAAAGCTTTTTGGTAAGTTTTTTAGGTGTACTTTCTTTCAGAAGAAGGTTCACTACTTGGGTCATGTCATATATGCTCAGGGAATCTCAGTTGATCCTGTGAAGATAGAAGAAATAGTGGAATGGCCAACACCACAGAGTGTTACTAAAGTTTATAGTTTCATGGGGCTTGTAGGGTATTACAGGAAATATGAGGAAGGAATTTCCAGGATAGGAACACCTATTACTTCTCTTCAGAAGAAGGGAAGGAAATTTGAGTGGACTGGGAAGTGTGAGGAGGCATTTCAATTTCTAAAATATAAGTTGACATTGGCACCAATTTTGACTATACCAGATCCTAATGGACACTTCATAGTGATTACAAATGCTTTAGGTGAAGGTGTAGGTGCTGTGTTGATGCAGGAAGGGAAAGTGGTGGCATATGAGTCCAAAAAATTGAAACAATATGAATTGAATTATGCACCACATAATCTTGAGCTTGCAGCTATTGTTCATGCATTACAAATTTGGAGACATTACCTCCTAGGGAAATAATTTGAACTAAAGACAAATCATTTAGGACTTAAGTACATTTTTACACAGCCTAATCTCAATGCGAGACAAAGAAGGTGGATTAAGTTCCTAAGTGAGTATGATTTTGGTATTGATTATATCAAGGGAAAGGAAAATAGAGTTGCAGATGCTCTCAGCAAGAGAAGACTGTAGGAGTTGTGTAGGAGTTGAGAAGATACAACACCACAAAAGCCAGAAAGATCTTTGCAAGCAAATAACCTGTTACAAGGAGAAACAAAGAGAAGCAACAAAGGAAATGCTCAAGAATGTGGAGCCATGAATTCACATAAAATGTAAAATGAATTAATGATACAAAAGATAGTTTTCAACTACATATAGATGAAAACCCTAAAAAGGAAAACCCTAGGCTTGCACAATAATAATTAATAAAGTAATTAATTATTATGCACCTAATGTTAGCTTAAGTGAAAAGAGGTAAAAGGGAACTTTAAGTAATTAAACAAATATTGTTTAATTGATAAAGTAAATACCTAATTACTCTAAAACCCCCCCTTAAGATAGACATAGGGAGAAGCTAAAACCTAGAAGAAGCTACTAAAAGAAAAAGCAATGGGTCCCGACAACAAGGCCAGATCAAGTACCCATGTACAAAATCAATGCAAACTAAATGAAATGGGGTAAAGGAGAAAACCTAGTGGGAACAAAACTCCTCCCCAAAATAGAATGCAAGGAAGAAATGCAATGCACTAATGAAAGAAGGATAGGAGGTGGATAAAATAATACCCCCCATAGACAACATCTATCATATAAGTACATGTACAATAATCTCCATAGGAGATATATAAAGAGAGAAGAAGGCCCCCCCATAATGAAGAAAATCCTGTCACAATGGTAGATATCTAATGTAGAATCCAAAAGGAGATCCTAAAGTGGCAAATGATATTCCTCCCCTTGGGAAGAAACAGATCCACGGACCTATACCGAAGAAACCCTATGAAGAAGGAAGAACCAATCTGTCTCAAGATGTGTGCCATGATAGGATGCTGAAGAGTCTCACTGTCTAAATGGAAACAAATAATGTCAAATCCAAACTGATGTGGAGAATACTGAAATGCAACCTTTGAATGCACAAATAATGGTGGGCGAACAGTGATAACCTAACTGTCAAGGTAGAGGAGATGAATTTCCTCAAAATAATCCTCCAAATCTGTAATATAGGACTCAACAAACAAGAAAGATATGTCTGCAACATAAGAGTCCAAAGTAGCTATGTCTGGAAGATGTATGATTTCCTGCTGCACTGAATCAAGAACAACAAGAGATGCTGATGAAGTCTCAGTCTGAAGAGTAGGAATTGGGAGACAAACTTCTGATCCATCAGAATAAGTAAGGGTGTCTAAATACTCAAACTCCTCTAAAGTATCATGATCAAATGGTGTATTCTCTCACCAAGCAATGGGTATGAGACAATCTGAAGCAGGATCCTCTGGGAATCAAGAGAGAATAGGGTCTCCATAGATCTCCCAAAGACGTGTCCAAAGTGGGTGAGGACAATCAATGTCCGATATAACCAACACAGTGTCATGATCAACACTAGACAATATAACTCCTGCAATGTGATTTCTAATAATATCCCATGCTAATCTACCCTCTAAAGTTGCCGGTTCAGGTATGAGATCATACAAATAAGGAAAAATATAAAGCCACCTACAATGTGTAAGTATACCCTTTGCCCATGACTCATAATTACCCCGTTCCAGAAGAACAACTGAAGGGTGAGTAGAGAAACCCATGATAACTCTTCAAATGAAAAATAAACTAAGAAATATGACCTTACAACATTTAGATCAAATTAATATAACCCATTCAACGCAAAAAAAACTCATGTAGGAGCCAGAATGACCAAGTAATTGAGCAAAGTGTAAAAACACACAAAGCTAAATAAAAAATACCTAGTAAACGAACTGGTAAAATAGACTATAAATCTGGAAAGAGCACTATAAAACCTTTCCAATGCCTATTCGTTTGCACAAAATGGAGTTCGGACGCAAAAGATACGCCCCTTGGAGTGAAAAAACCAAGTTCTGACTTTGACTGGCAAAAAAATAGCAAAAATAAAAAATCAGGAAAAATTACTAGTACCACTAGAACGGCGCCGGAACCAGCTTTCCGACAATATCTCGTTTGCAAAATGCTGAGAAAAATTTCCCATTCTACGCTCGATTTAGTGCAAGCTGCTCCAATGTGCAAAAAAACAATTGTTTATAGCCCTCAAGGGCTAAAGTCTTCGGCCCCTGGTCACGTGGATGACCAGGGGGCTGGCGGCTGGAGGCCCGTGATCACCCATGTGACTAGGCAGCAGGGGTTTGGAGGCCCATAGGGGCTGGCATGGCCGACTTAGGTCGGTGAGCCCGGTGGCAAGCTCGTGTCGGCGGGTTCAGTCCGGTGTTGGCGAAGTCAGCGGGGCGAGCTCTGATGTCGACGGGTTCGATGTCAGTGGAGTCGGTCGAGCGGTGTGTAGGGAGCCGGGGAGCTCGGCAGAGCTCAGCGGAGGTAGCTAGCGGTGACTGGAGCAACCAGGCAAGGAGTGGTGGCAGCGAGCGTGCGAAGCGGCCAAACAGTGGGCAGAGCGGCGACCGAGTGGGGGCGGAGCGCAGAGCAAGGTGGCCAACAGGGGCAGCGCGGCGCCGACGGCGGCGCGGTGGTGACCACCGGGCAGAGGAGTGGTGGCCACTTGGTGGCACGATAGTGGCTGAAAAATTTGAACTGGCCGCGCAAAAATTATCAAAAAAACCTTTGTTTTTTTTTAATTTTTTTAATATTTTTTTGCGTTTTTTTTCTGAGGGGGCTGTACCGCCAAACCCTAAAAAAATTTGAAACCCTAAAAAAATTTGCAACCCTAGTTAACTGTGGCCAAAATCGACGATTTGATAGTCATTTTAGGGGTTTTTGGGTGCTACAAATCCAATGGCACTCTCCATTTGAGCCCAAAGTGAACCTAAAAATTAGAGTAGGCTGAATCCACCCAAAAAAAACCTTAGAGCCCTAGATTTGCTTCCAATGCAAAATCTCAAAACAAGAACAAGCAGCTACAAATATGAAGCTCTGATACCATGTAGGAGTGGAGAAGATACAACACCACAGAAGCCAGAAAGATCTTTGCAAGCAAATAACCTCTTACAAGGAGAAACAAAGAGAAGCAACAAAGAAAATGCTCAAGAATGTGGAGCCATGAATTCACACAAAATGTAAAATGAATTAATGATACAAAAGATAGTTTTCAACTACATATAGATGAAAACGCTAAAAAGGAAAACCCTAGGCTTGCACAATAATACTTAATGAAGTAATTAATTATTATGCACCTAATGTTAGCTTAAGTGAAAAGAGGTAAAAGGGAACTTTAAGTAATTAAACAAATATTGTTTAATTGATAAAGTAAATACCCAATTACTCTAACAAAGACATCTCTCTACTATGTTGACCACAAGGTCAAATTTGAGACAACAAGTGTTGCATCATCTTCCAGCATATGACCATTATGAGAGGGTCAAGCAAGCCTTAGAGGCAGATCCTTTAGATCATAGATTTGATGGATATGTGATGGAGTATGATGGTATTTTGAGATATTAGGGAAGGATGTATATCCTTGAGGGTGGAGACTTGAGGAGGTTGATTCTTGAGGAAGTACATGATGCAACTTACTCAAGGCATCTAGGAGTTACGAAGATGGTAGCAGAGTTGAAGAATTTGTATTTTTTGGCCTAAGCTCAAGAAAGATGTTATGGAGTATGTGGCTAGATGTTTGGAATGCCAGCGGGTCACGACTGAGAATGTGCATCCAGTGGGACTTTTTTATCCCCATGATATACCTGAGTATAAGTGGCAAGTAATCAATATGGATTTTATCCAAGGATTACCTTTGAGTAGGAATAGGCATGATACCATCTTAGTAGTTGTTGATAAGCTAACGAAGGTTTCACATTTCATACCTGGAAATCTAAAAGATGGATCATTGACACTTGTGAAGAAATTTGTGCAAGATATATTCTGATTGCATGGTGTGCCAGAGACCATTATATCAGATAGGGATACCAGAATGACATCTAGGTTCTGGACAACACTGAATGCAGCTTTAGGAACTAAATTGAATTTTAGTTCTGCTTATTACCCACAAACTTATGACCAAACAAAAAGGGTCAATTAGGTTGTTGAGGATTTACTGAGGATGTACTACATGAAATCAAAAGTACAAGTGGGGGGAATATTTTCCATTGGTTGAGTTTGCATAGAACAACCCATTCCATGCATCTTTGGGTATGGCACCTTTTGAGGCTCTTTATGGACGGAAATGTCAGACACCCATTAGTTGGGATAGGATGGAAGATAGGATCATCATTGGTCCAGATATGCTCAAGGAAATGGATGAGCAAATGAAGTTGATCAAGAGTAGGTTGAAGGAGGCAACCAATAGACAGAAGAGCTATGTTGATAGAAACATGACTTTTAGATAGTTTGCTGTAGGAGATAAAGTCTTTTTGAGGGTTAAGCCTCATAAGAGCTCTATCTCATTTGGGAAATCATCAAAGTTGGCTCTGAGATTTGTGGGACCCTTTGATGTACTGAAATTCATTAATCCAGTTGCTTATAGACTAGCGTTACCACTTGCTCTAGCTCGACTCCATAATGTATTCCATATTTCTTTATTGAAACCATACCATCCTTATGCATCTCATATACTTGATTAGCGTTCATTACAGGTAGAAGATCCAGGGGTGGTGCTAGTGGAGCCCATCTGAATCTTAGATAGGCATAGCATTAAGCTGCATAACAGGGATAGTACTCAGTACAAGGTCCAGTGGGACTAGTACACTGAGGATAGTGCTACATGGGAGGATTATGAGATGATTGACCATCATTTTCCTCATTTGATTTCTTAGATTAGTATTTTCTTAGTGCATGAGATACTTGATACTCTAGTTTTTTATTCACATGATGTGAACTTGGATAGCTAGATGCTACTATGAATTTTTTATTCTAATGTTTTGAGAACTATGATGTTAGTTATTATTTCATTATGATTGAGATACTATGTTTTATTGATTGAGATACTATGCTTATTGATTGATTAATAAGACATCGAGACGATGTCTCTTCCGAGAGGGGAAGGATGTCACATACGGATTTTATCAATTATTTAATTGCAATTATTAATCATGAGATTTGCATGTTTATGTTAGATGATTATTTAAATTGATGATTAATTGAAATTTAAATGCAAATGAAATGATTTGAAATTGATTATTATGAAATTCAGGGTTTGTCATTGCTGATGAGAATTTGAGTGCAAGTGAACGTAGGAATAGGTGAACGAGAATGAAGGTGAGAACATTAATCAGGTAGAGTCGTTTTAGCCATTAGACGCTAATAAGGATGATAGAATCTCACACACCACTTAGTTATTACAATGTATTTTCATGATGATTATGTTTGGAAATTTGTAATAAGTTTATCAGATTTCTCAAATTTACGTGAAAAAGGAATATGTTTGTTTTGAAATGGCAATTTGATTATTGTTGTGAGAAAATTGTTTTTTCTCAAAGAATTACTTCTTTATGTAAATCTTTTATTTTTAGTTTAAAATAATAATTCTTTTTATTCTAAATTATTGGAATAAACTTTTAATGGTGAAAATATCTATAGTGATCTTGTTATTATATATATATTTATATTAAAGGAAATCCATATATTGAAATATATGTTTGAATAAATAGATATTAAGTTTAGTATTTAATGAAATTAGAAATGCAATACGTTTTTAATTTGAATTTAAATGAAAATAGTAGTCAATCTGTTAACTGTTAGTCATGCCTAAACAAGAATTGAATAGGCAATAAATAATGAAGAAAGAAGAGGAATCAAACTTCTAAAAATATCAACATGCAATCAAGGAGAGAATTAAAACAGCAGTAAAGAGGGAGTCAAGGGAGAGACATTAGGAGAAAAGAAAATATCTTGGGTGAACACATGCACATATGAGAAGGAGAAGAAATCCATTTTTAGACAGAGGGAGAGAAAAAGCATAAAGGAGAGATGGTTTATAATTACTGTTGATCTCCCAAGTGCGCAAGTGTTAAGGAGAGAGAGAGAGAGAAAAACATAGAACAAGTTTTTATTTATTTATTTAAATAGTTTGCTATCTTCCTCATGCGCCAGAAGGGAAGAGAGGTACGTGGAAGTGTAGAGGAGAGGCAGCTAAAGGAAGAGAGGAGGTAAGGCACGACCTGAAGGTGGGAGTGAATAGGAAGAGGGCACAAGAATAGGAAGAGAACTCTTCCTCATGCGCTAGAAGGAAGGAGAGGACGTAGCCAGTAGGGAGGGAGAATAGGAGAACTCAAAAAAAAAGGAAAAGAAGAGAATTTGGAAGGTGCGTGGCAGGAAGAGAGGTAGAGGAGAGAACAAAATAAGGGTGAGGAAAGAATAGTAGGAGGGAAGTGCGTGGGCAGAGAGAAAGGAGGGACAAATAGGAAAGAACAATAGGAGACTAGGAATAGGGAGCAGATTCAACTATTCAAGATACATGCACAGGCATAGGAAATTGACAAAGGAAACAAATAATCATTGTCAGATTTAGAGGACACAGAGCAACAGAAAATTGTCAAGTAGATTCAATGGAAACATTATTTACCAAATTCATAATCTTAGCATGTTTAATTTAAACCATTTTCTATTATTCAGGTATTTTATCATAGGAAAACATATTGTTGTTTCTATCAAATTTAGAAGAAATTTTATACACCAAACTGAATTTTTATGGAGATAAAAATTACAACTTGAATAGAAAATTATTGAATAACTTAAACAGAAAATAGTATGTTTTAGATTTATTTCAGTATTTAGTAAAAATTCAAACAGAAAATTAAAATTTTTATATTAGGAAACTTTCAGAAGAAAAATCTAAACTGTGTAAAACTATGCTTGTTAAAGAGATAATATTTTCGAAGAAAATAAACAGAAAGGATAGTGGAATTATTACCGAATTATACAGTTGAATGTTTTCCAGAATGATAAGATAAAATAATTTTGTGCATTTAAATATGCTTAGAAAGTAAAAGTGTAAATTGATAATTCACAAGGAATGATACTAAATTGCTACAAAACATAATTAAATATGAGGTTTTTATGTTTTTGAAAAGATAATATTTTAGGGAAATATGAAAACCAGAAAATAAAAAAAGTAAAGTAAAAATATAATTACTTTGAAATTAAACGAATTAGAAGGGGATTATATTGAATTGTAATTGAATTTCTTGAGTAAATGAACCAAAAGAATGTGTGCTCATTTATTCTAGCTTTATATGTACTTAGTCACATACTTGAGATACACCTTCTTTTATTTTAATTTAAATATGAACTTATGTTATTGTGATATAAATATGTGAAATTACTGCAATAAAATTGTGTTTGCTTAAAAATAAAAGTGCAGTTCATTTGATTGGGAAAGATAATATTTATTTTGAATGGAACCATGCATGATTGATAAAGGAATGTGCATGACATGTGTTTGGAAAGTTACCTTCCGGGATGGTTGTCGAATATGGGTTTTTAGAGAGCGTAGTTTCTCTTTTCCAAAACTACTATTATTTGTCGTGCATGACATTTTACTTGGCCAAGTAACATAAGGACCATTGAAATAGATGGAATATACATAACTCTCTACCATATCCTAGTATCAAACTTGCTTGTTTCTCAAATGAATTAGAAAAATGAAAATTCTTATGGATTTACTAGTTATACTAGGCATGCATCAAATTCCATCTTGCTTGTCGACTTCTTTTAGCTAAGCGATTCGTGCAGGGTTGGGTATTCTTTGAATGAATAAGGAATTCCAGGGAAGCGTAAGATTCAAGGTTGGGCGGAAAAAGCACTTGAATATTGTTCTCATCTTCATGTTTGAAGATAAGCTATTGGATTGAAGATCAAATGAAGATTTCTTCATATATCTATTATATTTTATTCATGTATGATTATTGTAGAACTTAAGGCGACATAATTCCCAAGTCTTGAATTGTAAATTTCTTTTACAATGTTGTTTTATTATTAAATGTCATGAAAGATGACACGTTTATGAAATCAATTGGATGCATTATGAATCTTTTGTATACTTTAAGTTGATGTTTGGAATCTTTTAGATTAAAGTAATTTAAATGAATGGAGTTTCGATATATATTATGGAATGGAAATGAATTTATTAAAGTAATTATAGATTATTTGGAATTAAAGAGTTTCGCTCTTTACAAGGTTTCCATCTCCCCCCTCTTGTTGTCCCTAGTGGTGGGGGATTTGGCGGGATAATTGGTGGAGGCTTTGGTGGTGGTAACTTCGGCGGAAAAGGTGGTACTTGTGGGAGTGGTTCCAATGGAGATCATGGTGGTGGCTTTGGAAGTGGTAGTGGCTCTTGTAGAGGTGACAATAGTGGTGGTGGAATTGGTGGTGGCTCTAGTGGTAGTCACAATGGTAATTCTGGTGGTGGCTCCGGTAGCGATTCCACTAGTCCTATGTCCTCTAATGACCCGATTTTTAATACCCTTCTCCAAAATATGGGGAAGATGCAAAACCAGCTAGTGGACCTTTCCCAAGCTTTTGCCTAGCCTATCTTCTAGCCCTTCTTCTGATATAGCCCATTGTTGGTAGCAATTCTGAATAGTCCTTTCTCGCAAGGGATGGAGATTCCTAAATTTAAAAAATATGACAACAAAGGGGACCCACAAACAAATGTGTCCAATTTTAATGCCTTATGTACAAATTTATTCCATCATGATGCATTGATGGAAAAAATGTTCACTCGATCCCTCAAGGATACAACACTCGAATGGTACTATTCCTTGCTTGAAAATTCTATCTTTACATTTGATTAGCTTGTGAACCGGTTCCTACAACAGTTCCAAGCCAACATCAGGCTTAAGATGACCTTCTTTGACCTTGTTCATTGTAAACAAGGGGATAATGAGAAGATTACTAAATTTATAGTGTGATATCATGTGCTCTTTTCATAAATATCATACCCATTGCTAGACTTCGATGTGAAAAAGGTGTTCATAGGAAACTTACAAAGGCCTTGGAAAGAGAAGTTTGCCCTTATGAAATACCCTTCTTTCACGCACCTATGTGTGGATCTGTGGGAGTACCAATAGATGGTAGTTCAGTTCAAGGGATCTTCCTCATGCTCCCATCTGGAGGGAAAGTCTATTATATCAATCTCTTGAAAAGGAAATGCTGGTGTGAATGTAGTAGCCACTATGGATAACAACAGCCGCAGGTGCAACTCAAAGTTCATGAAGTTATCCAAATATTATTATTTCATCTTACAAAAGTCATTAAAGGATAAGATCGTTTGTTTTCCAACTCCAAAACTAGTTAGGGAATTGTATCTTAACTGGTATGAAGCAAATACCTATTGTCAATACCATTGAGTTAACGAGCATGATACCGAATGTTGCATGCACCTACATCATAAGATATAGGATCACATCAATGATGGTACTATTCATCTTGATGGACGTAAGAAAAACACAAATAGGTCAGTGGAAAAAGCTAATAGTGGATTACAGATATACACGGACCTGTTTCCATCGCACTCTTCCAACATGATTATCGATCCCTCTGACTCTATTTGCTAGCTTGAAGCCTACATTAACATGGTTAATATTACTCCTTCTCCTCATCTTGTGACCAGTTTTTTGAATATAACATTCACTTCACAAGATGTACCAAAAAATGACAAACCTTATCCACTCTACATTCTCGCTCACCTCAATGGCAACATTGTGACAGGGGTCTTATTTGATCCTACAAGTAGAATGAATGTCATAACAGAAGAGACTCTATTCTTAAACTCCCTATAAAGGGAGGAACATGAAAAATCAAAGTACATCATTCGTATGCATGATGGTCTTTCCCTTAAACCTTGTGGATCAATATCGTTGTCCATCCTGGTTGGACCTAGGAATGTAGACACAGTTTTCAATGTCATTCCCGAGTCATACCTATTCAGAGTGAAGCTAGGTATACCTTGGATGGCTTCCATGAATGGGATTTCCTTTGTGATTCATAAGTGCCTTAAGGTTTCCCTTGAAGGTGTCATGCAAATGGTGCATGATACTAGATATCGGCCTATGGTGTCCTGTGGGGAATATTTGTTGGATCACTTTTGGTGCTCTCCAGTTGGTCTGCTTCCACCAAGAATGAATCTACTTTATAAGAACTATGTGAAGTATAAGACTGGAGGAAAGGGACAACCAAAGTTGACCCTTCCTATAGCAGAGTAGCCAGCTTCCTCCTCCTCCCGAAAGGGAAAGGATAATCTTGCTCCTTCTTGGGCTGCCTCATCTACTCCCCTTTCTTCAGAGGAGTATTGGATGAATAGGCTTGGTTTCTACCCGCTAAGTCCGATGGTTTTTACTTGGCATAGACCCAAGATCAAGATATCGGATCTCCCCACCAAGCCTCGTAGGCATTGGTACTATTTATATGACAGAAAGAAAGGCTCACAAAGAGAATTTTCCCTATGACCTCTTACCATTCTTTTGAATGGGAAGAGTCCCACTACCAAGGTGTTAGAATCAATTCCCCTTACTATTTCTGAACCTATCCCTCCTAATCCCATCTAGAAGTTTGTCCCTCCACTGGAAACATCTATGGAGGACACTCCCATGGTTGAGAAGGAGCCCTTCGTTCCTTCACAACCTCTGAGTTCTGGTTTGAAGAGTCATAGAAACTGCCTTGCACGTGAGTGCAAGTACCGGTGAAAGGCTCTTCTAGCTGAGAAATCCGCCTTATAGAAGAAGGAAGTGGAGAAGACTACTCCTATATCAAGAAATCCTATTGTGTCCTCCTCCCTCTTCCCTTATGTGTCTATCTAAACTAGCTCTGTATCACTTTCGGCTTCTACTACGAGAGCACATGTGCCTGGTAAGGTGAAGGTGTTCATCACTCCTTTGATGGAGCCACCTCTTCTAACATCTGTTCTAGAGGTCTCGCCTTTCCCAAATCTCATAGATATGATTAATACTTTGGTTGTATCTTCTACGGTTCTTTCCTCTTCTCCCTCTACCTTTATTGATTCATCTATGGGGAGTTTTCCTCCTCTGATGAAGAAAAAGGTAGAGAGTGGTCCCTCCAACAATAGAGGATGTAAGAGTATCCCACCTTCTATAAAAGGTGGTCCCACAATGACTTGTTCCATCTTATTAACGAAACCAGTCCCAACCTCTCCTGAGTTCGTCACCGCTTCTGAATCTCTAGGTTTGCCTAGCAGTTAACCTCAGATGCAAACCTCTCCATTCATCGAGGTAATACATGGAACTCCTATTAAGTGCATGTTTAATTCAGTGGATGAATTTTTGACCTTCTCAACGATCTTCACAAGGTCATTTACCTTGGACCCATAAGAGTTGAGTGATGAAGACCTCATAGGTCCTTCTTCCTTGGCCCTTGTTGCGGGAGGATTAGAACCCCCTCCCCTTAACATTACACCATTGCAGGCTCATCATCCTTCCCCCTACAATGATCTAGAGTGGGAAGTGAATGACCTCTTGGTTGACTAGTGTTAGGGGGAGACCCTCTTCTTGAACTTTAGATTAGATATGTGTGTGTTGTGATGTACTTCCCCCGTGATCATGCTATATGTGCCTGGATGACTCTTGTCACCCCTATAGGTGCTTGGATACAAACATGAAATTTGTGTTGTAAACCTTCTTCTATTTGTATCATCATTCTTCCATGTTTGTGATTGAATTTCAACAAATTGGGGATGATGCAAAGCGTTGGGGGAATTTAGGCTTCCTTCCATGTTGACCCAATTTTTTATTTTTACTTTGTCTTCCGTGCATTCTTCCTGATATGGTTGGGGATTGATGATCTTTTTCCTCGCACCATAGTTACCTATTATATATATAAATAAAGGAAGATTGGACCCCGCAAAACCAGATCCCCCTATGCCCTTTGTTCATGTTCTCTTTCCTTTCACTTTATCTATCTCTCTTCTTTGCTTGAGTTCTCCCTTTCATGTGTGACAACACCACTTCTACATTACGCGATCTTTAGAAAAAGCATTCGTTTCCTAACAAATATTTTCTCAAATACCCTCCACACACTTCTTAGCTAGAATTTTCTTCTCGACTTGAGACCCTAATAGAACATTTTTCCTTCATCACAGGTTCATAAAGAAAAGACTTGGAAACCTTCCTCTGAAGTGGGAACACCTTTGATCTTCCCCTCGTGTGGGGGCATATCCTTCCTTTTGAATTCCTTGATGAAGTGAACATCTTTCAAAAGGATTCCTTGATGACGAATCAATTTGAGAAAGAAGACATTGGCTCTTGAATGGTGCATCCCTTGAGTGGACCCCTTCCTTTTCGCATTGGGTTCCCAACGGACCCCCTAAAAAAGCCTTTTACATCTTGGCATCTAGTTCGGGGGTAGCTCAAATAGACCGGTGTCACATCTTAGCATCTAACCCAAGGGAAGCCTGACTAGACTTGTTTCTTATCTCAACATCTAGCCAGGGGAAACCTCACCAGAATTCACTTCACGCCCTTGTGTCTAGCTTGGGGACAACCCGACTAGACTTCGCTTTTCAAACAATGCATCCCTTGAGTGGACCCCTCTTCCTTTTGAAGGGTTCCTGAGGGACCCCTTTGAGAGTCTTCCAACTTGGAAATGGTCTGTGTGACTATTTGTTCACTAGTCTGTGCGGCCGCTTCCTGATGTGTTCTATATGTAGGTAAACATGTCACCATTTCTGACTCTATAGAGTCCCTCTTTTCTTGGTCTCCCTCCTGTGAGAGTTCTTGGGGGATACCTTTTCCTTGTAGGTTTGCAGGTCTATAAGGTGCCCTTCCTAGTTTCCTTCATGTGAGAGTTCTTGAAGGATACCTCCCTTGCAAGTTCATAGGCCTGTAAGGCATTTTCATTCTTTATCTTTATAGTTTTGTAGAGATATGAATTCCTTTTCTGATCTTGCACTTTCAGGTTCACCACACCTTGATCTACTTCCTCGTCAGTATAGATATACATCTCTAACCCTACTACTTCTTCGATCTACTTTACCAAAGCACTCACTAGTATTCATGCTCACTAAAGTGGGGGGAAAATGTATAGGAGAAAATTTACAGCCCTAATGCAAATTCCCCTTCTACCCCTCTCCACTTTAGAAAACAAAACTCAGAGGCTTAATTCCACATAA
Organism: Sequoiadendron giganteum; assembly: GCA_007115665.2. NCBI lineage: Eukaryota > Viridiplantae > Streptophyta > Pinopsida > Cupressales > Cupressaceae > Sequoiadendron > Sequoiadendron giganteum. The sequence goes on from CM021102.1 coordinate 455,385,644, forward strand.
GCCTACCACTTCCCATTCCACTTGGCACCCATTTTAAGTGTTGGTAGAGGCATTTCTGTCAAGGATTCCCACGGGATGCGCTTACGTCCCTAGCAGATTCCCATGGCTAAAGTCTACAAAGACGTTATGCTTCCTATTGGAAGTTGAAGTGTAATTCCTTCCTTCGGTTGGACGACCCGAATATGGCCATTTCTTGACCTCGTTTCTTCATATTCTCCATTCATTCATCTATTTTCATCTCTTGGCCATCTCTAGTTGAAGCATACACAATCTCTTGACCATTTCATTCAATCACTCCAAGCATTGTAGCAACATTTCACACTCCATAGCAACAATCTCTTCACTCCATCACTTCAATAGAGAAAGTGTAGGATGATTCCATTGTGGTAGAGGCTTGAGTTCCTCTCATCTTTCTCCTCCACTAGCCTTGAGTGCTTTGGATGTAGGTGGTAAGCTCCCCATTCATCTTCTCTATTACTTGGTTGAGTTAGCACATTACTGTTTTGTGGTGTTTTGTGCACTTTGCTTGCATTTCCTCCTTTATCACTTTATTTCTACATCATTGCAAAATTCGTTTTCCATG
>CM021102.1:455386326-455431667 GCA_007115665.2 Sequoiadendron giganteum
TGTCAACCTCTAGTGTTGCTTTGATAAGCTTATGTTTTTGGATATTTTTGGTTTATTTTTTGTGTTGTAGTTGGCTTGGTGATGATGAGGAAGTGGTGGAGATGTTGAGAGTGTATTTTTTGTGCTTGTTTTCCAATTGATTTTGAGAAAATTTGAATAAAAATAAAAATAGTGCATTGTAGAGGTGTTCTAGCATATAGTGCGGTGTATTGGTTTTACTCCACATTTCTTCTATATTGAAGATCTACTTGTGAGATTCAGATATATTGATTAGAAGTGTTCATAGATGTTATATCCAAAATTTCTTGGTTTGGATCATTTTACAAAGAAAGTTGTGTTCACCAGTGTGTGAACTATGTATTACAGTGGTGCTTGGGAGAAATGGTTTTTCTTTGCATTTTTCTGCTATTTGGTTTCAAGTCTTGCAATTCTAGAAGTGTGCTAATAAGATTCATATCTAGCTTCAATTTAATTTTTTCATGTTTTGGTGCTCCGTAAGTTAATTTCTTGAGTTATAGTGCGTGGAAGATTATTTGGGTGTACAGGATGAGTTTGTTCTTCAAGTGAAATTTGTTGTGAAAGAATTTGATGGATTTTAGGGTGTTTGTGGAATATTCCAGATTGTGTTCAAGTGATATTTGTTGTCCACAAGTCATCCTTAGATCAAAGGAAGTGTGTGCTTAAATGTTTGATGGTGATTACATAAGTTTGGATGACCTTGGGTGTTTACTCTAATTGTGGATTTGCTTCAGTGATTTTGGAACTATGGCTTGGCGTGTATAAGTGGATTTAGGTATGAATTAAGGTGTGGTGTGGTCTTCCTTCATTCCTTTCCACCATGAGAATTTTTTGGTTATGACCTAACTTGAATTTGCATGATTAAGGTGCATAGCCAATCTTGGAGAATATTTTCAAGTTTGAAAATGGTATAAATAGGTGTTGTGTTGATGAAGGATGTGTGGGTAGAGTGTATGATGTGAATTGTAGATTTTTAAAGTATGGATTTGTGAAGTGAAGTACGTTCTTTAATGAGTTAGAATATTGGAAGCAATGAGTGGAAGGTGTCTACAATCTTCAGAAAGGCTATAAATGTGTGGTGATGCTATGGTGGAATTTTTGTTTCATTGAGATAGATTTCTCAATGTAACATTCTTCTTCTTTTATTTGTAATCTAGCAGTAAGCCACTGGTGGTGAGCCCTTTTTTCTTTTGGGTAGTGATTCCTTCTACAGTGAGCCTATTATATTTAGTGTTACAATTACTTTATATTGTGAGCTAATCCTTGTATTAATGGAAAAAGTATCCCTTTTTCCTTAATTTAGGATTAATTCACAATAAATGAGCCTAATGTTACCTTGATTTAGCGTTGTAATATGTTTTACACATTCACATTAAGTTAGGGACCATTTTTATTAAAATTGACTTAGTGATGCCTTATTTAGGGTGTTGTAAAGTGTTTCTTTACAATTTCACAATAATCAAGGGATTTAATTAATTAATTGAGGTTAATTAAAGCTTAATTGGCCCCTTAAATTAAAATCCAAGCCTTATTTATTATATTTTTCAAAGGATAAATCCTGACACTCATTAATAATGTTTCATAACACTTTTTGAATTGCACAAGACAACTAAGAGGGGGGTGAATCAATTGTAACTAATCTCATTCACTTATGATCTTAATCAATTCCACATTCACTTTAATTTGATATTAAGTATAAACATAAAATACAGATAACAAAAATAAAATACCAAAGATACCATATTTATGTGGGAAAACCAATGAGGGAAAAACCACGGTGAGGATTAACTCACAATATAATAGTAATACAAAACTAGTTACAAAGGCTCACTACCAGAGGGCTCACTGCCCAGAAAGGACTCACTGTCCAAAAGGAGGCTCACTACCTACAAATAGGAACCACTATCCAGAAGGAGGCTCACTTCCTACATATAAAGAAAGATAATAGAAAATCAACCACAACAGGTTCCACACAATCACAGCCTTGATCAGAGAATTCCAAACACCATTAGCTCACTGCTTTCAGGAGTCAAACACATTAAAGTATTGTTGCCTTGATTTAATTTTGCACACTCTGCTTCTCACAAATTTTTCACAAAATCTTGACTTGTATTTATATCATCTTCAATCTTAGAAACTATCTCCAAGGTCGGCTACATATTCTTTATTTTACAAATTCAGATTAGGTCAACAACTCAACATTCCCGTGATGGATAAGAATGAGAGTGGACCAAATACATACTTAACCAGGACCCAAAACAACATCTTGGATCAATCACATGCTTCCTTAATTGGTTCTTATCCTTTATGTAATGTGTAGACACCAAGTTAGCCAAACCTAATGAAAACACCAATGAACTTTGAAGTGCGCACATCCACAACAAGATGAAAACATGTGGATCCAATAAAACACTTCACTAGACACTAGAAAACCTCTTAGATACCTTCAAATACATATGCAACAACTGCAACAACTTCCATACTTAGAAATATTTCCATCAATCCAACCGTATCATGCAGACACACATAGTAGCTCTAGAACAAGCCTTCCAGATCACCAAACCATGAAAACTTTTTCTAGAACACGACTAAAATCATTATCAACCTTCTTCCAGAACCACAAGATTTGAGACAAACCATCAGAGGACTATAGAAAAAAAAAATTCTCCTAGTCCATAGACAAACAACTCTATCAGACTAGTTCACACACCAGTAAACACAACTTTCACAACTTTCACTCTTCATCAACCCAGAAGTTATAACTAGTGTAGGAGCACCTAAAACACATATTTGCAAAAATGCACTATTTGTAGGTTGGTCTAGGAAATAGGGGGTAAATTGAGTCTTTAATGTTAATAAAGGTCTAATAAGGCCACTTTTAATGTATTTGGGCAGTTCTAGTATTAGTTTGATGCAAAAGTGCATAAGGATGTATTAATTGTCAATAAATTGTCAAAATAGTGCAAAATTAAGCTATGTAAAGGGGATTGGTAGTTGGTGGTCATTTTTTGGAATTGGGGAGTTATTTTTGATGTGAAATTGTATTAAAATTATCTTGGAGACTTGAGGAAAATTTGTTGAATAGTTTCAAAAGAAGATTTCAATCAAAAAGACAGTTATTAGTAAATTTCTGAGTTTCTTTGCAATTTATGCCTATGTACGGGTTCGTAGAATAGGGTTAGGATTATAAATGTTTTTTAATTTTGTGTAAGATGGTGTTGGATTCCTTTTGAATCCATTCTTGTAGGATTTCATTTAGTATAAGGCATTCTAAGGTCTAATTCCTTGAAACTGGTCTAAAACATGGAATAAGTGTTTTGAGGGGTAAGATATAATGAATAGGCCATTCCACCTTCTATAGTTACTGTACCTAGGTGGAATGGGCCTTTTTAGTTTAGGATTAGTCCTAGGAAGGTTTCATTTGTGTTGAGGAAGCATTTGAGTGAGAACTACACACTACCCTGTGGTAAAATTGAGTTTTAGGCCTTAGAATCAAGGCTAGAAAGAGTGAAATGATGCTTGGAGAAGAATACTAGGTAGAATACCCTAAAGTTGTGTTGTTGAATGTATTTAGTGGTGTATAGAAGGCTTGAGTGGCTAGGAATGACTGTTTGCGTGAGGAAGTTGAAAACCCTAGTTGGAAGAGGGTGAAAACAAGCAAAAATGGGTGGTTTGTGAAGGAGGTGTTTGTGAATGTAAGGGCCAGTGCAATTTAATGATGATTTAAGCTTGAACAGGCATAATGAAGAGATTTCGAAGTGGTTTTGGGTTTTTCTAAGGTCTGGAAATAGGACTTTCAGTAAGCCCTTTGTCAAATTGAGAAAAGTAAGGGTTTTGTGGAAATGGGTCATAGTGAGTGAGAGGAGACCTAAAATTCTAAGAAACTTGTGTTTTGAAGGCAGGTTTAGGACTATTTAGAGGTATTTAAGCTTGGTAACAAGTTTGAAGGAAAGTTCCTTTAGAAAAGAGGAGTATTTGGAGCCCGGTTCAACCTAAAAGGTTAGTTTGGGTGAAGGTGGTCCAAAGAGACCAATGGTGAATTTAAGATATATTTTGTACCGGGTTAATGGGTCACTATAAGTGTGAGTGGTTGGAAGATTAATTACTATTGTTGTGGGATAAGTTGCTAAAATAGGTCTTGGAGTCCTGCTAGGTGAATGGAGGCTTGAATGGTGAAAGTGCAAATAGAAGTTCTTGAAGTCTTGAAAGTGAGTTAGTCTGGTTTGAATGAGGAATTTAATCTTGCTAGATGCCTCTTGGTTTCTTGGAAAAAATCTGAAACAATAAGGGTGTGTTGGAGCCTTTGGGTACCTAGTTCACTGAGGAGATAAATTAGTGTTTTGAGAGACCTTCTGAAGATCAAGTTGATGTCATACCTGCCTCTACATTAGTTGGTATTAGAGCTAGCAAGTAGATCTATTTTAGGTTGAAATTTGAAGAGTGGAAGAAGCCATTATGCAATCAATGAAAGAGGTTGAAGAAATCCAAGAAAGGCATGCAAAAATGAAGTAAAGACAATCCATATTCTAGACCAAATGCAAATTTAGAGATAAGGTATGTAAAGTAATGATTGGTTCAAGTTCCTTGGATAATCTTGTTTCTGAGGAAATGGTTGAAAAGTTACATTTGACAAGGATAATTTATGAATCACCTTACAAGGCATATTTGGTAACTGATAGTCAGCATATTGTGGTTAGTGAGCAAGCATTTGTAGATTTCCATATTGGTCCTTATAAAGATGTTGTACTATGTGATATTATGCCTATAAGATATTGTCACATGATACTAGGTGGAGCTTGGAAATATGATAGGTTTGCTATACATGATGAAGGACTTAATGTGTATGTAATTGAAAAGGATGGAAAAATTTATACCTTGAGTTGTTTGCAAGATGATGGAGCACAAAGGAGAATGGGAATGTGTGGAAAAAGAGAGTTTCTAGAACAAAAGGAACAAGGGCATAATGGAGAAAAATAGAAGCATAGCAGAGATGCCATGGAGAGAGTAAAGCACCATGAAGAAGCATTGAGGAAAATAGAGCAGCTTGAAAACACAAGGGAAGAAGAGGAAGTGGAGGTCAGAGGTGAAAAGACCTTGAAGGCATAAGATTAGGATGGAGGATGTGGTGAAGACAAATGCAGGTCATATTTTTTGCAATTGCAAGAAAAAGATATCAAGGTAGCAAATGGTAGGTCTGCTACAGTGGTTTGTGGAAAAAGAACACTTGGGATATAAATCCCTCAAAGAGAAAAGGGTAAGAGTGTAGGAGAGTTGTAAATGGAGAGGCAAGGGAGGCCTAGTGAGGTCAATGATAAAAAAATGCAATGTCCATTGAACAGACAGAGTAATGGGAGGCAACAAGAGACTGATGACAAAGAAGTTGAGTTGCAATAGAATTGTGATGTCAAGAAGGATGAAATAACACAAAAAAAGGAAGTGTCAAAAGAGGAAAGGATGATAGGAAGCCATGGAAATCTTGAAAAGGGTGAATAACTCATAGTGGGAACAATTTTATTTCCCGTGAAAAAGGAGAAGCACAAGGAGTAGCCAAGTATTGCTAAAACAAAGGTATTTAAGTCAAAAAACATAGAGGAATGCATGTCAAAGGATGCAAAGGTAGCTGAGCCAATAAGACTAATGCAAAGTATGATGGTCAATGAAACTAAAAGTACATAGATGGTAAATGTCAAGAGTGGAGGACAATTCAAGGTAGAAGAGAGGTTAATGAGGAAAGAGGGATGGTTAGGGAAGAAGGTATGATAGTGAAAGGTGAAGACAAGCTCAGGGAGAGCATGGTAAGAGTGATGAGTTGTCCATTGAAGGGACAAGAGAACCAAGGGTTCGAGATCATAGTAGTGATAGAAATTTTAGAGAAGAACAAGAATTTAGAGATTGTATTGAGCCAAAGTGAATGCCATGAGACAATGAATGAAAATGAGGAATATTTTGCAGAGTATGGAGAGAAGAAGGCAATTATAGTCACCTTGACTGGTGAAGAGGATGAAAAAAAAAGGATGAGTAAAGTTTCAGTGTTGAGAGACACTAGAGAGTTGATGGTGAGTGGCCTAGTGAAGGATAGAGAAGAAGATCATGATGTTAGGACAGGGGATTGTCCTAGGATGGTAAAAATACTGATGTAACAGTTGTATGTTACTGTGAGGATGGTTCTAAGTCTAAAGAACCTTAGAAAGACTAAGAAGAGAAGAGTTGAAGGGAATAGATACATGCATGGTTGGAAAAGTCTCATGGAAGAGCATGAAACAAATATACAAATTTATGAATGTTTAGCTTTGTGTATTGAATTTTTGTTTGCAGGTTTCAATGAAGACAAAAAGTAGCAAGAAGATCCATTTATGAAGAAGCAAGCATGGAAAGACCAAGACAAAGAAAAGCATGAAGGGTACAAAATTTCTTGGAGGAATAATTCCATGCAAGTGACTTGGAGAAGGTTTTAAGGGATTGTAAATGAAATAGGAGTAGACCTATGGAGTGATTTATGGGGCATAAATCTTTTGTACCCGGGGAGTATGGTGCAGGAGCATCTCAAACACATATTTGCAAAAATGCACTATTTGTAGGCTGGTCTAGGAAATAGGGGGTAAATTGAGTATTTCATGTTAATAAAGGTATTATAAGTCCACTTTTAATGTATTTGGGGGGTTCTAGTATTAGTTTGATGCAAAAGTGCACAAGGATGTATTAATTGCCAATAAATTATCAAAATAGTGCAAAATTAAGCTATGTAAAGGGGATTGGTAGTTGGTGGTCAGTTTTTGGTGTTGGGGAGTTAGTTTTGATGTGAAATTGTATTTAAATTATCTTGAAGGATCGAGGAAAAGTTGTTGAAAAGTTTCAAAAGAAGATTTCAATAAAAAAGACAGTTTTCAGTAAATTTCTGAGTTTCTTTGCAATTTATGCCTGTGTATGGGTCCATACAATAGGGTTAGGATTCTAAATGTTTTTGAATTTTGTGTAAGATGGTTTTGGATTCCTTTTTAATCCATTATTATATGATTTCATTGAGTATAAGGAATTCTAAGGTCTGATTCCTTGAAACCGGTCTAAAACAGGGAATTAGTGTTTTGAGGGGTAAGATATAATGAACATGCCATTCCACCTTTTGTAGTTACTATACCTCAGTGGAATGGGAATTTTTAGTTTAGGATTAGTCCTATTAATTTTTTATTGGGGCTGAGGAAGCATTTGAGTGAGAAATCCATGCTTCCCTATGGTAAAACTGAGCTTTAGGCCTTAAAATCAAGGCTAGAAAGAGTGAAATGATGCTTGGAGAAGAATACTAGGTAGAATACCCTAAAAGTTGTGTTGTTGAATGTATTTAGTGGTTTCTAGAAGGTCCAAGTGTCTAGGAGTGACTGGTTGTGTGAGGAAATTGAAAACCCTTGTTGGAAGAGGGTGAAAACAAGGAAAAATGGGTGGTTTGTGAAGGAGGTGTATGTGAATGGAAGGGGTAATGCAATATAATGATGATTTAAGCTTGAGTATAAATAATGAAGAGAGTTTGAAGTGGTTTTGGGTTTGTCTAAGGTCTGTACATAGGACTTTCAATAAGCCCTTGGTCAAATTGAGAAAAGTAAGGGTTTTGTGGAAATGGATCATAGTGAGTGAGAGGAGACCTAAAAGTTAGAGAAAATTGTGTTTTGAAGGCAGGTTTAGTAATTTTTGGAGGTATTTAGGCTTGGTAACAAGTTTGGAGGCAAGTTCCTTTGGAAAAGAGGACTATTTGGAGCTCGATTCAACCTAAAAGGTCAGTTTGGGTGAAGGTGGTCCAAAGAGACCAATGGTGAATTTAAGATATTTTTTTACTAGGTTAATGGGTCCCTGTAAGTTTGAGTGGTTGAAGGATTGGTTACTATGGTTGTGGGATAAGTTCCTAAAATAGGTCTTGAAATCCTGCTAGGTGAATGGAGGCTTGAATGGTGAAAGTGAAAATAGAAGTTCTTGATGTCTTGAAAGTGAGTTAGTTTGGTTTGAATGAGGAATTTAATCTTGTTATATGCCTCTTGGTTTCTTGGAAAATATATGAAACAATAAGAGTGTGTTGGAGCCTTTGGGTGCCTAGTTCACTAAGGAGACAAATTGGTGTTTTGAGAGACCTTTTGAAGATAAATTTATAGATCCATGTTGCAATATAGTTGATGTCATCCCTACCTCTGCATCAATAACTTAGGATATATCAACAAAATATGTTCATAAGAAACACTACAAATCCACAAAAGCATAGGATCAACATAGAATAAATGTGGAGCACATTATCAGAGCTCATTTAGAACACACACACAACTCTATCTTCACTGTTTATTAATTTTCTCAAAAGAATTTGATATGACCACTCTTGCAACACCATAAAGATAGCTCCATGTACTCTAAACACTTCTATAGTATCTCAACGATACATGTACCATATGCAATCACATGATTCCTTTCTCTAAAACTACCTGAACTGTGTTGACATAATTGAAAACATTAGTGGAAACACCACCATACTCATTCATACTTACAAAATTCTCCCTCTTTGTCATTGATTGCAACACATGATTTGAAAAACCATCAAAGACAACATACACACTCTCCTACTTCTTCCCCTTTTTTTTCAGATTAGACAGCCTACACGACATTTCTGCACTCACTTCTCCTTACAAGATTTTCTCTCCCCCTTTCAAATTTTTCACATGACTCTTTCTCCCCCTTTGACATCAATGGAAAATAAAAGTTTTTATGTGAATATCCATGTATAAAATTCTAATCACTCCCCCTTAGGAGTGCACCCACATCTCATACTAGAACAATGATACTCTCTACTCCCCTTGAGGAGTAGACCTCAATCATTAGTCTATACTGATGCACCTCCATGTGCACCTAGTTCAAAGAAGGAGGGGTAGTAACCCCCAAATTCTCCCTGAGATACTCAAAAGTATCCTTAGGAAGAGCCTTAGTAAATATATCTACAATCTGATCCTTTGTAGGCACATATTGAAGCCTGAATTCATTCTCCAATACCTTATCCATTAAGAAATGATATATGATAGATATATGCTTTGTTCATGAATGCATTACCAGATTATTTGAAATATTTATTGTACTTGTATTATCAAGAAAGATAGGGATAGGCTCATCACACATCACACCTATATCCTTCAATGTTTGGTTCATCCAAAGCACCTATGTACAACAAGATGTTTCTACAATATACTCAGCCTCTACAGTGGATAAAGAAACTGAATCATGTTTCTTGCTTAACCATGAAACCAACCTTCCTCCAAGAAATAATTCACCACCACTTGTACTCTGTTGGTCATCTACACAACTAGCCCAATCTACATTAGTGTAGGAATTCAAAGTGAAATTCATATCCTTGTGATACCACAAGCTATAATCTGGAGTGCCCTTTAGATATCTGAATATCCTCTTTATAGCTGTAACATGTGTTTCTTTAGGTTCTACTTGAAATATGGAAACCAAACATACTACATGCATGATATCCGGTCTAGTGGTAGTAAGATATAACATACCGCCAATCATAGATTTGTACATGTTCTGATCAATTTTAGGAGAATCATTATCCTTACTCAGTTTGCATCTAGTCACCATAGGGGTACATGCCAGTTTGGAATCATCCATTCCAAACTTCTTCAACAATTCATTAACATACTTAGATTGTGAAAAGAATATGCCCTTATCAATTTGATTTACATGGAGTCCAAGGAAGAAATTCAACTCACGAATCATAGACATCTCAAACTCTTTTTGCATCTCCTCTACAAATTTCTTGCACATACCCTCATTTCCTCCAAAGATAATATCATCAACATACACAACCACTATCAACATTCTATTTCCTTCAACTTTGAAATGGAGATTATTGTCTACGGAGCCTTTGTTGAACCCTTGTTATGTTAAATATCTATCCAAACTTGCATACCATGCTCTAGGATTTTGTTTAAATCCATATAGTTCCTTTTTCAACTTGTAAACTAAGTTCGATTTATCTGATAACCGAAATCCTTTTGGTTGTTCCATGTACACCTCTTCTTCCAATTCTCCATTCAATAAAGAAAACTTAACATCCATTAGTGTACTTTGAAATCTTTGTTAGTAGAAAAATCCAAAAACATATGAATGGCCTCCATTCTTGCCACTAGGGAAAATGTATCCTCAAAGTCTATTCCCTCAACCTATGAATATCGACCTTTGCATACAAGCCTTGCTTTGTTTCTTACTACCTCACCATCTTCATTCAACTTTTTCCTGAATACCCATTTTGTACCAATTACATTCTTATGTATAGGTCTAGGAACCAGTTCCCATGTCTAATTCTTCTCTATCTGATACAACTCTTCTTTCATTGCTCTAACCCAATTCTCATCTTTGCATGCTTCACACACTGTTTTAGGTTCTATTTTAGAAAGTAGACACAAATTTACCTCGGCTGCTATCACTTTACTTCTTGTCTTTACACCCTCACTTTTATCTCCAATTATCTGTTCTTTCAGATGATTCTTCTACACATACTTTGGAGTCTTGAGAGAAGGTTCCAAAGTATTTTCTTCTTCAATCTATTCTTCTTCTTCCTTATCCTCTTCTTGTACTTGTTCACAGATAGGTTCATCTAGTTAAACTTCACTTATTTCAACTAGTTTGTGTGTATCTTCATCAACTTTTAAATTTGCACTTTCAGCTATCTTCCTCATTCTTTTATTGTAGCCTCTATATGTTTTATTTTTTGTTGAATATCTGAGGAAAATACCTACATCACATCTTGCATCAAACTTTCCAAGGTTATCATCATCTCTTCCAATATAACATCTGCTTCCAAAAACCTTAAAGTACTTAACAATAGGAATCTTGTCAGTTCATAGTTCATAAGTGGTCTTTGTGCTATTACCTCTGATCTGAACTCTGTTAAGAATATAAATAGCAATTTGGATTGCTTCTTTCCAATAAACATCAGGAACATTTTCCTCTTTCATCATAGTCCTTGCAGCCTCTTGAACAACTCGGTTCTTCCTTTTTGAAACTCCATTTTGTTGAGGAGTTCTAGGCGTAGAAAAATGTCTCTTTATACCATGCTCTTCAGAAAATGCATTAAAATCACTAGAAGTGAATTCTCCACCTCCATAAAACCTTAAACATTTGATTCTCAGGTTTACTTCATTCTCTACCTTTGTCTTAAACACTTTGAATTTATCTAGAGCTTGAGATTTTTCTCTAAGAAAAGTAACCCATGTCATTTTGGAATAATCATTAATCAAAAGCATAAAATTCCTTTCACCATTAAGACTTCCTATTCTTCTGGGACCTCAATGGTTTCTATGAATCAATTATAGCACTCTAGTAGTTTTCTTTTCTTTTCCTTTAAAACTGCATCTCATTTGTTTTCCCAGTTGACAACTTCTGCAAACAGTGTTGGTAGGCTTTGTAATTTTTGACAAATCCCTGAAAAATTCTCTTGAACTAATCTTGATCAAATTTTCAAAGTTTACATGTCCCATCCTCTGATGCCATAGCCAAATTTCATTAACTTGAGATAAAAAACACTGACCATCATCACTCTTAAGCTGCTAAATATTTTCATATGTTCTTCTTGTAGCTACCACAATTCCGAACCCATTTTTTATCTCATAAGTATTATCCTAGAACAAAATCTTAAATCCTTTGCTACAAATTTTTCCAACACTCAAAATATTATGCCTTAAGCCCTAAACATAATAGACAACATCAGTATTGTGTTTTCCATCAAGACTAATTGTTCCTTTTCAAACAATCTTTGCAAAAAAATCATCTCCAAACATGACTAATCCTCCATCATAATTTCCAAGTTTAGTGAACTTACTTTAATCTCTGATCATATGATTTGAACATCCAATGTCTATTACCCAATAATCTTCATCTTTTCTAGCATGAAATACAGTAACCAAATTACCTTCCATCTCATCCTTCTTGTTTTCCGAACAACATTCCCTTGCACATCTTCCATGGTTAGTAGACACAGATTTATTCTTCAAGGCTAGAAACAAGCATTCACCTTTATCATCCTCAAAATCAAATTCATCATCAAAAATTCTAGAATCTTCTCTAACATAATGCAATCTCTTGAACTTTATGTCATTGTTTTCTTTATTATCTCTGTTATTTTTGTGTATGGCTCTATTTAGACATCTTGAAGCATAGTGACCAATACTTCCACAACTAAAACATTTAAAAGGTAACATACCTTTGTACTTACCAACACCTTTCTTCAATTTCCTTGTAAATTTTGCTTCCAACTCCTTTGAACTTTGACTATCTAGATCATCTTCTATCTTAATGGCTTTGAAGGATGTTCTTGTTTTCTCATTTTCTTTTCCAAACTTCCTCATATCAAATGCAGTCAAGGTGCCAAATAGTTGTTCTTTAGTGAATTTATTTGGATCATATATTTCTTCAATAGCAGAGACCTTGTCACTATAATTCTCCAGTAGGGTCATCAAGATCTTCTCAATTACATCTTCATATACCAGAGTACCACCTTGATTTTTGACTTCATTTGCTGCAATTTCAACCCTCTGAAAGTAGCTTGTGATGTATTCACCTTCCATTTTCAAGTTCTCATATCTGCACATTGTTGTTAGTTTCTTTGATAATTTGACTCTATCATTTCCTTCATAGATATCTTTAAAATTTTCCCATACTTCATAAGTAGTTCCTAATGAAATGAGTTTTGTCCACTCAACCTTAGATAAAGCACTAAAGATAGCATACCTTCCTTTTTCATTTTCCTCATAGGCAAAAATCTCATCTACAGAAGAAGGACCACTAGCAGGATCAACATATTTTGTCTCAACAGCTTTCCAAGTCTTGAAACCAAGAGATGTTAGGTAACCTCTCATATGCACTTTCTAGTCACTGTAGTCAACTCCATCAAACACAGGGATTGCCAATTTGTGTGCCATCAAATCTACCTCAAGTAGTTAATCTCTTCTCCAAGGAACCTGGCTCTAATACCAATTGTTGAATTCCACAAGAGAACTAAGAGGGGGGGTGAATCAGTTGTAACTAATCTCATTCACTTCTAATCTTAATCAAGTTCACATTCACTTTAATCTGATATTAAGTATAAACATGAAATGTAGATAACAAAAATAAAATACCAGAGACATCAGATTTATGTGGAAAACCCAATGAGGGAAAAACCATGGTGATGATTAACTCACTATATAATAGTAATGCAAAACTAGATATAAAGGCTCACTACCAAAGGGATCACTACCTAGAGAGGACTCACTTTCCAAAAGGAGGCTCATTGCCTATAGATAGGACTCACTATCCAGAAGGAGGCTCATTGCCTATAGATAAAGAAAGATAATAGAAAATCCACCACAATAGGTTCCACACAATCACAATCTTGATCAGAGAATTGTAGACAACATTAGCTTATTTCTTTTAGGAGTCAAAAACATTAAACTATTTCTGCCTTGATTTAATTCCGCACACTCTGCTTCTCACACTTCTCTTTTGTAATTCACAACATCTTGACTTGTATTTATACCGTCTTTGATCTTAAAAAATTTCTCCAAGGTCAAATACACATTATTTATTTTACAAATTCAAAATAGGTCGGTGACTCAACATTCCCATGGTGGATAAGAATGAGAGTGGAAATACTACATACTTAACCAAGACCCAAAAAAATATCTTGGATCAATCACACACTTCCTTAATTGATGCTTATCCTTTATAGAACGTATAGACACCAAGTCAGCCAAACCTAATGAAAAAACCAATGAACTTTGAAGTGCACGCATCCAAAACAAGATGAAAACATGTGGATCACATAACACACTTCACCAGATATTGGAACACCTCTCAGATAATGATAATAAGTTTCCACAATCCATATAATGAAATTTGTATAGCTTATGGATTTGATTGTGTCCAAAGTTTTTAGCACCAACGTTTAAGATCACACTCCGTGATCCATCATCAGTTGCTTCTCCTCTTCCTCTCTTTCATCCTGATGATGGATCAAAGAGTTTGATTTGAAACATTGATGCTAAAAAATTTGGACACAATCAAATCCATAAGCTATACAAATTTCACCTCTTAGATACCTTCAGATACATCTACAGCAACTGCAACAAATTCCATATTGAGAACTCTTTCCATCAATCCAACTGGACTATGTAGATGCACATAGTAGCTCTAGAACAAGCCTTCTGGAGCACCAAACCATGAACACTTTTGCCAGAACATAGATAACAACATTATCAACCTTCTTCTAGATCCAAAAGATCTGAGACAAACCATCAAAGGACTATAGAGCAGAAACATTTCTCCTAGTCTATAGACAAACAAATCTACTAGACCCATTCACACACAGGTGAACACAACTTTCACTCTTCATCAACCCCTAAGCTATAACTTAGGATATATAAACTAAAGATGCTCATAAGAAGCACTACATATCTGTAGAAGCATAGGATCAACACAGAATAAATATAGAGCATATTATCGGAGCTCATTCAGAACACACAGACAACTTTGTCTTCACTGTTTATTAATTTTCTCAAAATAACTTGATATGAGCACACCTGCAAGACCATAAAGATAGCTCCATGTACTCTCAACACTTCTATAGTATCTCAACCATACATGTACCACCTGCAATCACATACTTCCTTTCTTTGCAACTACCTGAACTATGTTGACATCAATGAAAACATTAATGGCAACACCACCATACTCATTCATACTTGCAACATTAATTTGGAAAGGTTTGAGTCCTAGGCTAGTGACCTATGACCCATTAGCCACCTGGAAAATGGGTCCTTCCTAGGTCCTAGGACCCCCTTCTTACATGTTATTTCATATCCCTGAAGCATGTCTTATTTGAGTGTGCTAGGACCCATTAGCCACTTCGCGAATGGGTCCCCATTAACTTAGGACACCCTTTTTAAACTTATTCTTGGTAGAATTTTAATGATTTAAAATCCCAGGTCTGATGTCGGCTTGCGTTATTTGAATTTTAGGATTAAATTTTAAGATAAGTATAAATATAAGGATATTTCACCTAGAATATTTCATGCAAGCTAAGAGAACTTTTACAAGAGCATTATAGAGCATTTAAGAGAATTCAAGAAGACATTCAAGGGAACATTATTGAAGTATTATTGTAGCAATAAAAGGTCATATCATCATTTCAAAGTCATGCATGTTGTTGAGCTAATGCGATTTTGTAGCATTGGTGATCAAGTTCAGGTCTTCAAAGCCATTATCTCATGTCAAGTTCATGATCAAGATCTATACTCATTGAGGCCATTTCATGCTAAGTTTTAGATTTTTACTCCAAGGTTTAATTGAGGATTTGGTGAGTTGTTACACATTTTTGTTCATTCATCTTTCCTTCATGCATTATTTTTATTACAAGGTTTAATTACCGAAATGGGGTTCAACCAAGGTAAATCCCTATTCCCTAACAATAAAAAAAAATGATTCTCTCTTGATATGTGACTTTAGATTTTAGATTGAAGATCAAGTGGACAATAAAAGTTGCAAAAATTGTCAAAGTTGCAAAGTTGCTAAAGTTGTCATCTTTACTTGCAAGATCACAAAAACTAAGCTACAAGAATTATTTCTGACTTTCAAGAGCTAAGCATCTGGGATCTCAGAGTGCAAAAATTGAATAACATGATCCCAAAATTGATTTTCTAGAACCCTAATAGGGACCCATTAGCCATTGGCAAAATGAGTCCTCGGTGAGGCCCAAAACAACACTCTTTCAGCAAGGTACACAACATTTTAACATCTTAAAACCTTCCTTATTGCTTTTATAGCAGTTAGGATTGATTTATGATTGTTATTAATGCATTTTATCTCTCATAATTGAGTGAAACATAGCAAAACAAAAAATTAGGTTCCTCCATTTGATTAATCCCATTTGGAGTGAACCCTCTTCTTTTTCTATATTTCATTTTGCTGAACTCGACTTCTTGAGCCATTTAATTTTTTGATTTAGGAGTCTCTTTTCATCTTAGGTTAGATCTTGTATTCATTTGCACTCATTTGCATTGAATTAGATCTCATTTAAGGTGTCTTATTTTGCATTCAAGTTTACATCTCATATAGGGTTTTAGAATTGCATTGTTTGCATTCTTTAAATCTGAAAAATACAAAAATATCATTCATCTTACATATCATTTAGATCATATAAAGTTACATTTGAAAATTGAAAACAAAATTGCATATAAAACTAGGTCTTTTAATTCATCATTTAGTCACACTTTCAACTTGCATTTCACATTGCATTTATAGAAAATTAAACCTATAATTTACCATAGGAGACCTGAACCTAAAAATCATTAGAAAAGGCTTAAAAATATATAAAAATAAGTTTCAAAACCCTAATGTAGGACCCATTCACCACCTGGCTAATGAGTCCCTGATCAAACCTAAATATGCATTTTTGGAAATTGAAATCTTAAGTTTTGTGCTTTTGCTTATTGCTGTCAGATCTTTGTTTTAGTTTGTTTAATTTATGTTTCATTCATTTCATTAAATCTAGCTTAATTTGCCTCATTTACTGCATTGTCTAAATTCAAATTTTCACTTACAACATTTCATTTTTAGATTGTTGCATAGTGTAAACAAAAAATTACCTTGTTTAGAATCTATAAATTGCATTTCATTTTAGGACCTTGCATTGCATGTCAAGAATCTTTCCATTCTAGGTTTGCACACTAAGTTTGTATAGATTACTTTTCACATATTTTAGTATCTTTATTTTCCAAGTTTACAAAAAAAAACTTCATCAATAAGCATGTTAATTGTTCATCCAATGTATTTCCTAGTTATGAGAGTCTCTCAGTGCAAGAAAGTGAAAGTGTTCACACCTTCCTTAATTTCACACCCTTCCTATCTCTCCTATTTGTGGGAATGATGTGATAGAAGAATATGAAAGAATATACAATCATGATAATAATGTTTTCTCTTCTCATAATACCTCTCCTACATGTGACAAAGGTATTTTGGTGTTAGAAGATGCACTCATTGAGAATCATGACAATGTTGAAAGTTCCTCTTCTATAAACTCTCCTACATTGGAAGATATTATATCATAAGAGAATGAGATAATAGACACATTTCTAAAAATCACCATACCTAATCTCCATCCATCTCTTTCTTGTGATAATGTTTTAGTGAAAGAGGATGCAATTGTCGGAAATCATGACAATCATATTATTTGTGAGTAGGATATGTTGGTGTTAGATGATCAAATCTTTAATATCTATTACAACCCTATTTATTTTTCTTCCCCTCCTATTTTGGAAGACATTATGGGACAAAGGAATGTAATCATAGATAACCATGATGATCATACTTATTCTTCTCCTACTATCTCTCCTATTTGTGAAGAAGATATTTTGGTGTCAGAAGATCAAACCAATGAAAGTTATGAGTCTTATTTTTCTCTCTTCCCCTAGGAAAAAAATTATTGAAAAAGAGGATACCATCATTGATAAGCAAGAGAATCAAACCATTGATAACTTCCTTACTTGTGATGAAGTTATTTTAGAAGAACAAACCATTTAATTTCATGAACATCTATATTGTAGCTCTGCTGAAACTCTCTTACTGAGGAAGATATCATGGTGGAAGAAAATGAGAACATTGACAATAATAATTCCTTAGATGAAGATGATGAAGAGAAATTAGACTCCCCTTCACTAAGAGATCATGAAAATAAGGACAAGTATTTTGAGGTTATGCACATTAGATATCCCTTGAAGTGGTCTCTTAAGCCACTCCTTACCATCTATCCACCCTCACAGCAACCACAAGTTCAAAATAAACCCGTGCTTATCTTAGAACCACCTAAAAAGAAACTTGATAATGATAATGTTTCGTAACAACCAAGTTACAATGTCGTTGCTCATACATATGACACTCAGAACAATCTACAACAAAGAAAACCAACTCTAATATCCCTCCCATTGCCTAATCCTATATTTCATAGTGCTCCTCATTTTCCTTTACAAAGTGGAAAGGAGTATGACCTTGTTGAACAACTTAAGAACACTCCTGCTAAGATGTCCTTATGGGACCTTATTCAATCATCCCTTAATTATCATAACATGATTCAAATTTCCTTACAAAAAGTTCCTACCCCTCCTAATGTGCAATCAAATGATGTGGCAACCCAAATTCAAGCTATAACACTAAACAACTTAGACATTACATTCTGTCAAGATGAGCTACCTTCATTAGAAAAGAAAAAACAAAACAAAGCTTTCATGATAATAGCTCAACATAATTGGATTGGGATAAAGAGGAACCTTGTTGAAAATGGTTCAAACCTTAATGTATGTAGCATAAACCTTTTGGACAAGATTAAAGCAAACAAAAGCCAAATTCAACTTGACTCTTTATCTATCTATGGATTTGATAATGTAGGAAAAAAATCACTTGGTGTGATTACAATACCCATTAAAGTTGACAAAGTTACATTACAAACCCTGATCCATGTTCTGCCTCATGATCTTTCATACAACCTCCTTTTAGGAAGACCATGGATTCATGAGATGCATGTCATGCCTTCTACTCTTCATTGTAAAATGAAGTATGTCTAAAACAAAAAATTATAAACAATCTATGTTGATCTTGAACCAAAAGGTTGTTTGAACATTGAGAAAGACAAGGAGAATCCATTGAAAACATTACACAAGTGGAACCCATAAAAGAGAAAGAAAAATAAAATCATATTGAGGAAGTCACAAAGCTATTAGAAGATGATTGGGGTTCCTTGGATTTCACACCAAAATTCATGGGTGAATACAAGATCATAACAAAAGAGTCTAAAAAGGGAAAATAAAAAGTGATAATTTCAATACAAGATTCGAAAGCATCCACCTCAACCACTTTAGAAGAAGAAAAAAATTACACAACAAACTTTGATGAAGCTGATTACAAACAACCACTGAATCTAAAAGAAATGAAAAAATATTACAAGATCATAACAAAAGAGTCTAAAAAGGGAAAATAAAAAGTGATAATTTCAACACAAGATTCGAAAGCATCCACCTCAACCACTTTAGAAGAAGAAAAAAATTACACAACAAACTTTGATGAAGCTGATTACAAACAACCACTGAATCTAAAAGAAATGAAAAAAAATTACAAGAACATAACAAAAGATTCTAAAAAGGGAAAATAAAAAGTGATAATTTCAACACAAGATTCGAAAGCATCCACCTCAACCACTTTAGAAGAAGAAAAAAATTACACAACAAACTTTGATGAAGCTGATTACAAACAACCACTGAATCTAAAAGAAATGAAAACAACTTATGGAAAAGGTTATGAACTTATGAAAAAACTTGGGTATAGTGGAAAATGATGTGGTGCTAGAGAACAAGGTATCCATGTCCCTATATATCCTAAAACACAAGAAAAAACTAGTGGTCTTGGTTATTGTCCTTTGATAGAAATAAAAGCATCAAAAAGGCCTTCACTTAACATCAACAATCTTACAAAATATTCTTCCAAGATAACTTTAACTTTGATGCATACTAAACTAATAGATACAACATGTGGGAATATGCCATTAGATAGGAATCAAGTTAATACCTCATCTACTCATTATAAGCAATAATAATAGATGCTTCTCCTTTCCATGTTATAGTTGTAGGAACATAGCATACTCACTATTGCATGTTTTACATTCATTGCAAATCATTTAATTTTTTTGCAAGAAGCAGCATATCATCAATCACCTTGGCTCATCCTTATCTTACACTAAGTGGGGGAAAGGGGTTAGGTTATAAGCCTTGTCCTCATATGACACTTGTTGATTTTATCTTTTGACTAGTTGAACACCTTCCATGTATATATAAGAGCAAGCTTGGGATGTGGAGGACATGCCTTAAGTTGGCTTGCATGTGATGTACTGAGTTATCTTTAGTTGTTGCATTTTGGGGGCAACCCATTATTCATGATGTAGTTTCATTCAAAAAAATATGACTTAGCATAGGGTTTTTCGAGGAAAGCTCTCATGTCTTAGGAGAAAACATTGGCTACTTTAAAATAGTTGCTCACAACAATGGTGTTTCTAACCACTTTAAAGTGTGGGCATACACCAATGACATATTTTGACATTTTTCATATTTCATGGTGTGATTTTATATCTTGTGACATGTCCTTGGTGGTGTCATTGGGTTTGATTCCCTCCAAAAATGTGATATTTTTAAGCATATGATTTCCCTTAGTGGCATGATGTGAAATGAGGCATCCCATAAGTGGAAATATGATATTATTGACTTTTAATCTCTTGGAAAAATTAGGCACAATTCCCCCTAAGAAGAAGACCTTACATGAAGCAAGATCCCCTTGAACAAAGACAAAAAAAGAAAAAAAGAAAAAACTATAGACATATCATTCAAAAGCATTTAGGATTGTGGTGCCTTATCAAAGTTGTCAAGAGGATAACTTTGGTATGGTATGGGAGGCTAATATGATTCTCTCATTTTCCAACTTTTTAGGATACTCACCTAGTGGATGGCCTAAGGTTCCACTACCCCAAAGTGAGCACACATGTTACAGAAAAATAGCCTAGACCTAGTCCACATTGTGTTGGAAAAAATATCGAAGCTTGATCCTTGTTTCAAACAAATAGTTGTGTTCCACATCACATTTGAATGGCTAATGCTTTATCCTTTATTTTCCTTTATCTTCCTTTATTTTTCTTGGTCTTTGATAGGGAATGATTGTGTATCTTTGTCATTGTTGCATACATAAGTGTCTTGAATGTCTGCTTTAGTGTGAGTTTATCATGGGGGGAAACTCTAACTAAAGTGGAGGAAAAATGTACATTAATGGAAAAAGTATCCCATTTTCCTTAATTTGGGAATAAGTAACAATAAATGAGCCTAATGTTGCCTTGATTTATTGTTGCAATGTGTTTTACACTTTCACATTAAGTCTAAGACCCTTTTTAATAAAATGGACTTAATGATGCCTTATGTAGGGTGTTGTAAAGTGTTTCTTTACACATTTTCACTAATGTAGGGATTTAATTAATTAATTGAGGTTAATTAGAGCTTAATTGGCCCCTTAAGTTCAAATCCAAGCCTTATTTATTTCATTTTCCGAAGCATAAATCCTGACACTCATTAATAATATTTCATAACACTTAATTTGGAAAGGTTTGAGTCCTAGGCTAGTCACCTAGGACCCATTAACCACTTGGCTAATGGGTCCTTCCTAGGTCCTATGACCCCCTCCTTACATGTTATTTCATATCCCTAAATCATGTCCTATTTGAGTGTGCTAGGACCCATTAGCCACCTAGCGAATGGGTCCTCCTTAACTTAGGACACCCCTTTTTAAACTTATTCTTGGTTGGATTTTAATAATTTCAAATCCTAGATTTGATGCCGGCTTGTGTTATTTGAATTTTGGGATTAAATCTTAAGATAAGTATAAATATAATGCTATTTGACCTATTTTCACCTACAATATTTTATACAAGCTAAGAGTACTTGTACAAGAGCATTATAGATCATTCAAGAAAACATTCAAGGGAAAATTATTAAAGTTTTATTGTAGAAATAAAATGTCATATCATCATGTCAAAGTCATGCATGTTGTTGAGCTAATGTGATGTTGTAGCATTGGTGATCAAGTTCAAGTATTCAAAACCATTATCTTATGTCAAGTTCATGAGCAAGATCTACACTCATTGAGTCCATTTCATGCTAAGTTATAGATTTTTACTCCAAGGTTTCAATTAAGGATTTGGTGAGTTGTTGCAGATTGTTGTTCATTCATCTTTCCTTTATGAATTATTTTTATTACAACGTTTAATTACCAAAATGGGGTTTGACCAAGGTAAACCCCTATTCCCTAACAATCAACAATCTTTCTTCTCTCTTGATGTGTGATTGCAAATTTTAGATTGAAGATCAAGTGGAGAAAAAAAGTTGCGAAAATTGTCAAAGTTGCAAAGTTGCTAAAGTTGTCATATTTACTTTCAAGATCATGGAAACTAAGCTATAGGAATTATTTCTCACTTTTGAGAGCTGAGCACCTAGGATCTAGGAGTGCATACATTCAAGAACAGGACCCCAAAATTGATTTTCCAGAACCCTAATAGGGACCCATTAGCCACTAGGTGAATGAGTCCTCAGTGAGGCCTAAAACAACACTTTTTTAACAAGGTACACATCATTTCAACATCTTAAAACCTTCCTTATTTATATTAGAATAGTTAGGATTGATTTCTGATTGTTTTGATTATATGGGAAAACTAGGTTTTGAAGGGACCTAAAACCCTTTACAACTGAACATACAAAATGCTGCTCAAAGATAAAACATTACACCATCAATAGAAACCATCAACAAAAAATAGCTTGAAACAACAACAAACAAACCCAGACCCAACAACAAGGAAACAAATGAGAAAAAAACATATTTAGACACTACTTCATGCTCCTTAAGGTGTTATCCACCTCAAGCTCCCAGGTCCTGTGGAGACCAATCATGTCCAATGGTTCTTTTTTCTCTTTCTCAAAGGATTTCCTCATATTTTCATTCCCTCTAGTGATAGGGCCTTTAGCATCATCCTTCCCAACCTTTTATCCTTTTATTTTAGTAGCATGTTCCTTCTCCATCAGCTTAGTAAAGTAGAGCTGGTCTTCTTTGATTGTTATTAATGCATTTTATCTCTCATAATTGAGTGAAACATATCAACAAAAAAATTGGGTTCCTCCATTTGATTAGTCCCATTTTGGGTGAACCCTCTTCTTTTTCTATGTTTCAATCCTCACCATGGTTTTTACCTTCTTCGATTTTCCACATAAATCTAGTGTTCTATTGTGCATAGTGTTGATGTATTTCGGTTTCTATTATTTTCTTTCAAGCTAAATCAATCTAACAGATTAAAGGTTATTAAATTTGATGTGGATTTGAATATTAATGAGGGTTTTAATGTTTTAATGTACAACTAATTGACCCCCCCTCAGTTGTCTTGTGCATTCAACATCCACATTTCGAATTTAATAAAAAATCATGTTTAAACCCTTTGTAGGAGTACTAGAATCTCATTGGTCTATTTGTCTTACTTATGGTGAGCATCATACATCCATGGTTACTATACCTAAATCATGTATGATACTTAATTCATCTTATCAAAAAATTTCATAGTTTGACATTAGCTTGGAAATACTTGATTAGAATTCAAAGCATTCATCTTCATATTTGGATCTTGTTCTACATATGTTAACACAAGGTTTTGATTTGTCACTGTTTTCAATTAGGCTTGAGACTCCTAATCAGATTGTGGCATGTCATGGCACTAAAATTGTAACACCTAAATAAATTCTAGATATATCATATATTTTTAGTTTTTTCCCCTCATATTCCTCTTAAGAATAGGAAGATATCCTACATACTTCTTTAGCCTTGTTTCTTTGCAAGGGAATAAATTTTATTCAATGATATTAGACCATCTTCAACATTTTATGTTGAGAATCAATCATTGATAGGAAACTACACATTGAAGAGGGTTACATGGTATTTTTTCTTGTATTTATTTTCGGAGGGACATTTTCCTCACATGGGATTTTATCTCACATTTTTACGAGATCATCTAAATATTATCTCTTCATCCTCACGTGGGTGATAGTTTTATCCTATGTATTTTTTACTTTTCATCAAGTTTGAGGGTATTATTTTGTACATGGGTACCTCATCAAGCCTTGTTGTTGATATACATCCTTATTAAACATTTCTCCTAATTTCACTTAAGGGGGTTGGTGTAAAAATTTAATTACACATTATTACATTGCATTTACTTAGGTAATTAATTTTTATTACTTAGGTATGATAGGATAATTAATCTCCTCCTTTAATAGGAATATGATTGTTCCTTATCCTCTAAGATTTTTGGGCTTAGATGAAAATCCCTTATCTTATGGTTCTCTACCTTTTACTCATTCTCATCAGATTTGAAAACTATAAGGCTATATATTATATGCATCCTATCATATTTTATAAATAAAGTTATTAATCTCTTTTGTATATTACATCCTTGAATATAAGAGTATTATTATTTATTCATATTGATCTTCTCCTTCTGCATGCTTTTATCTTTCATGATTTTGGGTGGCTATTTCTATAGGAAAATCTAACGTTATGAAATGAACTCATTTGGTTGTCTTCTAACTACTTCAAATCATAAAATAATTTCTTATGGATCACTACTCTATCCAAACTATATTAGAAAGGTCTCTAACCCAATCAAAGAATGCACATGGAAATAAGTGAAAGATTTATAGACCAAGAACACGATACATCCCAAAATATGTTGATAAATAAGTGACAATCAACATCTTCAAGTTAGATTTCATATTGTGCTATTAATTTTATTTTATTTCCACATGATCTCTATCATTTTATCCTCTATGGGGAAGAAGAAAGGAAAATAATTGTAAATATCACTAGGACTCTCATGGAAACCCATAGGTATACACAAAGTTTCCCATTGGAACTAAGCCATCATTGAGTTTAACTCATCCTAAATATACAATATGATCATACCTAAGTGATGCGGGAGCATTTGGGAGAACGTACAATCAACATCACCAAAAAAATAATTATTCTGAGAGACTGGTAAGATGTCATGGAAAACCTTCTTATGGGAAAAATTTAGACTCTACTCTGGATTTAATGGTAGAATTTTCAAAGTCAAATTGTTAATGGTTATGAAGAACTAAGCATTTCTTGACTTCAATTGGTGGCATGGAAAAGTTTTTAAATTTCACAAACTGTGAAGTTTGGGACAGAGTGACTTGGTGGGAAATTCAATAATGTTGATACACTCGCTTCTACAAATTTCTAGAAGAATTTGAGCTCCTGGTAAGAAACTACATCAAACCTCAATTTTGTTCCATACATCCATTTTACTGGCGATATGATGATGTTATTCATCTACATTGACATTGGAAATGTTCTTAAGATTCTTTGCAATATTATTTTGATCACTCCAATTTGAAATTCTATGGACTCCATTATCCATTAACATGTTTGTTTCACTATCATTGAGAAATATTATTGATGCTAATGGATTTATAGAAAAAATGGAAAATAAAATAAAGAATTCAAGGTTTAGAAAAAATATATAGAGGAAAATAAATGGATGGGCATTAAAAGTTCAAAAGACAAGAAGAATATGAATACAAAATTGGAGTCAGTTAAATAAGAGAGGGAGTTAAATAAGAGAGGGATGCCGTGAAAGGTAGGGAGAGGGGGTGCAGTAGAAGGAGATAGAGGGTTGTGTGGGATTGCAGAGTATGCCAAAATCCCCTCTTTGCTCACGCCTAAGAATTGATAAATCAAATAAATCTAAAGTGAAATTATCAGGGCATCGTAGGAAAGGTTGCGACCAACCCATGAACTTTGCATTTAACACAAACAAAAAAATAAAGGCAGATAATGCATATAGATGGCACATAGGAAGATTGTGCAAGAATATGGGCCATATGGGAGCTTAGAAAGAGCATGATTACCAAATTCAAATTATAGTTCTACTCTAAAGTCTGTGCTAGCATAAGGAGTGAATGGTGGTTTAACAACATGCAAGGAGGATAGATTTCAAAATGAAAAATGAAACAATAAAGGTAACATATGGAAAATAAGAGGGGTTGCATAGAGATTTTGAAGGGAGGCATGATAGTGAAGAAGAGTTGTAGCAAGGTGTCAGCATGAGGAGAGGATAGGAGGCTGTGTGGATTGTTAAGGACCATTTTGGAAGGTCAAAAGGAAGTCATTCAGTTACTGGTAGCTAACAAAATATGTGAACAAAGGAAAATAAAGAGGGGGGTGCAATATTATAAAAGCGTTTATAGACCATTGAATATTGTATGGTTAGCCAAGGGATTGTGTTCTATGTATAATATAGAGGCTACATTGTTGATCAATGGAGGATTAAATGATGGTAAGACAATAATGAGGAAGAAAAGCATAAATTGTAGGAAGAGGAATGCAAAGAAGATGAAGTTTTCAATGAAATCTGAATAAATGAATGTATTTGATTTGTTTTCAAATTTGAGCGTAAGGTTGTGCAATCATGAATCAATTTTAAATTGACACATGTAATTTTTTATTTGAGTTAATCATTTATGAAGTATTTCATAATCTATATTTTGTGAAATTGGCTAAGATATTTGAAGAGTGGTGTGTCATCTTCATCAAATGGTATATGTCTTGAGCATGCAGATAGATCTTCGACCATGAGGTAGTTCACACCAAGACCTACAAGTAGAGAGGAAAGTGAGAAGAAGTTTTGGGTGCATAAGAAGATCACCAAATGTGAGGCAGCTTATGACAGAACCTACAAATTGAGGAAGTGTGATTGAAGAACTTGAAAGTATTGTTGCAGGTGTGTGAAGTCATGAACGATCGAGAGTTGGAAAGTGCAAGGAAATTGTTGTGATAGTGACAAAATATAATAGAAAAAATGGGATCTTTTTGAGGATCGAGGCATGAAAGTGAGATAGATTGCAAGCTATGTAGCGAAGATGTTACAAGGGTTGAGATGTAGCGAAGACATGCCAAGAGGAAGGCATGGAGAAAAGAAGAGGATGTATTTGGCAGAGGAGGTCAGGCTATTAGTGATGAAGTTCGCCATAGATTGTTCACAATCTTAAAGGGTGATTCTATCACCCAACTCCACCTTTGTGAGCCCATGCTCACAAATTTCTTACCTAACATGTTCAATCCAGGAGCATACAAGTGAACGTGTTATCAATATCACAAAAAAATAAAATTATTTTGGGAGACTAGTAAGATTTCATGGAAAACCTTCTTATGTGCAAAATTTAGACTCTACTCTAGATTTAATCACATAGATTTCAAAGCAAATTATTAATGGTTATGAAGAACTAAGTGTTTCTTGATTTTAGCTGGTGACATAGAAAAGTTTTAAAATTTTACAAACCATGAAGTTTGGGATAGATTAGCTTGGTGGGAAGCTCAATAATGTTGATACACTCGCTTCTGCAAACTTCTAGAAGAAACTAAGTTTATGGTAAGAAAAGGCATCCAAACTCGATTTTGTTCCATACATCCATTTTACTAGCAACATGATGATGTTATTTGTCTACATTGACACTAGAAATGTTCTTAAGGTTCTTTGCAATAATATCTTGATTCACTCCAAATTGAAATGCTATGGACTTTGTTATGCACTAACATGTTTGTTTCACTATCACCAAGAAATATTATTGATGCTAATGGCTTTATGGAAAAGATAAAATAAAGAATTCAAGGTTTAGAAAAAATATATAGAGGAAAATAAATGGATGGGCATCAAAAGCTCAAAGGATAAGAAGAATATGAATAAAAAATTGGAATCAATTAAATAAGAGGGGATGCCATGAAAGGCAGGGAGAGGGGGCATGGTTGAAGGAGACAGAAGGTCATGTGGGATTGCAGTGTATGCGAGAATCCCCTCTTTTCTCACACATGGGAATTGATAAACCAAATAAATATGAAGTGACATTATTAGGGTAGTGTAGGAAAGGCTGCAACCAACCCATGAACTTTTCATTTAACACAAACAAAATATCAAGTTAGATTAATGCCTATAGATGGTGCCTAGGAAGATTGTGTAAGAATATGGGCCATGTGAGAGCTTAGAAAGAGAATGATTAACAAATTTAAATCACAAGTTTGTGCTAAAGTCCATTCCAGCATAAGGAGTGAAGGGTGATTTAACAACATGCAAGGAGGATAGATTTCAAAATCAGAAATGAAACAATAAAGGAAGTATGTGGAAAATAAGAGGGGATGCATAGAGATTTTGAAGGGAGGCGTGATAGTGAAGAAGAGTTGTAGGAAGGTGTCAGCATGAGGAGAGGATAAGACTTGTTGTGTGGGTTGTTAAGGACCATTATGAAGGTCAAAAGGCAACCATTTAGTTGCCAGTAGCTGACAAAAGGTGTGAATAGAGGAAAATAGAGAGGGGGGTGTGATATGGTAAAAGAGTCTATAGACCATTGAATATTGTATGGTTAGCCAAGGGATTGTGTTTTGTGCAGAATATAGAGGTTATATTGTTGAGTAATGGAAGATTAAATGATGGTAGGACAGTGATGAGGAAGAAAAGAAAAAGTTGCAAGAAGAGGAATACAAAGAAGATGGAGTTGTCAGAAGAAATTGTAAATGTATGTTTTCATGAAATTTGAATAAATGAATGTATTTGATTTGTTTTCAAATTTGAGTGTAAGGTTGTGTAATCATTAATCAATTTTAAATCGACACATGTAATTGTCGATTTTAAAGTTAATCGTTTATGAAGTCTTTTGTAATCTGTATTTTGTGAAATGGGTTGAGAAATTCAAAGAGTGTTGTGCCCTCTTCATCACCTAAGCCTTTCAACACTTTAAGTCATGACCCTCCTCCTAGCAACAATCTACCAATGATGGTTTAGTAGTCATTAACTTGGATAAAACACTAGTGTAATCTACCCCTCCTATAATAAAATTAGATCTTTCAAGGTCTATATCACTAGGTCATGGCCATGCAATATAGCTAAGTGGGTATCATAATGTTGTTACAATTCAAGGGGTCTATGATTTATCCAAGTGAATTCAAACCATAATATTATTTACTACACACAAAAATAGTATTTTTAGATTACACATTCAAGATTCAATTGATTATATTCATTTTATTGCACATATGTATCATTCTAGGTTGATATATTAGTAATGATAAGACGCAATCATTAATGATTCAAATTTATAAGAGAAAAAATATAAGTTTAAACTAAATCTACTCCTAATATATTTACAACTATAAAAGACTATAGAAGATAAATATTTGAGAGAAAGATAAGCATGTTTTATGATTATGATGAATCTAACTTATTTGAGAAGACCAAACTCCAAGAAGCTAACCTTTCTTGATTAGTATTTCATACAACCATTAACACAAAGCAATACATATAAGTAAGGAGATGAGACTGATAAGAAAACACATAAAACCATTGTATACACACACAAAGCATACATATAATCCTTCAAATATTTTAATTCAAATGGTTCTTCAATAAAAACATTTGAAATTTCATTAGATTCCATTGAATTGTAGAAGTGCATTCATAGCAGCATTGTTGATTATTTGGAGGACTCAAAAAATAAGAGAAAACAAACTACAAGTCTAAAAATCACATCAAGAAAATAAGCCTCCAATCCTTATTCAGTGTTTCAATTGATCATATTTAGAAAACATGAGTCTCAAGTCCCAATTCATACATAAATGTTAATAAAATATGTTTAATTTAAAATATTTATCTTCTCAGATCAAACATATAAGGTCTCTTCTAATGATAATTAAGTTAGATTGTCAATTCTTAAAATAAAATATTCTTTGTTGAATTAATTTCTTTCTTTTCTGGTTTTACCATATGTTTAGACAATATTAATAATAGTAGAATTTGACATGTGTTGTAAAGATGAAAAATATATATAAGAAAAAGAAATTGATGATTTTTTAGATCTTATTTTCTCTTGTTACATTTCATACACATATCCCTTACAAATCATGTGTATCATATTTGTGTTGCATTATTATTTTTAAATTATAAGAATGTCATTCAAATATAATTTGATCCCTTTTAAATTAAATTTTCCAATTTTTAAATTAAAATGACATAAATTTCTTTGAAAAATAGTCAAATGATATATCAAGATCTTTATCACAATCCAAAAGAAGAAAAAAAAAGATTGATTTTAGATATGATAAGATTTAAGGATATTTTTGTTTTGTGTTCAATGAGTAATCATCAAAAGAATATATGGAAGTTGGACATGATTCCTTTCTTAAAAGCAGTCAAAGCACAATACTTTATGCATGTGGAATTGGGGCAACTTTAGAAGAAGCTTCCTTAACGCTTTATCATTGGATTAACTAAACGCCATTTATCATCAACCACCTTCATCTTATCCGTGTAATAATTTCTTGTGGAATAAGTTGTTGCTTTTTGAAGGCACTCGTTAGTTCTAAGTACGGCCACATATTTTTGTTCAACTATAATTTAAAACATCATAATTTAACATATTAGGAGAGAATATTTTATTTGTCAATATTGTAATAAGTTTAAGTGTTGTAAAAGTAATTGTTAAATAAATGGACAAATGGAAATCTTTTTCAAATAATTAATTAAAATTTTGGAAGTGTTTAGTATATGACAACTACTTTTTATAGGATTTTGATGTATTTTTTTGTTTAATTATATTAGATATCAATACATTTATAATAAACTTTATTTGATATTTGTAGTGTCAACAAATATTTAAGTAATTTGTTTGTCTGTCATTTTTTCTTTTTGAAAAAATGTTATTTAGAGATCTAATTGTTATAATTAAGATTATTAATTGTGCATTGGCTTCACTAATGTTTGAATTTAGATGTTATTGATAAGTTCTCAAATTGAATCATACATGCATAAACTATGTCAATTAATTTTAGTTGCATGCACTATAATAAACGTTAAGTAGTTATAGAGGCTTAGTGGGCTTAATAATAGTAAAAAATGATAAGATCCCTTAAAATAGTTCAAAACTAATTTGATCTACTAATACTAATCATTGTATTATAAGATTGATTGATGGGTGATTTATTGATAAAGTACATATACCTAATAATTTATGACAGTTAAGTCATG
Organism: Sequoiadendron giganteum; assembly: GCA_007115665.2. Lineage (NCBI taxonomy): Eukaryota > Viridiplantae > Streptophyta > Pinopsida > Cupressales > Cupressaceae > Sequoiadendron > Sequoiadendron giganteum. The sequence goes on from CM021102.1 coordinate 455,417,063, forward strand.
TACCATAGTTTTATTTTTTGGATGTCTTTTTTTAATTATTAGTTTGAATTTTAACCTATTTTATGAAGGCAGTTGAAGTATATATTGATATTAGCAATACAAATTCATATGAGACACATTTCACAAATTTGTGGGTGTATATACTAGAGTCTAGGGTGGTGCCTTGAGGATGTACATACTTATCAAACTAAATGTGTCATTATTGAAACATATAATAGAGGCCAAAGATTATATCAATGTACAAAAAGCTAGAGGAAGATGAATAGAATAACTTTAAAAACTACAATGAGAATTGTAATATGTAAAGTTGTTATATATAATAATCATGCACAAGATTTGAGAGGTCAAGTATATCATGAATGGATAATTCATCCTCTTGTTCTACCTCTAACCAAATTACACTAACATACATATAAGAAGATGATAAATAAGTCAATAGTTATTCGATTGTTTATCACTCTATTAAATTATTGATAGATTCATCTATGTTTCCATTAAATGAAAATGTCATGCTACAACTTCTTACAAAAATAGGTTGATCAAAATATTAAACCACAAATTTGTGCAACAATTTTGTAGAGGAATTCGGCTATCATGCTTCTACCATATGTTTTGGACATGTGATGACTATATTGTTGAAAAAGTGGTACAAATGACGTGTGAGTTGTGACAACTATTAAATCCTTAGTGTTCTATATTCTCCTAAATTATTTACTCGATCCTTGAACAAAAATGACCCCTATTACATACAACTACACAATTGGATGTGGAAAATAATGGGAAATTTATATTTCTACGAACCATTTTCTTTGAGAGTATTTATTTTTGGTGATAATTATTTGATTAGTATTTGTTGGTTTACCATAATCAATATTCAATTTGAATTGGTTATAAATTATATGTTTCATTAGGAGATTCCAACTATTATATGTAGTAATGGTGTAATATTTCTCCATTAAAATAGGTTGCATGTCAAGTTAAGCAAGAAGAGTGAGCTCTAAAATATTCTCTTACTTGTTTGTTGATACTATAATGATCATATTAAGTGGATGAATCTATGGTGAGGTCTTGTGAGTAATTACTTTTATTTATATATAATTATACCTTATCATCAACCTAAAAGTTGTGTGGTGTCTAGTTTTTGGTATGCTATCGCTTCCACTTAGTATTTATGTTATGAACATTACATTTTGCATCATCTTATACATCTATTAAATTTATCCAATGAATTTAACATCTTTTTCAACTTCCTTTTGAGTTGAAGGAGTTTCCATTGTGAATGATGGAACATGATAAGATACATCAATCGAAAATTTTAACCAAATATGAAGAGTATAGGAAATGTTATGTGAATGACAAGTATTTTCTAACAAACCTACCATGATGCCTTATTTTCCATGTACATTAGAGGATGGTATTTTTTTTAGTTTTGTGATATGGACACATGTATTTAACATTCAAATTCTACCTTATTATTCTATTCCTACCATCACAAACATTTAACCCATTTTATATCACATAGCACAACCTTTAACACCCCCTTTTATGCTATACCACTTCCCTACATAATTCATCCTATACACATGCCATTAAAAAATGTTTCCTTTCACTCATTAAATTTACTAATTCTCTTCTCCTTTACTACTACACAACTCAAGTGCCCATTTTATTTTATATAGTCAAACCCTAAACACCTCCTAATTCACCATATGTTCATTATTCCCTTGTAATATCATCCCCTTAACCTCTAATAATTCACCCTATGTTCTATTTTTTGTTGGCCCATCCCATTAACCTCTACTAGGCCATCCTATGTTCCATTATCCCCTTATATTCTCATCCCATTACCCTCTCTTATTTCACTCTATGTACCATTATACCCTCTTGATCTTATCCCACTATCTTCTCCTAACACCCTATGTTCCTTTGTTCCCTTTTAATCCCATCCAATTAACGTCTAATAGCTTAACCTATGTTCCATGATCCCCTTCTAGCCCACCCCACTAATATCTACTATTCCACCCTATGTTCCACTATCCCCCTCTATTCCCATCTCATTATACCCTCTCTTATTTCACCCTATATTCTATCATCTCCTATTGGTATTGTCTCTTTATCATTTCTATGTTATACCACCTCCATCCATATTTTATCTTATACACATACCCTTACAAGAAACCATTCCTGCCACTTATTATTGACCAAATGTCTTCTCTATTAATACTACACACCTCAACCTCTCACTTCATGTCATATAATCAAACCCTATACATCTCCTAATTCACCCTATGTTTCATTATTCTCTCAGAATCACATCCCATTATCCCCTTTTTGTCTTATCCCATTATCTCATCCTATTATACCCTCCTCATTCACCATATTCCTATATAACCCCCTAATCTTGTCCTATTATCATCTCCTCATTCACCCTTTAACCTATTATCTCTTGTAGCTAACCTTATGATCTATTTTTCTCTCCTAATCCAATTTCATTATGCGATAATAATTCTATTTATTTCCCATTACCTCTCCACATGAGCATATCTCATCACCATAGAATAGTTAATCCTATTTCCCTTTTCCTATCTCTTCCTTATTTGTCTTTCCCTTATGCATAATCTACAATATTCACCGATAGATCATAAATTAGTCCTACCATATTATATTGAGATTAATAGAACATGAAGTAGTCTTAAAAACTATTTATTATGGTGACAAGTTTTTGTAGAGTGTTATGGACCTAGTTGTTGATCAAAAAGGTTGATGATAAAACAACATTAATCTCATCTTCAAATTTAATGAGGATAACTATATTTTCTTTTTTATTATACATAATATTTAATATTCAAATCATTTTTGGTATTCATAATTATGACCCTACTTATTTTAGGCTTAGAAGGTCTACTTATGAATATCATAATTAGGAAATGGCTAGTTATGTCCTATTTGACATCTCTCATTTCTCTTTAATTTTCCTGTCAATGGTATCTTAGGGATCATAGTCCTTGGTAGTTTAAATCCTAAATGATAAGAGTGTTTTCCCTATACTATCACTTGGCCCAAGGTTGTCATCTCCTTGTTTGTGAACCCCTATCACCAATAACTTTTCTTCCTTTCCTTAGTTTTGAGTAATAGTTCTAGAGTAAAGGATTGAAGTCTTTTAAAAAACAAAAAATTCCTTTAGGCCCTTGTGATGTTTCTTTATTTGTGGTGTTCATATTTCTATTTGTATGCTCTTGTGGGTGTGTTTTTATTTAGAATGTTTCCTACTTCTCATGTTGGGAATGTAAGCACTTTAATCTTCATATGCATATGTTTGGTTGTTTGATGCGATATTGTAGTGGAACATTAGTAGTTTTCATAGTGGATTACATTTTTTTCTTATTATTTCATGCTTTATCATATCATTATTGGAATAATCTCCATGTCTTATTAATCATCCTAATTATACACGGCTTTGTGATGTATAGAATTCAACATCATGCCAACAAAATGAACAAAGACTTAAACATTTAAAGATCCTAAACATGAGAATGTGAAGAAAATAAAATGAATGAGAAAAAATTATGAAATTAAGGATTTGAACTTCATAGATGAATATATATGATATTTTCCAATTTATTTATATCATCAAACATTCATTCAAGGCATAAAATAGAAGAATTTGTACAAAGAAAGATAATGAATTCAAAAACTTTGTTCCATAAAGAAACATCATCTTTTCCATCTCGATATGATATTGAACATATTTCTCAAACACCAATTGAATCAATAAATAATTAAACAATCAATGATTATTTTACGCCTATTGATCAACTTATTCAAAATATAATAAATATACTATATAACTTAGAATACAAAACCTAATTTTTTTAATTGAATTTGATGAGAACATTTTAAAACCAGTGGTTGATAATGTTCTTGAACATACTTGTAGAATAAATGTTAATAAAATATAGAAAACATTTTTTTTAAACTTAAATGAAATAGGAAGATGTCAATTTTTCATTGAAATGATGAAAAATCTTAAGTTTACACCCATAATGAAGATTCTTGGCCTGGGAACATCAAATACTAATAGTGAGAAATATATTGTGAAAATTTTAATCAGTACGTATGAAAGAATGGGTTCAACCTCACACACCAACGATTATATGTTTTTGATTGAGGAAAAAATAGGTTTTATAGGGACCCGAAACCACAAAGTTTACAAACCAATAAAAGATAGAGCATTAGAGAATCCAAGAATAGAACGGCTGAACACCAAAGATAAACATGAAAAACAACAGCCACCAGCTAAAACCTAGCAAAAGGACAACAAAAAACACAACCAAACCTAACCCAAAGACTATAAAGTCTTTGCCACTTCTGCTTCCAGGTAATTACATGTTACACTGTGTGTAATTACATCAATTATAGTAAGTAATAGAACAAAGAAATATTTTCTAATATGGGAAATAAGTCAATAATAAAAAATAAGTAGGAAAAAAATAATGAAATCCATTAAGAAGTATGAAATATTTGAGGAACCAAATAGAAATGAACTATGAGAATTCTTTGGTAGACTCCCAAAAAAAGATAAATTCATACTTGAAGCCTTAAATTCCCTAATTGAAGAATTTTGGAAAAATAACATAAGAGTTTCACCCAATAAAATATACAATGTAAAAAGAAGAATTGATAGTCAAAACTGTAAGCCACATTAAAAAAAAAATGGATATGACTCAAACACAAATTTTCTTCAAATTTATAGATATGTATCCTCAAATAAAAATTATTAAAATTTTTATGTCAAAATAAATTACACATGCACAAATTCTTGATGTAGAGTCTGTGCATTAAATTTTCTAATCATTATGATGTTTTTTGGTCTATATGTGTAGCTTTGTATAATAATATTATTTTATAGGAGTGTATGATAGAAGGTCCACCTAGATTGGAAAGATATTTTTTCCAATAATTTTATGTGAAAGAGTGAATGCACAAATATTTTACAAGAAATCATTTTTGGATGGAACATGTGATAGTTATGGTGGTTTACAATATTTGAGAAATTGTGTATACATGAGAATACACTTAAAACTAGAAATAGCTAGTAATTTTTGGAAAGCATAAGCCAATTTCATACCCTCTAAAGGATAGTGAAGAGACAAAAGTGTAAATTAGTGAGAGGAAGTATTGATATATCAATTTATTTCTATTTTTTGAGACAATATAATGTATGAGTACGCAAGAGATACTCATAGGGCTTAATGGTTGGACTTGAAGTTTAAGTTATGTGAGGATACATTTACCCTTCATACCATTGTTGCAATTTTAGATGTTGTAGAGAAAAATACACTACAACCATAGAATAAGGTTCAATCATAGTATTACAAATCCACTCTAGTTGCTATATCTGTGAATATAACATTCACTCATGCAACTAACAATATAAAGGAAGGTATAAAATATATTGATGAAATATCATTTTTATATTAATGATGATTGCACAAATTCTACAAAGTTTGTGTTAGGTTTCTTTGAGATGTTTTATGATAATTTGATAATCAGGAACATCACATTCAAATGGTTGGCATATCATATGGTCAAATAATTTTACATCATAATTCAAGAACTCATAAATGTTTTATTGGTTGATTAGGATGCCTAAGACCTAAGTGGTTGCCAACATATATTAAATTTCTATAAGGATGGGAATTGAAAAAGGGAGAATGATGGTGTAGGAACACATATAAAAAGAGCCTTAACATGAGAAAATTTAAAGTAAAAATAAAGTACAAAGTTCACAAATACAACATCCATCATCGAATTTCCTAACTCTACATTGGGTCTACCTAGTAATGAAGGTAATTCTATAGTTTGTATATTTTTTGGTTGTTAGAAAAAGATAATATCACACCATACGTATATTGAACTGTAAAATGACATGATTGAATGAGATCAACTCTTTTAGAAGATCAAATAAAAATTCATGAACTATTCATGAAAGGAAGATGACATCTTTTTCTCTTCATGTAAATATTTTAGTTGGAATGAGTTTGATTCACAATTTTGGGTTGATGAATTGTGTGCTATAATATTAATCCCATTTGAGACATATCAACTTCCAAGGGCACGACAACTCAGAGATGGAATTATCGATTGACTTTTACCATATTTGACATTTAGTTCAATTAGGTGTTATAGCTGCATTATAGAATAAAAAATAATATCTTACCTTATTTTATAATTTTATATCATTTATCAAATTAATCACTATTAATACATAATTTAATGTAAGGCATTTTTATAAAGTTATTATAGATGAATACTATTACCTTGGTTTTTATATTCCCCTAAAACTACATCCACTCGAAATGAAAATTTACATTTTGGTCAATATGTGTTTTCCCTAGTTGCCACAACCCTACATGTTTTTTCAATATTTTGAAGTTAAGCTTAAAATTGGTCATTGTATAAGTAATTTGTGAAGTTTTGAAAAGGGAGTTGGAGTTCAAAATGGTTTCTTCAACCTTGATGAATGTTCACGGAAGGAGGAAAGAGTTAAGGGTCAAACATAGATAATGAAGTTTCAGAATTTTTAAAATGTTCCCAAACCTTTGTCAATTCCCAACAAGGTTTCAAAAATTTATCTTATTTTTTATGACAAAGGATTTATCTTAAGTGGAAACATTTTTTCATCAATGTTGGGTCCTCTTTTTGATGATCATCAGGGTTTTTAGAACTTCTTAATTTTGTGCCATAAAAGAAAAGTGTTCAAGAGGAAAATAAAATGGTTTCCAAAACCATGTCATATTTCGATGACATTCTCAAAACCTCATCGGGACCCAACGCAGATTACATTTATTATTCTTAAGACCGCAATAGATTGTATTTAAATATTCATACTTAAGATAATACAAAAAATAGAAGTGATGCATTGTAGAAAACATGAAGCACATGAAGCAAAATTAGAATATCAAATTCACCACATTATGTAGAACAATTGAAACATAGAAACATGTATTATGTATATATTATATTATATAAAAAAAGTGGGCTGTGAGTACAATATTTTATGCACAAAGAGTAAATAACAGGATTCAAATTCCTTCCACAACTTCCTAAATTCTCTCTATCTACATAGGGGAAAACATGTTTTCATTAAACTCAACATAATGAACAAGGGTATCCATTACATTCTTCTCTAGTACAACATGTAGGAGAGTAGTAGCTTGTTTAACTTGTTCATTCTAGAGAGAAATGGCAATAAAGATAGTGTCACCCACTAGGCCTACTCATGGGAACTCACTTAGGCATCCCAAGGTGACTTCCAAATTGGATAGGTATGCTGGCCTCACTAGCTTCTCATTAGCTCTGGCACCCCATCCTAACTTGCCAGAAGTTTGAATTATGTTATACATAAAGCACTCTAGGAGTGCAAAGTTATGAACATGGACCTATGCGAGGAAGTTCTCTCCTATGATCTTCCTTATCACTTCATCCTCTACATCACTCCTTATAAGGAAAAAATCTTTGATCTGTTCCATTACCAATCTCTTCACATAACTACATTCTATACCTTCAATTACCAGGAACTTGCCTTTAGAAGTTGTCATTTTGAGAGTGAAATTGAGATATGAAAAATGAAGGAAATTCCTTCAAATTTATAGATAAAAGGAAGTGGTTGTCATATCTACAAGATAAGCTATGGGGAGATTTTATCAGTAGAAATTAATGAGAAAGGATGTTGTAGAATGATTTGAATTAAATGAACACAACAAATGATGTGATAAGATTGATCGATTCTTAGATGGCTAAGCTTCCATGTTAATGTAAATCTTTTAATTAAATTTGTTCGCACACATACGATCGCCACTGGATGTTTACTTAAATGTAAGAGTTGGAAGTTGCAGGTTGTTCATACATATAAAGAGCCATGAGGCTTGCATACAAGGAGTGGTGATATATTTTCCCATCAAAATCAAATTGTTATGTGTAATATAATTATGACATTCCTAAAAAGAGCCATAAATTCTTACAAGGCTTGACTAAGAAAGAATTATGTAATAATTTATGAAAATCCCACTTGGAATAGTGATAGTTACAAAATTGAAAAGATTCAAGAATGAGGATCTATAAATATACAATCTTAGGACATTTGAAGGTCTGAATTTTTTATCCCCATCACACTTTGATGTAAGAGCAAGAATCAATTGAAAAGAAGGATCAATTTTTCATTTTTTCTTACTTTTTGGAGAAGTTCTTTGACTTTGTGTATATGAACTTGAATGCAATGCTTAGTATTTATGAACGAGTCCTTGAGATTTGATAGATACTAGAATATTACTTCTCTATGTGGATGTTGTATTCTCTTGTGTTACATTCATATTTCTTCAGAAAGGGGTGAAATTGAAGTCTGTCTTATTTATCCACTTGTTACTGATATCACAATATTTGAGTTGTAGTGTTGGTGACATTTATTTTTTAAGCTTCAGTTGATATTTTGAAGGTTTATTTAAATCAGATTTTCATCATGGATATGAGAAAGTGTTAGTTTTCCTTTATTATTTTTTGGTTAAAAGTATACCCACCTTTTTAAAATTCAAAAAAAATATATATATATCTTACGAGGGAGTTGTACCTCAATCAAAATTCAAAGGAAGATCACCAATGAAATGGTGATCTCTCCAACTGTTTGTTACTTATTTATCTTTAATTTGGGTAAGGAGTCATTTTAAGTTTATTTTCAAAAAAAGACAAATCTGTTAGTTGTCGACAAATACAATGAAGAATATGTAGATTACTATTTGTTCTATTATATTGAGACAAAAAACAAATTTGGACTTGTTATTGTAGATGAATAAGACATTGAGTATCCTATAGAATTTATGGTTATTAATAGAACATGGATTATAAAGTATCCAATCAAGAAGTATGATGTGTGCTTGTTTGAAAACTTTAACACACATAGGAAAATTATTCATTATTATAACCTTGTTGTGACAGGCGGGTGCAAAAAGTTGGGGGGCCAAAGAGTGGCCAATTTTTTTTTTAAATTTTGAAAAGCTATAACACGAGAATTTTATAATGTGCTTATGTTATGGATTGGTGTGATCGATCCTAAGGCTTGGTCACACATGGCCTATAACGTGCTTGTGCCAAAATGCAAGTGCATTATGAGTTGTTATAGGAAAAAAAATAAATTGAATTCATTTTTAGACTATCACATTTCATCCATTTGTGGCCTGCAAACCCTTCCAAGGCATGCTCGCATTGTTGAGACCCCACATTTCATAGTTTCTTCACTGAATATTTGCTAATTCTTCACCAAAATGTTGCCATGTCAATGTAGAGCTCAAAGGAGTAAGCCTTTATTAGTTTTTTTTGTGAATTTGTTGTTAAATATGTAGATTTAATATGTTTTTGATGTTAATTTGTTTAATTTTTAGTAGTTGATAGTCATGTATAAACCTAAAAATGTCTTGATGGATCACATTGGATAACTAACTAAACCACCAAAAATGAAATAGGGAAAGCGGATTCCCCAATAGGCTCCTAAGGTTTTTCACCTAGAAGCTAGTGAGAAATGAGCTCTCTTTCACACCTTTTAATTTTAGGGTTCATTCAAAGGGGGTTAGGGGCTTAAAGTGATGTGTGTGGAATGCCCTAAATGTTGGAAATGGAAAATAGAAACTAACTAGTAATGTAAAACCTAGAAAATGAACTATGCTGGAAGACACTATGATATGCAAATGACCTAAGAAATGTAAACAAACTATAACAAAAATGAAAGGAAAGGAAGATGTGCACCTGGAGGCTAAAGTGGGATGGAATGAAGGTCTGGAAAAGCTAGAAAAACTAATGCAAAAGCTGAGAAGGACACTTATGCCATTTTGGGTGACCTAGTCCTTTATTCTATGAAAATTTGTCGGAACCCGTTTCTGCCAAAAGGGTACTAAGATCTACAAAAAACCCAAAAATGCATGTATGGTAGGACTAGGTCACCACTAATGGTGACCTAGTCCCTTTCAACCTTTCAAAAAGTCTGAAAGTGGAATTTGGAGGTCTCGGTCTACACTTTCTGCTTCTCCAAGTGTTTTGATCTGAAACTTTGATTCTCAGCCTATAGATGTCCTTTTCTGTAGATTATTAACCTAACCAAAAAGGAGATACCCTAAGCTCTTGGAAATGTGTGCCTTAATCTTACTGAAAGAGAAGAATTGGTGAGACTCTTGGAATGTCTTGTTGATAGGAAACTATGTTCTAAAGTCTTGAAGGGATCAAATCAGTGTGATCTAGGACTTGTCTTGCCAATGACAATGATCAGCCTAACCTGAATGGTTGGCGAAATTTCTTCCTCTCTTGTTCGATGGTTGAAGTTAGACCGATGGGTGATGGTCAACAAGAGTCTGGATGATGGTTCTTTGTTGGGCTAACCTTGGTTCTCAGTGAAGCTTGGAAAGATTAGGCCGACGATGGAAGTCAGATTGATGGGTTTGGATCAATGTAAGTCCTACCGATGGATGACATTGGTGGAACCTAGGTCGTCGGCCTAGATTTTGATTTTTTTTCTCGACTGTGTTGGTCAACCCGATTGGATGTGATCAGAGTGAGTCTCCCCAAAGAGATCACATGCAAGAAACTTCGTCGGTGGAACATGAATGGTCAAAGGAGCTTCGAAGATATTCCTTCAAGGTTGAATCTCAACCTGATGGTCTTCATCAGTGTGACTCTCATCGATGAAGGTTCTAAGCTAAAGAACATCGGTATGACCTTTGGGCTCGATGGAACTTTTTGGAATATCTCCGATAGAATTGGTCTCGCCGATGCACGTGTTTGGTAGAACTCTTGGCGATGTTGGGAGAACTATGGGTTTGTCAAATGGTCTTTTGGTGTTGGTGAGATATGAGCTTTGTCTCACTGATATGTGATGTAGTTGAACCGTTGTTTGACTAAATGACTGTCCTACGTGGTTAGTTGTGGACCAATGAGAGAAGAAAAATGTGAAAAGTTTGCGGTTAGACTATTGTGACTATTTTCTTGTGGGAAGATCAACAAACCATTTGTAAACTATGAACATAAGGAACTCTATGTAATGGTTGATGGTTGAAAAATTTGAATGGTGGTAGAGTTGTTCGATTGGAACAAGGATTGATTAGTGTGAATTACATTGTATGCTTTGGGAAATAATTGTAAGAGTTTTGTTTTGTGTAAGGTTGATCAAAGAAATGTTGTTGTTGTACAATTGACATCTGAAAGTGAAGTTTGATCTCTCTATGTAATTTTGTTTACTGTAATACAAAGAGGCTTTACTTGGTGTGGTGGGTTTTTCTCCCATAAGGATTTTCCCACGTAAATATGGTGTCCAATTATGTTGTGTTTATTTCTCTATTCTATAATTCTTTTCATGTGCATCTTAATGGACTGCAATTATAAAATTTAAAGACATATCTACATTCTTCTCTGAGTATTGACATTAGGAGATTTAGTTATGCACCTTTAAATTTCCTAACAAGTGGTATCAGAGCCTGGCCAGTTGTGTTATCCTTGTGGTTAGGTTGGGTGTTTTGTGTCATTTTTTTTTCAATGGGAGTCTTGTAGAGGTTTGGTAATTTAAATTATAGATTAATATGGCAAGCACATCAGGAAAGATTGAAATTGAGAAATTCAATGGTAGCAATTTTGAGTTTTGGAAACTCAAAATAGAGGATTTGTTGGTTAATTGTGATCTTTGGGTTGCTATATCTGGAATAAAACCTTTAGGCATGAAGCAAGAAGAATGGGATCTCGCATATTTTAAATCAAAAGGGCTAATAAGGATTTGTTTGGCATACTCTGTTCTTCTAAATGTTCATGAAGAAAAGATTGCATCTTCTTTGTGGAAAAGATTGGGAGATATTTATCAGAGCAAGTCCTTGGTGAATAAGTTGTTCTTGAGGAAGAAGTTGTACTCTTTGAAAATGTAGGAAGGAGCATTTGTTGCTTATCATTTGAATTATTTTAACATGTTGATTGCTTATTTAGCATTTGTGGGTGTGAAGACTGATGATGAAGATTGTTGTATGCTATTGTTATTTTATTTTCTGGATTCGTGGGATCACTTGGTGATGGCAATTGGGAGCACGACAACCACTTTCAAGATGGAAGATGTGGTTTCTTCTTTGTTATTAGAAGAGATGAGAAGGAAATCTTCTGAGATGGCGAAGGAGGCTCTTGTTGTTTGAGGCAAACCAAAAGAAAAATGCAAGAAGAAGGACAAGAGATCCAAATCGAAATCAGAAGGGAGATCAAAGTCTCTTGGAAAGAAGTCCAAGGTGAAGTGCTAGAATTGTGGGCTGCTTGGTCATGTCTGAAAGGATTGCAAAGAGGAGAAAAAGAAGAAGAAGAAGAACTCTTCTCATATTGATTCTTCTCAGAGTGATGCAGATGCCTTCATTGTAGCCTTGGTAACTTGGGCATCAGATGATGTCTGTTTGATTGATTTTGGAGCATATTTCCACATGACGTCTCATAGAGACTGGTTCACAAATTATGAATAATATGATGGTGGAAAGGTGTATTTGGAAAGCAATTCATCTTTGGAAATTGTTGTTCGTGGAAGAGTCAAAATTTAGTTCCCTAATGGAAGAGTGAAGGGAATCAATGATGTAATGCACATACAAGGTCTAGCTCAAAATTTACTTTCTATTAGTAATTTGAATGATGTTGGAGTGTAAGTCTCGCTCTCAGGCAATGACTACAAAATGACTAGAGGCTCAATGGTGTTGGCTAGGGGTGCTCGAATTGGTGCTTTTTACAAGATGGGCGCACTTGTTGTTCAATGTAACAGTGTCTCTGCAAAGTCACAAAAGGATTTTCATAAAGAGAAGAAGGAAAATGTTCCCGACAGTGCAAATTCTATGGAAGTTAAACTTCCAACAGAGAAGGCTATGCTCTAGCATCAAAGGCTCGGTCACATTGGTGAAAAAGGATTGAAAGCCTTGAAAAATAAAAACCTAGCTGAGGGGCTTGATGATTGTAACTTGGAATTTGAATTTTGTGAACATTGTATATATGGAAAACTTCATCTTGTTTCATTTTATTCCAATCCTCATAAATATTCTAGTATACTTGATTACATTCATTCTGATGTGTGTGGTCCAATGAATGTTCCTTCATTATCAAAATCTAAATATTATGTTTGTTTTATTGATGATTATTCGAGAAGGGCATTTGTGTATTTAAAAAAAAGTAAATCAAAAGTGTTTAGTTGTTTTAAGAAATTTAAAAACCTTATGGAGAATCAGACTAGAAGAAAAATAAAGTGTTTAAGGAATGACAATGGCAATGAGTTTTTTTTGGATGAGTTCGAAAGGTATTGCAAAGACCATGGGATTAAAAGGAATAAAAGAACACCTTACACTCCACAAATAAATGGAGTTTCTGAAAGGTTGAACAAGACATTGATGGAGAAGGCAAGAAGTATGTTGAGCAATGCTGGTTTGGAGCAAAAGTTCTAGGTTGAGGCTATGGCTACAACATATTACTTGTTAAATCAGTCTCCTTTGTCAGCACTTGTTGACAAAATGCCTATGGAATTTTGGTCTAGTAAGAAGCCCTCTCTAAGACATATTTGTGTCTTTGGTTGTGAAGCATATGTTTATGTGCCAGATGAGAAGAGATCTAAACTAGAGAATAAATTTGTTAATTGTATCTTCATTGGCTACGACACATTAGTGTGAAAGGATACAAGCTTTGGAATTCTATGGCTGAGAGGGTATTATACAACAAAAGTGTAATCTTTCATGAGCTGAAACCTTGTACATTAGATTTGTAGTCGGAAATGAAAGAAAAAGAAGAAAAAAATAATGTTGTTGAAATACCTCTAACTCTAGAAAAAGAGGAACAACATATTGATAGTGTACCTGAAATTAAGGAGAGTTTGAGCAGCTCTGAGAGTTCTGAACAAGAAGAAGAACCGCAACCTCAGCCTCAGCTTGTGAGGAGGTCTACACGTGAGAAGAAGCAACCTGATGGGTATGGATTCTCTATGTTGGATTCTAGTTGTGCCTATGCTTTGATTACTAACATAGATGAGCCCAGGACTGTAAAAAAGGCAACTGAAATGTCTGATTCAAATTCTTGGTTAGAAGCCATGAATTAAGAAATGGCATCATTAAAGAAAAATGATACTTGGGATCTGGTTCCATTACCTGAAGGTAGAAATCCTATGGGTTACAAATGGGTTTATAAAAATAAAATTGGTCTGGATGGTTGTGTTGAAAAGTATAAAGTGAGGTTGGTTGTGAAGGGTTATTCCCAGGTAGAGGGAATTGATTATGGGGAAAAAATTTATCCTATAGGAAAGCTGACATCTATCAGATTTATTTTGTCACTTACAACAACATATGACTGGGAGATTGAGAAGGTGGATGTGAAGACAAAATTTCTTCATGGTGATCTTTAAGAAGAAATTTATATATCCTAGCCAAAGCACTTTGTGAAAAAAGGTAAAGAAAATCTGGTTTGTAAGTTGAATAAATCTCTGTATGGACTAAAATAGTCTCCTAGAATGTGGTACCAGAAGTTTGACACATTTGTTTTGTCACTAGGATTTGTAAGATCAAAATCTAATCATTGT